>JAUMHP010000057.1:13918999-13929352 GCA_032361065.1 Enteromius trimaculatus
GGTAACGGGCCATCAGCTGTGTATGATTACTCGTTCAGCGATCCTCTCGAAATTATGTTTAAACATTCAATTAATAAAACATAAATTCTTATAATAAAATTACTGATCTTTCATCCCTAAAAAACACATTACTTTATTTCTTTTTTTGGTCTAAAATCTTTTTGTGACATATGGTATGACAAATCAAGTGTGACCAGACAATCATGAGCGACACAAGGATGGCTATATATATTTAAAAGAACATTGTGACAGAGGTGATAACAACTATGCACCAACTTGAAAGACATATGGTCATCCATAAATGTGTTCACACCGCACACAAATAGGAGAAGCAGTCTGAACACACACACAACCCTTCTAAGAATTTCTTTTGACACCTTAGATGTTTTATTCTGTGGAAGGATGACGTTTCAGGCTTAAAAGTATAATTTAAAAGTTAAATTTTACCACATATAATTAGACCTAATTAACTATGACGGGCAAATAAAAAGATGTTGGCAGTCTAACACACCAATTATGATGACATTTTTCCTCTTGCAGAGATTGCATTTAATTGTCATGCTCTTTCCTCTACCTCTCAGAAACCACACCATCGCAGCACAAGGTAATTTTTTTTATCAGTCACATTTTATATATATATACAGTGAATGTTTTTGCAGTTGCTTATTATTCTTGTCACTCACCCTGTCTTTTCTCAAATGACACTTGGGAGTTTTTGCAGCCAGAATACAAGCTCTTAAAGATATGTCCATCTCTGTGGCACAATCACTCTCACAACACTAGTTCAGTTTATAAAATCCGATGAATTAGTTTTAACACCAATTCCTAAACCCATGTTTGGATAGACCAGCCTGACTCTTTATTCAATGTCACCCATATTAATAAGTTGATTATAAACAAATAAAGTTTTATAAATAATCAAATCATATTTTAATGAATGAAAATTCTATCATAATTTACTAACCTTCATGTCATTCCAAAGAGTTATTTCTCTTATGGAATACAAAAGGTTAATTTTAGAAATGAATATAAATTCCCACACTGCACTAGTTCACAACGATGGAAATTTTTTCCTATTGTAACTCCTTTTAAATTACTTTTCTCCACTCACACATTGGGCTACACATCTCAGGGGTCTCTAGTTCCTAGCCCCCAGCCTGCCATCAAACCCACAACTGTGCCCTCTCTGCAATCTCAGGTCTTATATAATGATAGCCATAAATTGTATCTGTATCCCTATTACTGCATATTACATGAATTCCTATATTCTAAATTATAGTCATTATATTTAATTCAACAACAAATTAGTCAATATTAGCCACAATATAAAGATCACTGCCTAATAACACTGCTTTGAAATTTCAAGCAGAGGCTGCTTGTGTGTCTGTGGGGTAAGAAATGTCCCTTTTTGACCTTAACCTTAATCTACTCCTCAAAAAAAAATAAAAAAAAAATAAAAGATTTCGACATGTTTTAATGTTTATTTTAGCACAAACCATACAGATTGCATTTCCTCAAAGGTTGATTTTGGATCCTTGTGAAGTCCAACTTTTTTTTTTCATGTTTTTGAAGCCAGAGTTGCAAGTACTGCTCTTTGTTTTGATGTTGAGCTGCAGACTGACATTTATAAAATAAATAAATATATAAATAAAAAAGAGCGTGAGAGAGACAGAAAGAGAGAAATAGGGCTGTTAGATGGTAGATAAAAAACTATAGTCCTTTTACACTACGATTAAAAAAGACTTACAGCGCAGTCAGCATGATGGACATTTTGCATTTTCTCAAAGGCTAAATGAAGATGGATGAATGACCTGCAATTTTATGCTCACACAATTAGACTTGAGATTCAGGCCCATCTACAGTCATTATCAATGAACCATTTATAATAGTAAAGGTGTTGTCAGCTGGACAGGTTAGATTTGCTGAGATCTGCTGTTTTTCTTCCCAGTGCACAAAAGCATAAACTCCTGCATTTACAGAAAGGTAATTCTATAACAATTCACCATTTTGCTGTATCCTATAATGGGAGATGTTGTAGGCTTTCGTATTGGCACAGTATTCCAAGTCGATCATAATTAGAAATCATACACTTCAACATTCATCCCAAAGGACAAAGCGTCACATGCGCATGCTTTAATATCATCTGAAAGAGAAATCCGGCTTTATTTCTTTGTGCTGAAATACAAGGGTCTGTGTCTCTAAAATGCCACAGAATTAACCCACATGTGTTCAAATGCCAGATAAATTCAGCATTGTCTGTGAAATAACACAGAAATCAAATGTTCACCCTGACGTACCACAAAACAGGTTGTTTATCTCTTTTAAGGTCATATTCAATAAATGCACAGCAAGAATAGTCTATTGTAAAGGCACAGCTAAATGACGTTTATTATTGTAAATTTCTAAGCTGTCAAAAGCACTTGTTGTGTTTATTGATGTAGAAAATTTGAGGGCAAAAATATTTATTTCCTATTATTACTATACTTTGTGTACTATTTAGCAATGATGCAATAAATTGATGACAGTAGAGTGATTACTTTACATTGCTAGAACAATAAATAATAACAAGAAAGGTTTTTAGGAGACATTTTAATAGAAAATGTTACATTAAATTATAATAATATTTCACAATATTACTGTTTCACTGTATTTTTCATCCAATAAATACAACCTTGAGAAGCAAAAAGTCTAACCATCCCCAAAGTTTTGAAGGGTATTTTAGGCCTATATATTAAAAATATTTTCACAAAATTGCTGACAATGTGCTACAACAGTGACGTTATCCTGATGTTGTTTATTAGAAATAATCCCTTATATTAGTAGAGCAACAGTTTCATTTCATGAGCCCTCCGACAACACATTTTAAGTCTTGAGGTTAGATAGAGGACAGATACTCTTTGCCATTTATTTCACTTTAGAAGCTTACAGCAGATATCCACAGATTTCCTTCCTTTGGTTAGTGTTCATTATAAAAACAAGCCACACTTATGAAAACCTCAAGTAGTTACGCTCCCAGACTGCAACAATAAGAGTCTAACAAGAGAAAAACTTCAGACTTAGACATTTTAGAAGCAAAAACTGGACAGAGAGAACTTTTGTTATCTACAATAGCTATTGCTTCATTAATATTGTCTATGAATTCGTATTCATCTTCTTTTCATTTGTTTTTCAGAGAAGTTTGAGCCTCCAGCATGTGCTGTTTTGAAGATAACATTGCGCACAGCTATCGACACAAGCATGGCAGCCCTGTATTTGCAAAATGGTTTTGTTCTTCTTTCATGCGTACATAATGACGATTTGCTTTCATTGGGCACATGAGCGGTTGTCCAGTGATCTCCTTAAGTTCGTATCTCCACATGTTCCTGGATAACTTTATCCTGTCCTACTCAAGCGCCACATCCATGATCCATGGGATCTTTTGATCCCTGTGATGTGTAATTAACTCAGAACCAGATGTTGCCATCTTTAATACATGGCATCAATGTACTTAAGAAGGATTTACTAAATTGGGAGTGTCAGCAAGATGCTTTCAGAGACCCAAACTAATTTCTTTGCATAGAGTGATGAAGCTAAAAATGTTTCCCTCTGTCCATCTGTTGTTGAGGGTCACGGCCTAGTCTTCTCTACCATTGCTAATGCTCTTAATTTTCACCCAGCGATGTCTTTTCACTACATTCACAGAGAGTTTAAAGGGCCAGAGGTCCCATAAGCTCACAGCAGGAAGCAAATCAGCCTGAAACCTCATCAATTAGAGATGCATAGGAATGGAAAAACAGCCCCTGGAAGATGTGGCGGGAGGGCTGTAAGCATTTCTTACTAAGAATGTCAGTCTTTTTGACAGAAATTTAAAGAGAGTACCAAGGTTATGATCTGTGGACAAACTGGTTTTACCAACTTAAGCTGAGATTTAGACATCTGCTTCTAGTGTGTGCAAAGTTAAAGGAATAGCTGATTCAAATATACTTACCGTGATGTCATTCAGAATCTGTACAATGTTCCCATTTTCATTCAACACAATTTTAAAGATTCTTCATGTAGCCTAGTTATTGTCCATTATGACAGCCGCAGCTCCAAAAAACACCATTAAAGTATCATAAAAATAGTATCTTCTTGTGTTATCTGAATGAATGAAATATTCTTATTAAATACTTCTTTACATAGTTGAATGTGCTGGCAACAAAATCACACAAAAATGATCAACGGAAAGGTCTGGATTTGACGTCACACTGAAAATTGAAGAGGAAAAACAAACTACAGGCTGATAAAACTTTGATGTAATGTCCTTAAAACAAGGCTCGGTAGTGTGTGTGGCCTCCACGTGCCTGTATGACCTCCCTACAACACCTGGACATGCTCCTGATGAAGTGGTCTCCTGAGGGATCTCCTCCCAAACCTGGACTAAAGCATTTGCCAACTCCTGGAGCAACGTCTGTGGTGCAACGTAGCGTTGGTGGAAGGAGCGAGGTATGATGTCCCGGATGTGCTCAATTGGATTCGGGTCTGGGGAACGGGCGGGCCAGTCCATAGAATGCCTTCCCCACCCCACACATCATTACTGACCTACTGCCAAACCGGTCATGCTGGAGGATGTTGCAGGAAGCAGAACGTTCTTCACGGCATCTCCAGGCTCTGTCACGTCTGTCATATGTGCTCAGTGTGAACCTGTTTTCAGCTGTGAATAGAGCACCGGGCGCCAGTGGTGAATTTGCCAATCTTGGTGTTCTCTGGCAAGTGCCAAACGTCCTGCAAGGAGTTGGGCTGGAAGCACAACCCCCACCTGTGGACGCCAGGCCCTCATACCACCCTCATGGAGTCTGTTTCTGACCATTTGAGCAGACACATGCACACTCTGGAAGTGCTCCTCCTGCTCCTCCACGTCTCCTGATGTACTGGCCTGTCTTCTGGTAGTGCCTCCGTGCCCTGGATGCTAAGCTGACAGACACAGCTACAGCTCGCATTGATGTGCCATCCTGGATGAGCTGCACTACCTGAGCCACTTGTGTGGGTTGTAGACTCTGTCTTATGCTACCAGAGTGAATGCACCGCCAGCATTCAAAAGTTACCAGAACATCAGCCAGAAAGTATAGGAACTGAGAAGTGGTCTGTGGTCACCACCTGCAGAACCACTGCTTTATTGTGGGTGTCTTGCTAATTGCCTATATTTTCCACCTGTTGTCCATTCCATTTGCACAACAACATGTGAAATTGATTGTTAATCAGTGTTGCTTCCTAAGTGGGCAGTTTGATTTCACAGAAGTGTGATTGGTCTGTCTGATCCAGCTCTGAAAAAATAACAAAACACTTTTTTTAGCCCTCACAATTTACATGTCGCATAAACATTACGTCAGTTTTTTTTTAATCATCTTGGAGACATTGCCACAGATCTTCTGTACTCTCTCTCAGTCTGTCTCAGTTAGTTCTGTTACTTCATGTCATTTCAGACAGACTGGATGATGATCAGATCAGATCTCTGTGTGGAGCACTGGCTGTTCTCAGACTCCTTGTGCAGACAATAATCTCACTGCATTATTACAATTAATGACATAAATAAATTGGAAATGTAACCTGATAATTCCAACTGACACACTACTGCAAAAAATAGTAAGACCCGACATAAAACCATTTTTTGTTGACTTTTGCGCAGTACTGTATGTGATTTCAGATGCAGCCTCTGTGTACGCCTGGAAGCAAGCAAGTGGAGTTAAGACATGGATAGCTTTCTCAAGGTATTATAGACCTCTTGGATCTCAAGTATATCATGAACAAACACAATTGACATTTACCCAGATGCCCTGCAGGGAATATGGGGTTGGATCAAAATGAGAGTGGGTAAATAATGACATAATTTTCATTGTTCAATTGAAGCTATTTATTTAAAAGTTGGGGTTTCTTATGATGACACATTTAAACAACTTTTATACATCAAACCGCAAATGCCTAAAAGAGTCTTTTTTCAGAACACCCGCTTCAAGAGTTATATAAGCAGAGGGCAATCTGTAATAGAGGTCAGACTGTCTGGTTTACGGCCAGTTTGTGCTAAAGATTGCAGTGACATGCCAGGGGCAGTGCTGCAGGCCCAGCACCTTTCCTGTTCTCCTCTGAAACCCTGCTGTGTTCAACCTTTCACAGGTCACCGACTGCTGCTGTTAATTGTTTATTATCCTTGATATTTTGAAGTACTAGCTCAGTCCTGATTGATGGCTGTCTCATCTACAGACTCATAAAAAGATGCAGAAAATGGGAGAATGGCAAGGAGAGGTTGCAGAACTGTTTAAGCAAAGACAGCTTGAGTATAGCAGAATAAAAAGAAAAGTGACGTTTTTGGATTTGAAGGAACTGGGTTTGATGTATTTTGTGAAGAGCCGTTTTAAAGGTCTGTAAATGTCAAAATAGCAAAGCTAAAGCCAATGTGACCAGTTTTTAATGTTAAAATATTCTGTAAACCCATCAGCACTGAAATCCAAAGATTTATTTTGCCTGTAGGAGACATCAAACTTTGTATTTTATTCCTTTTTGGGCCTTTTGATATTTGTTCTGCACTGATAATGAATGGATGTTGATTGAGTTCTGCAAATTAAATGAGTTTAGATGTCAACCTGTGAAAGGAATCACTAGTTCGATCTGGGTGACCTTTATCTCTGTGGGTTCTGTTCTTAGGCTCTGGCACAGGTGACCTTTCATCCTCCTGGCTGCATTCTCGTCCTGTAGTTATCTTATCTCATGCATACAGACCAATAGTGTAGGGATTCTCCACTTCCCATAGTTAAAAAAGATTGACAATTTGCATTTCATCGTTGGAAAAGAAAGAGATACAGTGTGTCAGAGGTGTGATGGAAAATATTGGAATCTCTCAGCCATCCCTCTAAAATAAACAATGCTTCTCTGACTGAGAACAGGGATGTCCACTTAAGATCCAGTTCTTTACAATGAATCAGGAACATGGAGTTTGACCTGTGGAGTTTGATTTCTAAACAGTTATTTTTAATGAACGCACAGTACACCATTATTCTATATATTATAGATCAGAGTGGTGCACCAGTGTCTGATTCTTGAATGAAAGTCTTTTAAGAACTCGTTCATATAGGGAATCAAAGGCATATAGCAAACCAGTCTGATTGCCAGATAAAAGACTCTTATCAGTGGGTTTGTTTTATTGAATCAGAAACACTGGTTCAAGAAACAGTGTTGTCTGATTCTTGAATAAAAGAGGCAATGTAACCATGACTCTACAACTCTAACGAATGAATCGAGATTACCAGATTAGATTACCAAATGAAAGACACTTGCAATACACTTTATTTATTGAATAAGAAACACTGTGACAATTTGTGACCACTGTAATGTTGCCTGCACTGTGATAAAATAGACAAAACAGTAACCCAGTACTTTCTGTGAAGCTGCTCTGCAATGACTTGTACTGTAAAAAATGCTATGCTAATAAATCTGATTTGACCTCATTTGACTCTTATAAACTACAGTACATATTTTTAGTGAATCACATTTAAAATCACTTTCTCAAATGAGTGGGGTTCCAGTTTCCTGAATAAATCATTTTAAAAGTTTTAATTTAAATAGTTCTTTTAATAGTTCAAAATAAACTTTACATAACCAATAAGTCTGTTTAATAAATCGCTCAACAAATTATCATTATTTTCAGTAACGTCCTTGGCAAAATGATTCATTATTGATGAATCTTCCATTTAACAGCATGTTGTTAAAGATACACGTTTGATAAACAGGTTTTAGTAAAACAATGAGCTAAAGCAATGTTCGTCTAATGAAGGGCACCTCTGCAGTAAACCCAAAGTTCTGCCAGAAACATGGCCCTTTTTCTTCAAGCAGGGGAACTGTAAACTCACCCGTGCCTCTCTAAAACAGTTGGCTTTTAAGAGTTAAAAGGAAGAGCAAAATTTGATTAATGTAAACTGTGGACTGAAAACTTCAGACAAGAGATTTTCTACAAAGATTGCATCTATCTTTAGAGCATCAGTCCTTCTTAAAGAGGCAGTGCAATGTGTATATGAGTTAGCGTATTTATTCTCCCTACAATCTGGCACGTACGCTTCCAGACATTGATTTATGACAGTCATCAATCTCTTCCCGACACACTTTCATGTTTTGACATGACAGAAATAAGGTGTTATTATTGATGCTATACGCTGGCCGCAGAGGGCAAAACAGTGAGTGTGGAGAATCAAAATTTCCCCATCTGGCTTTACACTCCTCCAGCCCAGGCACAAGCACTATAGTTACCCTAGGGTGAGATACCAATCTTCGCATTTCTGCAATCAGAAGCCTAAATTCAGCCAAGTATCAGACAACTTCTCAATGCCAGAAACACTCCAGTTATTGACAGCAAAACCTGCTCTCAGCATTTTGAATTGTGTCTTGCCCTTATATCCCTTATAATTTTATCCTGCCTATTTTAGCCATGCCTAAAATAATAATAATAAAAAAAGTTACGTGCCTTTAAAAAAGTAATAAGGACAATTGACTTCTACATAGCAAATGTAGGGATTTCTATAATAGTCATATTCTATACCTACAAATTGTGATCATATAGCTCCACAGTAAAGTTATAATCACCAGTGAAACATGCAATTGCTCTACATTTACGCAACCTGAGTGATTTATGTGTTCATGGTATCTAGCAAATAATTTTTCCACAATATAACTTGGCTTACTCATTCATGTGCATGTAATTTGTAATTATGATATTTCCGACTGCGCTGGAAGGCTTACTTAAAACCATACTTTCTGAGTTTCTGTGTGTGAGTGATGAAGAGGTGCGTTAGACCGTACAATTTATTTTGAAAGCATTTTGCTTCCTGTCTTCATCTGAAAGTTAAGTTTTATATATATGTGTGTGTGTGTGTGTGTGTGTGTGTATACATATATATATATATATATATTTATAAGTTACAGTACACAGCAAGTCTTATGTTTTTCCAAACAAGGCTGACTTTTCAAACCTGTTAGGACGTAATACTACATCCAGCTGTAATGGATGTTAAAAGTGATGTGTGCCATTTTTACCACTTTCATGTGCAGAGACAACTTTAAGAGAGCTATGTGTTCTATGAAGAGTGAGACTTTCAAAAAGCTGCTCTGTTTGTTTGAGCGATTCAGAAAGGTCAATACCTGGAGAAAGCTATCCATTAGCTTTATCACTGGTCTTAATGCATGTTGGTCTTTTAAGTACATGGTATTTTGTACTTAAATATTTTTAAAGAAGTACATTTAATACTTTCAAGTCAGAATACATTTGTATAAAATGACCATTTAAGAAAACTGATGTTAAATTACCATCAATTACCAAGGGAATGTTTATGACCAGGTGCCATTTCTAGACATCATCTAGATTACTCATAATTATCAAAATAATATGGTTGCCATTGCATTTGTATATTATTTTGCATGAAATTGAATATAGTAAAATTTAAGGGTTAAAACACTGGAATGTCATTAAAATCATTATTTCATTAGTAAAGATCTATCTACTTTAAATGTATTGATGCATATATGTATATTATTAATTTTATTTACACAATTTAACTCGTATAGTGTGCCAAAAGGGTAAAAAATGGCCCTGGTTATGATATCCACATATAGGGGATAACTATTGTCCAGCTAAACCTTTTGTTTCTGTCAGTGTCTATGTGAAATAATGCAAAGTTTGAGGTGAAGACTACTTTTTTTTCTTTAACAATGACAGGATCAGGATGAAAAACACAGTATGAGTGTTCAGGAAGATCTGGAATTCTGATAGTTATTTTACAACTCCATTTGGTGCCACTATAGTGTCACAGTCATTACATTTCAACATCTGGCCCTTAAGATGCAAAGTTTTCACCAGAACACCATAAGGTTATTTGTATTTTATTATTATTAAATTGGCTTAATATTCCTTACTCCTTGTGAGATGTGCTTAGATAAGTTACTCTGACTGCTTTACAGCATCTCTTGAGATTTATACTTGTTAATGTCCTGGTTCTGCTAAGAACAACAGTGTTCTTGTGAGCAGAGCTCATCCATGCTGTGAGCTGCTCTCTGATTTATGTCAACCAGAAACACTCTTTATGCAAATGGATTATTGAGGAAGTGGTAAGACAGATCAATAAAACACTCACATGGTCATGGTTTAACAAAGTGCTGTTGGTTCTTGGCCACTTCCGGATAGAGGATGATTTACTGTGGCTTGAGGTCAAATTTAATTTTCTGCAGGCTAAAATGTTAGAACCATAACATGGCTGAATTGACAATCTATATATCTATGTACAGTATCTATCTATCTATCTATCTATCTATCTATCTATCTATCTATCTATCTATCTATCTATCTATCTATCTATC
>JAUMHP010000057.1:13933272-13947359 GCA_032361065.1 Enteromius trimaculatus
TCTTTATGTGATTATTAGTTAATTCAGTTCCACCTGTGTTTCCCCAGCTGTCGTTCCTTTAGTCATTAGTTTGTTGTGTTTAAATACCCTGTCTCCTGAGTTCTTGTTTTGTCAGTCAATGAATGTATCACGTGTTGGAAAGTTTCTCTGCATTTGTTCTTTGATTATTAAAAGAATTTGTTTATTTGAGTTGGCGACTCCTGCGCTCTCCTTCACCTGGCACCAACATAACAAAAGCAATATCCCAATTTCATATTGTAATATTATTATCCCAACATAAAATACCAAACATTTCATACATTCTATGATTGTAGAAGTGTATACATAAAATAGCATTTCTTTCACGATAATAAACAACACCACTTTTTTCTTTTTATGTGGGGAGGGTTGGGGAGGTTAGTCGATATAACTGTCTCTAATTAACCTATATACTGAAAATGACAAGAGTAGGAGGAAGACTCTAATGCGTTTCTGTTTTATGCCCACACATACATAAAGCTATATATACTTGCACACGACCCAAAGGGTAATGAAAGTTTTTTTAGAGTGTGTAACCCCTTTGCACTCCTGCTGAAAACAAAATAACTATCAATTTCCTTTGATGGTTAAGAGACTAAACACAGCGGCATATTTGTCAGAAGAAAAGGCCTTTTGATCAAAGTTTTTCCCTGAAGACACAAAAGAAGAAGAGGTGAAACAATAAGGAGTTTAACACGAGTGCTTTGTTGCTGTCGTGACTTCAAAGAGATCTCAATTCCTGGGCCTTTTAGTCCAAGCATCAGACCTGTTCTGATTTCTTCTTGTTACATGAGAATAGATAGAGATTAAAACAGATTGCACAAAATGTAACATGTCACCATAGTAACATCTGGATAAAGTGAAAGACTATATAATACCCAAGATGTGTCACTCGTGTAGTTTTGAAAGGGGGAAAATGCAACACTTAACATGGCTAATCAATCACAGGAAGCCCCGCCTTCTGAATAAAATAGCCAATCACTGCTGTTAGAAATTCCTGTTGCTATAGAAAGGACTGCGCATGCTCACTGATTGAAATTAGCTTTTTATAACGCTATTTGAGCAAAAGAAACAACATGTATTACACAGTTGTTAGATTTCCTTAGTGATTTCAAATATGAAATTTAATTGTAAGCTTGGTAAACAGTTTTGGAGAATTTGATTTTTCCCCATTCAAAGAGATAGGAGCAGCACTTGGCTACCCGAGAGGCGTTTCAAAGATGGCCGCAGAGTGACATGACTTGTCTTAAAGAGACTTTGATAAAGTGCACATTTGTAAAGGGAAAGCATAAGCTGCCAGTAGAAAGTCCTATTATCTTTATTAGTAGCAGTGCACTCATGCATTAGTCAAGGCAGGGTGTGTTTATTTGATATGTATGAGGGCAAACTTTGAAAGGTTGGAATGGCAATTCCTGAACAATGCAACACAAGGAACTAAATGCACTGTGGAATTTACATCTAAAATTTTAAACAGTATTATGGAATGAAGCACTGCAGATTCAGCTTAAAGTGCTGCATCATATCTTGGTGCAAAATAACCCTGAACTGTACAATAAATAGACTGAAAAATCCTACAGTACACTGTTAACTTTAGAATGGTTTTCCCTATATAGTGAAAAACTGTTACTGCAATTGACATAATTTTACATTATAATACTTAACATTTACCATTTTTGACAGTGAAAAATCCATGTGTGATGTCACATTTGATAGTTTTTCATAGAAGTAACTACCTATTTTTGTTATAACTCATACACATTAAGTCCTTTACATAATCTGACATGTGCCCACTGTCACGCCCCCAGTTTTGTGTTATGATGTCATTAGTCTACGTGCTTTCTGTTATTGTCTTCATTCTGGTTCCGCATGTGTGCCTGTCTCTTAGCCCCGCCCTACCCTTAGCATGTAATTGGTTCCCAGCCATGTCTGTCCAGGTGTTGTGAAGTAGTCAGTGTATAAAGTCTTGCCCATGTCTTGTCTCCCCTGTCCGTCGTTGATATGTTATGAGTGTTGTACTGCGTTCGGGATTGTCTTGTTCAGCTCTATGTTAATGGATAAATGTTTTTCATTTAGAACTCCTGCCTCTTTGAAGTCTCTTTCTCTTGCTGAAGAGCGATCGCCAGCAGCCAAATCGTAACAGAACGACCAACCACTTGAGAGATGGCGTTTGCTGGGAAGCTCATTGTCTTGAGCAGCCATGGACTCTGCTTTGAGGACTTTGTAACTGAGTTTTATCCCCACGCCAAAGAGGCAAGGCTTAAGGACGATGTCATTATCGTGCTTTTTAAAAATATGGCTCGTGATCTCAGCCCTGTAGAATTCCCGGACACTACGGGACAGAGTTGGAGGACGGCTATCTTTTTATGCTTGGTGACTGTTCGAGCACATGCGGGAGGACTGCTTCCGATCACGGAAATCCCACGAGCACAGAGCACAGTCTTTCCACCATCACCGCACACCACACCTGAAGTCAACCAGCAAACTGCGTTCATCTCTACGGAGATCTCTCTGCCATTGTGGCCCCGTGCATGCCAACCCTTGATGCGGATTTCTCCCCACTAATTACGGCCCAGCGCGATGTCAACTCTTGATG
Organism: Enteromius trimaculatus; assembly: GCA_032361065.1. NCBI lineage: Eukaryota > Metazoa > Chordata > Actinopteri > Cypriniformes > Cyprinidae > Enteromius > Enteromius trimaculatus. Next base: position 13,935,884 of record JAUMHP010000057.1, read on the forward strand.
CGGATCTCTCCCCGCCATTAAGGCCCTGTGTGCCGTCTTCCTCTGACGTGGACATCGAACCGCCATTACAGCCCCGTGCGCCGCTAGCCCTCAATGCGGATTTCGACCAGTCATTACGACCCCGTGCGCCATCTTCCTCTGATGTGGACATCGAACTGCCATTATGACCCCGTACACCGTCAGCTCTTAATGCAGATTTCAACCCGTCATTACAGCCCCATGTGCCGTTTCCTCTGGCGTGGACATCGAACTGCCGTTACCGCCCAGTGCGCCGTCTTTCTCTGAGGAGATGCTATTACATCTCCGAGAGTCCCTTTGTCCAGAATCGACAGAATCTGTTGTGTACAGTGAGTTGACTGTTCCATGTTTTGAACTTCCTGAACCAGTTACAGAGGGTAATTTGCCATGGCCCCCGACCCTTAGCATGTAATTGGTTCCCAGCCGTGTCTGTCCAGGTGTTGTGAAGTAGTCAGTGTATAAAGAAACATTTCGAGCAAGAAAATTGAAGCAAAACAATACTAAACACGGCTATTTAAGTACAAACAATTTGTGCGTTATTGAAACACATATAAAATGAGTGATTAACACATGATGATTAAATGTGTGGGATACATACAATATGCAGTTATGCATATCAATGATTCAAGTTCATATTAGCATATTTTCAGGCCTGAATAGGCATGAAAATGCTGTTTTGTGCACCGTAAGTTTAGTTTTCTGTAGGGTGAACGTGGTTTTGTGAAACCCAGGGGTTAAAGGTCTCATGAGGAATGTTGGCTGGTCTGAGTTGGGGGGTGGAGATCCATCCAACCAAATCTTTAATTATTCTACCCATGTAAAGGGGTAACGATGATAATAATGTCCTATGTCTTTAACCATTCTCTTGGTTATTGGCACAATATTGACAATCTCCTTCCTGATTTGGGATTCCCAATATGTATTATTTTGTGAATGTTCAAACTGTTCTCTAACAGGTCTGCTTACGACAGGATGTGTGAAAGGGTATTTACGACATCCTGTGCTGTTGAGGGTTGTTTGTGGAATTCGGCTACTCATGTTTCAATGTCCGGATCGAATCTTATGTGTTTGATTCACTCTGATCCCTTACATAACACTATAATGACAGTCCATCAATCATTTTATTTAAAGTAAAAAAAGCAAGACATTAATTATTAAGGCATTTCCTTTTAAAAGGTTTCTTTCAGCTCAAATATGCGTCCTCTGTTTGGACTCTCATTCTGAAGGCACCCATTCACCTAAAGGGGGTCATACGGTAGGTGCCACAAGCCATGCCTCTGTGGCCCTCTCCGGTTCCCAGCAGTGGGAACCTTCGCCGGAATACTAAGGTTCCTACCCGGACTCTTTTGACCCACCTACCTTAGCTTGTTCCACTCCCAGGTGTAGCTTGTTATCTGGACTACATAAACGCCATGTTTTGTGTGTCACATTGCAAAGTTTAATTTTTTTGTCATTCGTGTTGCCTTTTGGATTGTTATTTGGATTGTTTGATACTCACTGCCTGCCCTGGCCTATTGCCTGACTTACGACTACGATTCCTGGATTATCTTCTACACTGCTGTCTGCCTGTTTACCGATCTCTGCCTGTCTGACTATTCTCAATAAAGCTGCTTATGGAATACAACTACTCCTCCGCTATGTCACAGCTCCTTGGACTGAAATGTATGTTGGGAGTGTGTGTACACAACCACCCTACAATGATAAAGATCCACAAGTAGTTTTATTAAATTAAAAGAAGAATAAGTTGTCCCTTCTGAAATCAAGAATATCAATGCAAATCAATGCATGTCGGTGTGGCGTCATACCAACAGAGGCCACTCCCACTATAGTTGATTGACAGCAGCGTGTCACAAAGTGACATCTGAATGACTGAACTGGTGACATCTGAATGACTGAAGTGGATTTAATTTTAATCTAGTTCACAAACTGACCATCACCAATGCTCTCACTAACAAGAAAGCTTCCCTAACCAACAAAAACATGGAGGTTTAGAAATAATGGCATAATTCTTGTTTAAACTATTGCATTAAAAACTAAGCACTGAGTGAACCCAAGGTTTGGGAACTTATCCATGAATTGATTTAGATCAAAATAATGATTTACTGGTGAAATCTTATCCTTGACTGTTACCTTAAAAATGATAATAAACCACCAGCAAACGAGTGTGTGTTCTAGTATTCTAAGTAGGCACTGCAGTGAGCTCTGCGGTATGCATGTTGTCAGTATGCTGTCAGCCCTTGACAGCTGTACTGAGTAAATCTCAAGAGACAAAGCATGGAGCTGGGCAACAGATAGTGCTCAAGTTGATCCATAGACAAACCCCAGCTAAACTCTAGTGTAATAAGATGTGTGAAGCCCGAGGCAGAAGGGACTGATCCCGGCTTCCTCCTGATCCAGGCTCCCCTGAGCTCATCAGCAGTAAACTGTGACAGAGTTGTCAAGGCTGGAGGTCATTCTAAGACAGTGTGAGTGTGGAAGACACTCTTCTGCATAACATGCTGCTGCTTTCCCTGCTGTTGGGTCAGCAACGTGACACTCATTCCTCTGTCTAGACCTGTTTTAAAACATTTCATTATATTAAATGATTTATTAAAGTTTTAAAGGTGTGGGGCTTCAAGTAAAAAAAAAAAAGCAACAACAACAAAAAGGCAAGAAATAGTTTAACATTATTGATGAATATTTATTCATTTATTCTTTAAAACAAAACCCTTTTTTTATGAAAATGCATATACAAATTACAGAAAAATATTAAATAGGAAATAGTAAAACCAAGCAAGCAAGCAAGCAGATAAATAAATAAATACATACATAAATACATTTTGAAAAATATATGAAACAAAACATGATTACAAAGATGACATTAAGGCACTTGTTTTTACTCTTTTTTTCATTAATTCATTTGATGTTTATTTGCCATTGACCTTTTTACAGAAGCGATGGTCCTAAAGTATTGTTTTTCCATTATTTTATTTTCTATAAGAATTTGAAAAGAAAAGAAAAGAGGCCATTAATCAAACAAACCAGCTCCAAGATGAATCATATATAAAAAATACAATGTATTATTGAAAAATTACTGCAAATGTCTATATGTGCAAAAAGATGGAAGAAGTTCAAAAATAATCTTCTAGAATTAAAAATAAATCTAGCAAGCTGAAAGTGCTGTCTGCTGCCTGCAGGTCCCCTGTTACCACCGTCACTTCGCAGAATTACAATGTGACCTCAAGGCCTCCAAAGCCCTTGAGCGGCCACACAAAATGTGTTGGTAAAAAGTGAGATCTGAATCTGAGATGACCTGTCCTCCATTAAGAGCTTAGTCAGACAACACACTAAAACATTTCATGATGCATTTTTATTAAATCCAGAGAGAAAGTGAGATTAGGAACCTGAATTGACCACCACACTGCTAAATAAAGAATTTCCCATCCTGAATAAAAACCAATTAAGCAATAGAAACAGAGCAAGACCGTTAAACTACCATGAACACTCTTGATTTAATAAGATTACAAAGTTGATTTCCCTAAAACTACTTCAGACTGGGTCTGTATGTCTATAACTTCAAAGAGTGCTTGCTGATGAATGAAAGCAAAAACAAGACATTGTTCATAAAGCAAATTACAATCCACAATAAATACTGTGGTCGAGGTGATGTTTGTATTGTGGTTTAGGTGATTCTTTTGATTATCAAACATGGAACAGTTACATTTATAATATAATTCTGGTAAAATTATAACTTCAAACCAATATTTTATGTCCTTGTCTTTAGTAATTTGTTAAATAGCCTTTATTCCAGATTTAATTCAACACACGACAACCGAATTTAAACATGTGAGCTGTTTTGCAATGGCTGTGTGCCAGTTGTGCTAATTCACAAGCCAACATGCTAGGGGATTTATACTTGCAAAAGTACTGTTAATAATTATAATTGAGTGATAGGTTGCATTTTTAATCAGTGACCTTATTAATAGATTTGCTACTGTATCTTGCGACTACAGTACATGCCACCTCCTCAACCTGCTCCCTTAGTGCTTTCACATGAATAAAAGAAAGAAAAAAAAAAAATCGGTTTTCTACCTTGAACAATAGTCTGAGTTACAATGGAAATTCTCAATGTAGCATTGAATGATCTACAATGGCAAAATTTTCACAGTCAAATCAAAGCACTTCCTTAAACTCACTAAGGCAGGGTCTAACCAAAATCTTAACTGGAAGACATCCACCAGGAGCTTATAACCTATTCTTTGCATATATACACATTCAAGTAATTGTTATGTTCATGTGCTGTATATGAGTGATTTTTTTTTTATTTTTTTTTTTTATGTGTCTCATTTAACTGAATCTGAGTGGGCCAATGTCATATGCAGTCTCTCCACTGGTGTGTACACACAAAAGTAATTAATTCACATTACCCTAAACAGGCAAAATAAACTGTTGTATTTCAACCAGCAACGAAAGTGCTCTAATTAATAGTTTTATTTTCACATATTCATCATCTTGATATGTCAGATATCCACGAACAAAAGGGAAAGCCTCATAGCTTTGAAAAGGCCACTTTGAAAGCTATTTAAAGTCCTGCATGCAGTAATTTGTTGTCAAGAGTTCTTGAGTGGCCCACAGGAGCTTTTCTCTATGCAATTATCGGACGCAATTATCAAAATCTTGTTTGAGGCAAACAGCTGCATGTCACTGATATAATACAAACACACCTGACTGTGAAAATACTTTTTGTTGTTCTAGCTAAAGAAGCTAGGCAGGAGCTGTTCTCAAACAATCCAAAAGGAAACGGTGTAATTTTAGCGGTGAGAAATGGCTTGTTGATGGGGATGGAGAGAGGAGTGAAAAGTGAACAACTTTGAATAATACTCAAGACATTTAATTTATGGAGACGGGAAGAAAGCAGGGCATTTTTCTTAGATCATGGAATCAGACGTTGCAGCTTTTGAGTTCCTGTCTCCAAACAAACATAAGTCTATATTGCATCTTACATCATCTTTTCATGACTATTGAGGGTATACCTGCTTGAAAGAACAGAAAATGTATCTTCTGGTCTCCATCAAAAGACGCTGGTATACTGATGTTCCCAGGAGAATTTTTAACTAACCACTAGCTTTTCCAGCTAAAGTTTATTTTCCAAGGAGGCCTTTAGAAAAAGCTATCCGCTAACATTCCCATTCACCTCAGACCAGCACTAGCCTGTATGTACCAGCATAGGACTTGTCTGGTGGCCTAATGGTCTTATCAGCAGGAAAACGTCTATATTCTCAGTACAAAGAATATGACGAGGCCAGATGGCCATCATAGTAGTGGCCACAGTCCTGCATCTGCTTTATTGCAAAGGGGCTGTAGTGTCACGTGTAGTTTGATGCACTGCATATGTCTTTAGGGAACGCCAATGTATTCCGTCACACTGACTACAGCCCACCCAGCACTTTCACAGATAGCATGGTTGTTTATAATGAGGTCTGCTTCTTTACGAATTCCCATTTTCATGCCACTGCTATAGCAGAGCCTTATAACTCCAAGTCTTTGATCTAGGCTCCATTATGCTCCATGCTTGATTTCAAGAAAACCCTCAGCTAACCCGGAAAAAAGAGGCTGCACCGAAAAAGAAAAACGTCTAGACTACCCTAACTGAAAGGCTTGTTGCATTTTCCACCAATATTTGTTTAAAATAACCTCCTGGGTTGTCTTCAGTTAATTGCTGGTAATTTCCTCAGTGTATAATATTACACTGTCGGCACATCACAGAATTAGTCGCAACACAATTAGCGCTGGCAAGCAAGCTAATCATTTTTTATTGGTTCCGGTTTCAACGCCGCATTATTGTTCGAGTTAAAATAGACGGGACGTGAACTGGCAGGCTCAGCTCCCCTGATGCTCTAAATGGCCAGTGTTTTGCTAATAACACCGTAAGGGGTACCATTAAAAGTTTGTTATACCTGGCCTTTCAGGGTAAGCCAGTTATTCAATCACATTTATACCTCAGAGCAGATGTGTGATCGTCATTGATAGAGAACACTGCAAACTCTAATGTATAAATCTAGAAAATGGTTCATAAAAATGCAAATGTATATTTGCAAATAAATAACGAGTGAATATTTTAACATTTTGCGTCTTTGTTTCTAAACTGATTAGTGGCAATGGTATTTGAAAGCCACTTTATAGCTGTTAACACAGAAAGTTGGGAAACAATATTTTTGCAAATGTGGAGTGCATCACCATTTAAAAAGGAAAAATCATATAAATAACTGCCAGCAGCTTTAACCTTCATAATTCTCTCTGGAGCCTGTTTCCCAGATTCATTATTGCAGTACATCAACTATGATATTTTTATTCTACGCTTAATTCCCAAGTGACTCATACTAAGAGGAGAGAGTAAGATGATTTGTAGTTCCTACATGTGACATATCCATCATTTGCGAGTGCTGACACACTCACCTTTTTCAATCATCATGTCTCTGTTAATGTATATGAGGGTTGTGGACCATTTTGAATTAGAACAAGAATGCCTTTTGAAATTCTTGGATAAGAATTTTAATAGAGGTAGCAGACAGGACCCGGACTCCATGATTCCACAACTCATGTTATATGAAGTAGAATTGATAAAGCTGCAATCTATAACCTTTGTTTGTTTAAAATTATACAAAATAAGTACATAAGCCAGCGTTAAAAACTCGAAACTTCCTTACCTTAGCCCGATTCACAATAAGAGTATAAGTATGCTGCTGCATCATTGTCATGTCTGTAAACATAAAATCATAAAGTTGGTTCGTAGGCTATTTTGTGATCAATGTTTTACTATCTTTAGATTAACAAAATAACATCAATTCAAACAAACAGGGAAGGGGGAGAAACAAACATATCAATTTTACAATCTGAAAGAGGAGAAAAAAAAAAAAAACTTTATATGGTCATTCCTTTTTTCTAGTCTACAATTTTGGAAGAAAAACGTTTCCATGCATCGATGGTTCTTGGTTTAGATTTGTTAATTCATGCTATTACACATTCACAAGTCCCTATTTTAAGTAGGTTATGAATCTAAAATGTTTTTTCGCACATATGCGGAGTAAACCCGTTCTGTATGATTTCCTTCTTTGCAGCTGTAAAACCAGCAACATTCTTTTCTTTAGTGTACTTACAGTATACAGGAGTTAAAACATAACCCTGGATTAGACACGTAATCAATTTTTGTAGTAAAAAAGGACAACAAGTTTAGTATTTTACAGAGCCAGTTTAAGGAAGAATAATTAGCTTTTTATTTTAAAATAATTTCATCATATGAAAATTAATTAGTATGTGTCACGCTGGGTGTATGAACAGCAGCAGGCGAAGACGAAGGTTGTGAGTTACAAATAAACTTTAATGAGGCAGGCGAATAGTGGTACATACACTCACAAAGAAACCTTAATGATCGACAGAACTGGACAAAACACAACAGGCTTATAAACACTGGGGATAATTTAAGACAGGTGAGGAACACAGGTGGCATGAGTAAACTAATCAACTTAACAAGAACAGGAACAAGACCATATACGGAAACACAGAAAGTAACAAAATGAAACCAAAACGAACTAGTGACATACAACAGATCAAGGCGTGACATTATGTCCCGTAGCATCCATACTAGACAGAAAGGTGGGGTGGGTGGGCGTCCTGGAGGCCGTACAAGGCATAGTCACTGGGTGCCTCCAGGACAGCATCGTGGACATGACGGACCTAGGCGGATCTGGAGGGATGATATAGCCCCCCCAAAAAAATTTCCTTTGGGAATCTTCCCCCTTTTCTTGGCTTTGGCTCTTCGGTGGTGACCTAAAGGGAGGCACTGTGTTAGTGCAAACTCAAGCAAACGCTCTTGCAGTGCAGACTCTGTAGGGGGCTCTTGCAGCGCAGACTCTGGAGGGCGCTCTTGCAGCGCGTGCTCAGGTAGATGCTCTTGCAGCGCAAACTCAGGGATGGAATTCGGGATTGGCTCTCTTGATGGTAAATTCTTGATGGTGATTCAAGGAACGGCTCTCCTGGTTGTAATTCAGGAACTGGACTCGGGAATGGCTCTCCTGGCTGTAATTCAAGGACTGGATTCAGGATCAGCACTCCTGGCCATAAATCCGGAACTGGAATCGGTATCAGCTTTCCTGGCCGAGGCACTGGGACTGGGATCGGCTCTTGGAACTGGGATCGGGACCGGCTCGCCTAGCCGAGACTTTGGAACTCGATTCATGAATGGCACTGATGGCCCTCCATACTTAGCAGATTCCTTCTCTAAGGTTATGGCAGGGTACATAAAGTCACACAATTTTTATGGTTTTATTGTGTTCATAGGGTGCAGTTTAACAGGTGTTAATGTTTTGTTTAAAACAAATATAAAATTCTAACTCTGTAATTGTAATGAAAACAATTATGATTTTTTTCATGAAACTTGCATGACCAGAAACCACAACTACAGTTTTCATCAGGGTGTCTCAACAGATGATAATGCAGAAAATACTAGAACAGCTAATGACTGACTTAATGATCTGTATTGTGGCACAGATTGTTCCATATAAGCACAGCCACCAGAACGGTCTTCCTCTTCACATTAAAACTGGCATGCACTGAAGAACTGAAGTGTAAGAAGGGCTTGTCAGATAAACCACATTCACAAAAAGACATGCCACAGTCAGGAAAAACGACCAGAGATCCCTGGACAAGCAAATGACAAGGTGACTGTCAACATCAACAGCAGATGCCACCAGCTCAGAGGGAGTAAGATCTAAAAAGCTAAACTTTTGCCACCAGATGCTTGCTGATTGTTAGTTCTGAGGGTGCGGCAATTAAGTCAGCATGAGATTGAGAGTAAAACATGCACTGTTATAAATAAAATGGTTAAACTGTGCCTGGATTCAATCAGAGTACCACAGAGGACACCCAGAGCTGTTCACAAAACCGTGAGCTTTTCCCATTAGCCTATTGTAGTTTCATAATTAGCCATTTGATTTTTTTAATGCTTAATTTGAGAGCATGACAAACAACTATAGCAATTGTGAACTGGTGCTTTGTGTGTTTGCACTGTTGAATGGAATTTTATCCAGGTCCTCACAGATGAGTCCAAAACAAAGACTAGTAATTTACTAGCCCCAGAGCTTGTACTAATGTACTAGTGTGAAAACATTCAGGATGGCTCAAAGAATTTCAAAGCTCCAAATAAAGTGTCAGAGTCTAGACAAGTTTATTGTAAAATTATTTATTGTCAAATGAAAGGATAATTTCTCCACTGGAGACAATTGTATGGGTATCATCTGCATGTGTCCCAGCATCTCTTCCTGCAAGAGAGAGGAAAGTCAGAAAGTTCAAGTATGCCACAGACTGTTAAGTTGAAGTGGCACTCACTCTTTCTGTTGCAACTCTGAACACAAGAGTACACTGCAGTGGGGTACAAACTGATGTACTACAGTGAACGTAACCCTGGCAGAGAAGAGATTTTAAACCAATAAAGCCAAAGTAAAAAGAAAAAAAGAAAATAAAAACAGAAATACCATCTCCATTAGAAGGGCCAAAGTTGTAGGTTCCACAAATGTGAACATTTGGAGTACAAATCTTTTGTAGTGGGTTGGAAACTGCAGGCATGAAGACCCATTCACATTGATCAGTGCTGTCAGGTAACAGTCCTCCTGGTAAGGACAATTGCTCAACAGCAAGTCATTAGAAACAACTTGAACCAGCAATGTTAAACTAACAAGGCCACCTCAGTGGTCACCAATTCATAAGAAGATCCCAATGGGGCAGTTTAGTTCATCTTCAGTTTGAAGATGATGTTTTACCTTCAACACATCCCTTAGCAAAACACTGCCCATTAGACAGTCTAAGCTCCACCCTAAGAGGTCCAGAAGCAGCCTCAGTTCCTCAGGAGGTGGAGGAGGAAGTGTTGCAGAGGAGTACTACCTAAGATGTCATACCAACCATCACTGGGGTGCCACAAGCAGTGACAGGGAACTGGTACAGTAGATAGCAGAAGCAGCAGTGGTGCCAACGGGACCACAAGGATAATCACGTCCTCCCAGAAGGCTGATGGCTTCCAAGCTTATCCTTGGAACGATTGCATCTCTCATTGCCACAACTGCAAACTGACCATTTCTTTTACACTGGACAGTCACTGCCAAAGATAAGAACTTAACCATGAATACAAGTCCTCAAATAGTCAAGACATGCCTGTGTATCAACCTTGATTTACCACTAAACTGCACAAGAGCTCAGTTTAAGCTAGCCAACACTCACTTATCTTTCTGAAATCACACTTAAAAGGAACACTGTAAAGTACTTGTTTATACTTGGATATTGTCATGCTTTTTAAAAGTGATTAAACCTGAAATACATTACACAACTTTGTATAGACTGTGACCATCAAGCACTACCTGATTTTCTGTGGACAATGTGAGCTTTGATCAGCAGACTGGCTCTAACTTTCCTTAACTAGTTTCAACTTGTTTAGACTGTAAAATTGGGACAGAAAAAAAAAATTGCATTTAGAAATACCCGCATAACAATTAAAGTCTGAGGGGTTTTAGGTTGCACATACCAGATTTGGCACTGTTGTCCATCAAAACAGCAGTTTATAGCATCACAGTTTGCAGGAGAAATGTCAAGCTCTCCACACTGCACCTTTTCATAGTTTTCTGCATTACACTTCTGAAATCTGCCTGAGGAGCTGACTGTTTAGCTTCAAAACTCAAAGAAACTTGCTGCCCAGGCCACTGGAATGCTTGTTGATGCTGTACCAGAGAATATGCCGCACACAAACTAATACAACGCACCACAACTCCCAAGCAACTAAAAAGTACTGCCATTGCCCCAGAACCAAACACAACTACTTACACTTACAAACGGCTATTTTTAAAGGGTGATAATTAGCCGCGTTTGAGTGTTCTCTCCACCTCAGTATTTACCACCAATTAGCACCCAGCCTTGATACATCAAGATCTGCTGTGTTTCGGCTGGCCTCACCAGGTGTGATTATCTATATGTCATGCTATGAAACCATTGCACTCTTTAACTGTGTTAATGTGCTAATACAATAATTAATTGAAGGTCTCATACATATCAAAGGATTATTTTTTTGGAATGCAAAATATGCCCCAACATTAAACCAACACATTTATCAATCCCATTAGTCTAATAGAACTCATGAAAGAAAGACTATATTCAACGGCATATACCTAGATGAACATACTGTATGAAATGCTGATGTGAAATCTAATGTAACTCTCATTGGTTTCTGGTTTTGGTTTTAAATACATGCAATTAATGAGTTTTTGGTTGCCGTTGTGTTTAGTAAAGCCATCTAAGCTCAAAGTTGCAAAACTCAATTTTAGATATTTTATGATTTATGATATTTACCTGCACTTCCCAACTATATACACTCACCTAAAGGATTATTAGGAACACCTGTTCAATTTCTCATTAATGCAATTATCTAATCAACCAATCA
>JAUMHP010000057.1:13956065-13980520 GCA_032361065.1 Enteromius trimaculatus
CTGAGGTACTCCATACTGCACTTGTGATCGATTTGATACGTCCTCATTCACTGCTACAAACTGATAGCGGTCAGATACGTATGATTTAAACCATGCTAAGGCACTTCCACTAATGCCAACAGAGTTTTGTAGTCTATTCAAGAGAATGCTGTGGTCAGTAGTGTCGAACGTAGCGCTGAGATCCAACAACACTAATAATGAGGTACAGCCATGATCAGATTCTAGAAGCAGGTCATTAGTAACTCTAATTAGAGCGGTCTCAGTACTATGATACGGTCTAAATCCTGACTGTATATACCCGTCCGTAGGCCAGACACTGAGCAAATGGTGAAGGTGGCTTCTGTAGAGGTGCTGAACGGGGTCATAAGGGACAGGTGCTGGACAAGTGCTATAAGGTTTGGGCAGACTGGTGTGGGGGATCATGGGAAGTGTACTCCATGCAGACTGAATGGGGTGAATTTAACACTTTCTATGAAGCCTGTATTTATAATACATTACTAGTTAACTTAACTTGATTTTGTTGTGTTTTTATTAAGCAATGTAACAGTTGAGCAAATTGCCTCAACTTAAAACATCCAATGCGACCAAGGAATAGTATTTGCATGTTTTCAAACCATTCAGATTTTTACAAATGCTCTGGTGTTTATTAAACAACACCAACACTCACGCTTTGTGGCGATGCATGCGTGTGGAGCACAGAACGAGAGACACGAAAGATTAACTGCAGAAATATTTAATAACAAAAAACTCCAGAACTCCAAATACACACAAAATGCTGTCGAGGCAGCAAAAGAGCACACACGAGGTTTCCAAAGACAGTACGACATTATTAACAAGACCTAAATACAACAAAAAGACAACGGTATTTAAAGGGTTACAAATCAAGGCAAAAGTGAGGGCAGGTGTAAAAACGACAGGTGAAACAATCAAACAGATTAGGGCAAAACCAAAAAGAAGCAGACAGCGGGGGAGACAGGACAAGACAGGAACATAATGTTACACCAACTACTTAAAGTCTAAAACATGTCAAGAAAAGATATCTAGATACAGGTTGGGAATATTCAAGTCACACTTTTTTTTTTATATAGCGCTTTTAACAATACAGATTGTAGCAAAGCACTGAACATTATCAAGTAAAAGAACAGTATGTTCAGACTCCTTCAGAATATTCAGAATGTTTTAGAATATTCAGACTTCTTTTTATTTTTCTTTATTGTTCATTGTTGTTGTTTTAATTTAAACTTATTTTGATTTTGATTGATTAAGATGCCATTACAAGGTTAAACATGGAATTATTTGGCTGGACAGAATCCTCTGCTTGATATGAGTGAGTCGATCTACAGTCTGAAAGAGGCTAGGGAACAACGATGTTGCAACGAAAGACTTTTAATAGTAATAAAGTTCTTGAACATAGACTGCCGCCCACTGCGAGCAGGAAAAAACAATACAATTCCTCAGGGAAAATACAGCGCAGCCAAAAAATAAAACAAAAGAAAAATCACAGGCCAACTTCAAGGCCAGATACAGCCACGAACCCGTGCTCAGGATAAATGGGCGAGTATGCGAGCTCTGCTGCTGCGGGCCACCCCTGCCCAGTGACTGGATGCAGATAGTTCTAAACACAGAAAAACGGTTTAGTGGATGACAAAACAAATCAGGACCGACGGACAGGACAGATCTCTGGAAGACTTTGAAAAGACGTTGTTAAAGACGGTCTCAGACGTAGTGGACAGATACACATAATCATCAGAAAAAGACAGAACAGACGGGAAAAAATAGAGACGCTAATCAGCGCTGAAAGAGAACAGGTGCGCTTAGGATCAGCACAGAGCGCTGATTGCGACAAGCAGCAGCAGAGACAAATAAAGGAAAGCTGAAAGAACAACAGGGAGAAAGTCTGAATCAAACCCGGCTCATGACACTGCTCTACACTCAAAAATGGCTGGAAAAAAACAAACAGAGAGAGAAAGTGTCACAAGCCACAAGTTTTAACGTTCCTACCCGGACTCTTTTTTACCATGTACCTGGACTGATTCCGTCGCCAGGTGTTGGTCATTATTTGGACTATATAAACACTGACTGGATGTCTGATCGTCGCAACGGTTTGATTTGCCCTGCAGTCATCATGAGCATTTTTCCCTGTTGTTATCCTGGTTTGTTTTGGATTGATTTTGGACTCTGACTTTTGCTGCTTGTCCCGATTAATTCTGCCTGTTTATTGACCTTGAATTTTGCCTGTCTCCTCCACCTTTGCCTGCCTGAGTTTAATAAAAATGCTGCAAATGGATCCAAACGTTCCGAAGGATTTCTCACAGAAAACTTCGCCAGCACCGGATCCAGCGGCGCTATACCAAGTCATGGGTGAGATGAGCCGTCAGACTCAGCTAGAGAAGCTAACCAATCTCACTGAGGACCTCGTATGATCCATCCAGGCACTTACAACAGCCACCGCTGCCCTGAGTCAGCCAGCCCCTCAACCCATTCTGCCTGTTCAACCTCCAGCACCCACTGTTGTTAACCCAGCCCGTCTAGCTTTACTGGAGAAATACAACGGTGCTCCAGGCAAGTGCGAGGGATTTTTACTTTAGTGCAAAATCTACATGAAGCAACAACTGGACTGCTTAACTAATGAGGACAGTAAGGTTTCGCTAATTTTCTGCAACCTCTCTGCTCTCCAGGAAAGCTTTAGAATGGGTCACCACCCTGTGGAGGGGCCTTAGTATGGCCTTCCCATCATACCAGAGTTTTCTACATCAGTTTAGGGAGGTTTTCGATCACTCCATTGATGGCAAGGATGCCAAAGACAATTTGATGACACTGAAGCAAGGAACCTCTTCAGCAGCAGAATATACCATGACGTTCAGAACCCTGGCAGCCCAAACAGGATGGGATAATAATCCATCGTGGATTAAGGGAGGATCTCCAATCAGAGCTGGCCAGTCGCGATCAAGACAAAGCCTTGGAACAGTAGGCTACATTGACCTGGCTATTCGTACAGATCACCTTCTCCGCTCCCACCCAGTGGTCAGATTACTGCCAAACACCCTGTCTCGCACACACTCAACACGTCATTCACAGTATTCAAGTGACTAAGGAGGAAGTCATAGACGTCTCAACTCTACCGACACACTATCACGATCTGAAGGTGGCCTTCAGCAAGGAGAAGGCAACTCAACTTCCACCACACCGACCCACTGACTGTGCCATCGACTTGCTACCAGACAGTACACCACCACGTGGAAGAATATTCCCCTCGTCTCAGCCAGAAACTGAAAGTATGAACCAGTATATTCAAGAGGAACTGGCCAAAGGCTTCATTTGACCCTCTACTTCACCAGCTTCAGCGGGGTTCTTTTTTGTTAAAAAGAAGGATGGAGGTCTCCGACTCTGAAACGATTACCGAGCCTTGAAATACATCTCAATCAAATTCAGGTACCCCCTGCCATTAGTTCCTTCAGCTTTAGAACAATTACGGGCAGCCCGTTACTTTACCAAATTAGACCTCCGAAACGCCTACTATCTCATCCGCATCAGAGAGGGCGATGAATGGAAGACAACATTCTCTACTACCAATGGACATTATGAGTATCTGGTTATGCCCTTTTGTCTCTCCAATAGGGGTTTCAAGCTTTGGTCAATGAGATCTTCAGAGAGGTGTTAAACAGGTTCGTGGTGGTCTATATTGATGATATCCTGATCTATTCAGAAGATTATCCTACACATATTCAGCACGTTCTGGACTGTTCTGAAAATACTCATTGAACACCGACTATGTGAATTTCATCAGACTAAGATCTAATTTCTCGGCTATATCATTAGCACTGACGGAGTAGCCATGAATGAGAAGAATGTTGCATCTGTTGTTCACTGGCTCAAACCACAGACTTTTAAAGAATTGCAAAGGTTTCTCAGATTTGCAAACTTCTACTGGAGATTCACAAGGAACTTTAGTAAAGTTGCCGCCCCACTTACTTACATGACCAAGAAGGGGACCAAACGCTTACCCTGGAACATGGAGAGTGAAACCGCATTCAAAGATGGGGATCACGACCTAACCCTAATCAAACACACTTGAGTATGCTAATCAGTGTCTTAAGCATCATTAGGTAGGTGAGTTTTATCAGGGTTGGAGCTAAACTCTGCAGTGCATGGGACTTCCAGGGTGTCACCAGCTGAGGTGCCCTCAAAGTCCACATAAGCCTGAATTCGTCCCTGTTGAAAAATGGCACAGAGTTTTGTTAAGGGATATTTATTGGTACCTTGCAGTGGAAGCCTGAAGATAACTGCTGGAACCTAGGTGGTGAAGTCTTCTGTAGTGAATGTGGCAGAAGCGTTCAGATCCATAAGAAAAACTCATTTTTTCTCTCTAACTGAAGCCTTTTTTACATGCAGTGAAACTGCACAGCCGTTGGTTGTGCAATGGTTACTTATTAAACCAATCGGCTGGGCGCCGCACTGCGCCAACCATTGTCTGCAGCTCCTGCCGAAGCTCACCTGAGGGGGTGGGGCCATCTATATACAGCGGCCGAATGCCACAGGACTTCAGGTTACTTCAATTGAAGTGATGGGCATTTACAGCTATTTTACTCCTATGGGGCAGTCCTGGCCCAAAGAGGAGAAGCTAGCATAATAGCGTCTACAAAGCCTGAATTAAGTCATTGTTTTTTATGGCCCTTTTTTTTTTTTTTTTTTTTTAAATTGTTACACCGCTGCAAAATTATTGTCTTTATTTAATTTAAAAACACCTGAGACAGACACTGTTTCAAATAGACCTGCAGTAGAAAGAATCAAACACAGGAAAAACCTAGCTTCTCAAGTCCATTTTTAAGTTCTGGAGAAAAGATGGTACTTTTTGATCCCTTTTGCTTCCTATACATGCAGTTCTGCTTCATGAGTATGTTAGTTCTGACAATATGGTAACACGGCAACTACACAAGACTATATAGTATGAATATGTGAAAGGGAACAGACATTCTGAGGGGAACAGAATCGACTGCAGTCTAACGTTAGCTGTTAAACAAATCAAAAGCTTACATAAACTAACCAAATTGTGCAAATGACAAATCCATCAACCGTTCCGAGCGTCTTTTCACATTGTATATCAGTATGAAAGACAACAGCATAATCAACAATAAACCTATATTCAGAATTTAAAGATGATAATACAGTCTCTAACACTAAACAATTCAAACTCCACGCGTGGTCACAAGCTGCCAAATTGCTGCTATGTCAGTCATCAGAAATCCAAGACTCCATATCAATGAAACAAGGCAAAACTTTTCAGTAAGTGGCCATAGTTAATTATAGTTCTTTTGTGCCAAATATCCAAACTATCACTACTGTAAAAGTGTCAAACAGCAGCCCTACATGCAGCACTTAGAAGAGGTCAAAGAAGATTTTACAGAATTTGTGGACCAATCCAACGATTCAGTTGGAAAGTAAATTAACACATGATTCTGGTGCTTGTCAAAATACTAGTAATTTGGAGGCAATTTTCAAAAAACAATAAAATCACAGACTAGCGCCTGTAAATGCTGAAATTGCATCACATCCCCATCTAAAACAGTTATCATCTGAAAAGGCATTTAGTGAGAACGATGTCCAGAAACTTTATAAAAACATTCTGTGACCTTACATAAACTAAGTAAATATGCTGCAATGCTTTACTACCTGACCTCCCACCGAAAACTATCAAGTCCTTTTCAGACAATTTAGAACCCAGCATAGCTGCTCATAGCTGCCAGCAATAAAGTTGATTTCTTAAAGTTTCTTTTCGCAGTTCACTTTTAGTTAAATCTATAAAACATATTAGTTTTACTAACTGTATATATTTAGTCAATTTATTTAATGTTTAACAAAGACTCATCAGCTGTCTTCTTTTATTATTATTGTTTTGTTTTAATTTATCTGTTCAAAAGTCACTAGGCTGTAGGCTTCAGTGTTGTTTTGAAATGCCCTGAATTTTGTTTTTGAACTCCACTTACTATTGTATGCAGACAAACACAATTCCAAAATGCCATTCCAAATTCTAAAATATTTAATGTTCAACAGAAAAACTGGGAGAGTTTCGGAACAGCTTGAGAGGTGGATAAAAGATGACAGAATATTATTTTTGAGCATGTTGGGTATTTTTTTCAGTGTTGGTAGTTTTTTAACAAACACAAACCCAGCTCCAGCACAAGTTCAGCACAGTTTCAGTGGAAACAGGATCACAGAGACCATTTAAACAATTTTAAAGTGTTTGTTAAAAGTTTAAATGTATGAAACATGTTATATGTTGCATTAAGAACTACCCTCATTGAAAATAAAGGAAGGTGTCATATAAACTATTGCATGTGTTATGTTTTTTTACAAAGATTTGAAGATCCAGTTAATTTGCTAGTACTAATATTTGTATGAGGTTATAAAATAAACAACTAATGTAAAAAATAAATGGGTGAAATCATTCTAGGGTAAATATACAAACCCATCTTGCTGGGTCAGGTTAGTCCAACACGTGTTCTGTCCTATATTTATCCAGTCTCAGAGTATAAAAACAACTTAAAGTGTGTTGATTTTTACTCAGTGTTTTTTATAGGCTGGCCAGCATACACAAGTAAAATGTTGATTACAAGGGACTGAAGAGTTTATTTAAAAAGGCTGTGTAAAAACAGAGAAATGTTTGCAGTCTAAACATAGTCATTATCCATATCTGAAGTATAAGTCATTAAATCTGTATTAATCGATATTATGCATACTGTATAAATTAACCAGTCCCCCCTGAATCATCCACTTGGCCTGTCTGAACGCACCAAGCTGTATAATAGCAAAAATTACAATCCTGTCAGGGTTGTGTAAAAAACTCCACAACCGTATCGATGAAGACATAAACCAAAACTGTGCATTTTTCCATTCTAATGAGAAAACCTTAAAGTTTCCTCACCTAAAATATGCATTTTATTTACATAATCATTTTCATTTAACACAGTTCATGGGGGAAAATCCATTAGACTGCCATTTCACCAGGACAGATAAAGGTATTATTCAGGTTGAAGACTACCTGCAGTAATTATATCGCCAGCTTCGTTGTGAATGTTTTTGCGAGCAGATGTAAAACACAAACACTGTGTTTATTTCCAGTCACAGGCTGATAAAATCAGCAATATGAAAATACATTTACATATAAATAATAACCAACCCAATTAAACGTGGGCCTATTGGCTGTGTGCTACATCATAATCGATGGCAACAGGCAGGTAATGACAATGCAGGATTGGACAGGGGAATCTGAATAGTGATCGCAATTAATGACACCATTATTCATGCTTTCGTCATATGGAGGATGAGAGTGAAATGAAGGCTATTAAAATGAGTTAATATGTTTGGAGCCTTGATCGATTGCAGTGTTAATTGAGTCAGAGAACCATTTGAAGAGACACAGAAACACTTCCATTTCTTGGGAGCTTAAACTCTTTTTCGGTTAACAAATCCACAATATATTTGAGTAAAAAAATAGTGTTTAGTTTAAATGTATCTGTAACTGGGTAAATGATATCATCTCTAACTTGTATTGTTACTGCCTTTGTTAACTATTCTTTTGAATCGATGGTTAAAAGACAAAATTGCAAGCTTCATTTTATTAGTAGTGAGTCACCAACATTCCTACGAGACATATCTGCAAAATATGCTATCTAAATAGCATTTCTTCTGCCATAAATTAGGTAAACCCGAGACAGTGTGCCAAATCTGATTCAACTCAAAATATAAATCATTCCATTGAGGCAAGAATGCTGAACACATTTCTATTTATTTTATTTATTATTTTGGCATTTGCTCAAAATAATATATAAGAACGAAAAGTCTGTACCTGAGTGAAATTCTGAGTGGCATGTAGTTTGAGAAACTAGTTTCAAAGTTGTGCTATAGGCTACACTCACTGTGATGCTGTCCATAAAAATGTAATGGCCTTTAAAATATATTCAGTATTACGATCCAGTTAGTTAATTTTCAGTTGGAAAGTGATGACAGTCAAATTCCTAATAAAAAATGTTGCAAAGACAGCATGTTTGTAATACAGGAAACAGTTTTGGCATAATGCAACAGCGTTAAAAAAAAGCTGAATACAAAGAGGGTGTACTTAAATTTCAACCCTTTGCTGTAGGATACAGACAGAGACCCGCAGAGCATGAGAGTATCGGCTGACTTACATGTGAGCACAGGACATAAAACCATGGTAATACTGCTACAAGTCACGTTCTTCTTCTACTCTCTATTGTTCGCTGTCTCTGTGACTGTGAAGGTGGTCTTTGAATTCCCTGTACAGTCCTGCTTATTAAAGTGAGACGGGCTGTCAGAGGGGTTTCTGCTACCACCCACTGAACAGCGGGAGAACTGCAGCGTCAGGACACACTGTAGCGTTCTCCTCTCATCACACATTCAGAAAGCACTGCCAGCTCCTCAGAACCTCCTTTAATATATATCCACATATGTATCATCCTCCTAGAGGTTTCAAAGCTTGCTGATATAATCTTCTTGTTGGGTGACTGACACAGCCACTGGTAGTTTTACAGTAGTTTTAAAATCTCATTTTTAAGCATTTCAGGTACACTATTTTTCATGTTTTTGTGTTTAATGTTGTAAGCAAGGCTGCATTTATTTGATGTAAAAAAAAAAAAAATGGAAAACGGTATTATTGTAATTTAATAATTTGCTTGTCTTCTGATTATCAGTTACGCTGCTTGATATTAGTGTGGACTTTTTACAAGATTACTTGATGAATCTTAAGTTTAATCGAACTTTGTTTATTTGAAATCCAAATCTTTTGAATGTTACATATGTCTTTCATTTTTGATCAACTTAATGTGTCATTGCTGAATAAATATATTATTTAGTAGCAAGTAGCAACATTACAGATCTCAAACGCTTGGATGTAAGAAATATTTCCTTGCATGCGCTCACCAACTTTCTATTTTCAAAACTTTTAGTGTTTTCAATCTCTTTAGTTACCATTTCTAGAGCTCGAACATGGGATGTCTAACTGTTTGAATCACAAGTTAGTGCCTTTCACAGCCATTTAACCTCCCTTTTGTGTTATTAGCACAAAAGCTATTCAAAACCTAATGTGCAGAATGTGGTCGGCTAACACAGAACAGTTATTTCCTCAAAGTGGAGACATTTCTCAGAGAATATTTTAATGTCAGACATGATTTTGAGAGGAGGCTAACCTTTTCAAACATTTTACTGCTTTCTGATCTGACAAAAATAATCCCACCATCTCCTGTCTTTTAGACTGAGTTGCAATCCTGTTTGGCATATCTTGTAGAGAGATTTTCTGCAGTGTATTTTACTCATACATTTATTTCTGTAATAACACTGAGAATGTGATCGCAGTAAAATGTAATTAGTTTTTTATGACACTCAGAATGTATAACATAGATGAGGTCAAAGGTTAAGTCACTTCAAGTGATTGTATCAGATGACAGATTTACATAAATTAGCATGATGATTGCCATTGCCATCTGTATGCTAAATATGAGCATGGCGTAGGTTTTATGGTTTTCTCCTGAGAATAAGTCTCCGGTAATCATGCATCTCCACAAGAGTTTCACTGAACTGATCATCACAATGTCACACACTGTGCTCAGATTTGCTAAGGCACTGTGATCAAAAGCAAGGGATATCTCCTGAAATTCTTTGAGGATTAATTATCTGGTCTTCCTATCAAATTTTGTAGTTCTACACTTTACTGTGTCAACAGACTGTATCTGCATTTGCTTGTCTGAGATAGAAACACTAAATATTTCTGCGCTATACACCATCACTAAAGCTAGTTGGTTGAATGAATTTTAGGCACTGTTTTTTTTAAAAACAAACGATTTTCAACTGTTTGAGCTTATGTGAAAATTGGTATGTGCGCACTGTCTGATTAAGCACACGCACCTGCAAACTCACACACAAAAAGCCAAACACTTCTTTTTGGTGCCGTGTTGGGCTTAAACGTGTCAGAATACCTGTATTCACGGTTCTCCTTGTAATCACAGTAATTTGTATTGAATGTAAAAACCTGAAAAAGCACATGCGTATCAGTTTATTATTATGCCAGGGTTCATTTCAATAGTTTGCGCTTCCTTGTGATGACAATTTAGGCGTATTTGGTGATGTCCAGAGGGCGAGCCTGGAGATCGGTGAACGCAGAGCCCTAGTTGTTAGAACCCTAGCGAAAGGTACAGAAAGGTACTTAAAATGGTGTTGCGCAAAGAGTGTACAGAGGCACATATTTTTATGAGACCAGGTTCTGAAAATCTAGTTCACCCAAAAATTTAAATTCTGTTGTCCCAAACCTGTGAGACCTTTCATCTTCTCAACACAAAATAAGATATTTTTGATGATATCAGAGAGTCATCTGACTCTCCATAGACAGCAGTACAACTGAAATATCCAGAAAAACACCCATAAAGAAGTCCATGTGACATCAGTGCATCAACTTTAGTTTTGCAACGATAAAGAATACTTTATTCAAAGAAAAGATTGGGATGTAATATTTTGGTTGTATCCATTAACAGATTAATATGAAAATTTGAAAAAGCAAACAAATATCACATGCAACTGACTGTGGGAACTGCATTGGCAAGAACATTTTGCCATAATTATGCATAATTAAACCATCCAAATACATAGCAGTTCCTTTAGAAAAGAGCAAATGCTTGTCTGATAATATGGCAAATGTCAAATGTCTTGTCAAGGGAACATCGGTGATAGCTTATGAATTTGAATGCACAGTATTCGGGTTACCAGTCTGGATCTTGAACCAAACCAAGTTAATTTGACATTTCTAAATGGTCAGTGTCTGATGGCTCTCTGCTCTTATTTCTTATCGCACGGTGGTCCTGAGGGTTATAAATCCCCTAATAGTGTTAAGAGCAACCAGTCTGACATGCCTCATCTCTGTTCACTTACGCATACTAATTTAAGCTTATAGCTCACACTAATATTCACTCTTTCTCCATTAGCTTAATATCCCAGCACATTCATTCAAGCGATAAGCTTCTCCTTATTCATTCCTATATTTACTTCAGTAGAATCAACCATGTGATGGACATAAGGGCTTGTAATTAAATTCCCCAACTCATGGTCAGTGGCCACTTTAAATAAATGAAAAATACATAGGGAAGTTAGCAGGCCTTTATCACAGTAAAAAAAATATTCAAAGTCTCCCCACTGGCGTTAACCATAATCTTCATCACCAGTAGTGTCCTTAGATAAAATTCAATAAAATATGAGTGGGAAAAAAACTAATGTCTTGTATTCTCTCGGATTTTCCCTTTTCTTACAAAGCTTGTCATAGTCTTCTGCTTTAGGCACTGCTTTGTTCCAAAACATTTGAGAATTACACTATATCCAGACTTGTCTGAAGCCTCTAAGTCCAGTACCAGAGCTTGGCCTGTCAGAACGCCCACTCTGGCTCTTTTGGGTCTCACGAAGTGGAGATGCAGAGCATTTTGAGTACTGAGCAAACCCTCTCTGGGAAACCGTCCACATCTGAAAAGCTTTCATCTGTACTTTGAAGTCAGGCCTTGTGGTCAAAGCTGCAACACCACTTTTTTTTTTTTTTATTGTTGTTTGTGAGTGTTCAAGCACAGCTTCTTTCATTGGTCTCAGACAGACATCAAGGCAAATCTCAATTTTGGTGAGCAGTCACTCTAATATGGTTTGTTGGCCCTTAGCATCAAAACTATTAGGTGCATATTTATACCACAGCATGCTTGAATGATCAATTCTGTTTGGAGAGAGGCCAATCAAATTTGGTAATATGACAATCCCCATAGATTAATTTTAATATCTATGAAAAGCATTGTCATCTAGGCCACCTAGGGTGTACATTAATTGTAAATAATTCAGTGGTAGGTCATCAATTATTACTTGCACAGTAAAGCAATAGGCCATGAACAGCACAACACATCAGTATTTGCAAAGCAAACTACAGTTGATAATAAACAGCTTTGGTCCATAACACAATCGAATTAGCCCAAACCACAACAGAATTATCCTATAATATAATTTACCCAAAATGCAATTGAATTTAACTGTGAAAATGATCTAACAGATGTCAGCTTTTTGTTGCCTTGCAAAAACCACCCGCACCAAACTTTCAGTAAGAAGTATTGATACAATAAAGAAACAAATCTATCGCGATCTAATACTCTAACCAAAAAATATGCAACATGTAACATTAAAAATCTTAAAAACAGATCAGATCAGCAGATCATTTTATACAGATGCAAACTTATTTAATTCATTCAATAGTAATTAAATATAAATGAAATAAATAATAATAAATTACATGGTTAAAAGAAAAGTAGTTGAGAGCTGAGCCATGCAAGTGCAAAACTATAATTTTATTGACGACTTCCAGACATATACATACAGTTCAAAACACCACAACCTAGCTGTCAGCAAAAGTGTCTGCTGTGAAAACAGGTCAAAGACCAGCACATCCTCATTCAAGTTCACTGAAAGCGATTTGCATTGTACATCCTGCACCCGCACCTCTGAAATCCCACAAAGCTTTGTACCCGGGCCAGGCTGTGTCTATTTCAGTGGCACAATACCAACATATTTCAGTGCAATGTCACAGAGACACATGGTGCATGAAGACCGGCCTTATTTATTTGACTTCTTGCATGCACGAATTAGTAAAATCAGTCTCTTCCTCGACTACTAAACCAAAATCCTAGTATAAAATACTTCTTGCTGTCTTAAATCCTCTGTACGACCCCTTGCGTATGCAAAACACTGTTGAAGAATTTCTGATGCCATTACACAGCAAGACGTTAATCAGCATTTTAACTCCCTGTAGAGACCTGTGAGTTGCCTTTGTATTACCAATGAAAATCAGGTGAATATTCAATTGTTATGTTCCTGTAAACAGCAAAACATCACCAGCTAGGCGTCTGTGAACACTGCGTTGATATAATCTTGATGTTATACTGAAAATTAAGAACAGATGGGATGAGGGGAGACAGATGTTGAATGCAGGATATGGCACAAATGTCCTTTATCTTGCAGATTAGTTAAACTAGCAATAACGGGTGTCTAGAAAGAGTCCAATTTCAGCTTTAATCAGTAGTGGTCAGTATAAATACAGTCATTCACACTGCATTGGAAAGCCTTCAGAATAAGTTGGGCCATCAATAATAATATGTAATGATGACCCCTTCCTGTCTACGTTTGTAGTAGCAGTTCTAGCTCAATGTAAACCACCTTTTGCTAATACTGAGCAGTTTGTGTATAAAAGGATGTCACTTTGTGATATTTTTACCCAAGTTAAAAAATCCAAAAATAAGTGTGTTATTTTAGGAAATGTTAGAGAGAATAAGGGAATGCAGCAAATGCTTGTGCAAGGCAACGCATAAGACAATTTTTGTTTCCGGTAATGTTTATTGTTGTCTATATGCGATTTTAACTTTTTACTGCATTCATACCGAACAAGTATGAATATGGTCAATCCAGTTAATTATCTCAAACATTTTACTTTTTCCAATAAGAGGAACCATTATTTTGACAAAAGACAATGTAACCAATCTAATTAAAAACTAATCAAGGCATGCTTTTCATTAAATGAAATGAAGGAATACACGTAATCATTTGTATTTATATGCTCCATTATATAAAATCATCAATAAAAATAAAAATATTTGCATGCAATTTACTTTTATTAAAATACATGGAAAATGTCACACATGGACTTATTAAAACTGCTAATAAAACTTTCATTTTAATTTTCTGTATTTTATGCATAGTGCATACAGTATGCAATGACTGTCACTTTCTTTATAGTGTGTGCTTTGGTGATGTAGCTTGTGTAAGATCTTATGTATTTTTTCTATAACCTTGATGCTCTATGCCCGTAAAACTTTTAGTTATGACCTAGTCTCCAGGAAGAGCTTGTACTGTCTGCTATCCAATCCTATTTCCAATAAATGCTGGGTGAATTTAATTGCTGATTCTTTTTGTTTGTTTATTATACGCTACCAGAGATGAGTTTACTACAAGCATTAAAAATCGACTTGTCCTGTCAAACCCAACAAAATGTCCCTGAAAGCCAATTGTCTATTGGCACTGACATCAAAATATTTTTGTAGCAGAATTTCATTTTAATTGAATCCTCATCAAAAATAACACATATATGTGTATTGACAGTATTATACTGCAAAAAGAAGAAGTCTAATAACTTAACTTTACTACAACCACAAATGCCTCCAAACAAACCAACAGTCTTAAAGAATACGGTAGTGGTGTTTCATTTCTGTATGAATCAGTGTGAATTGGGTGAATGATTCAATGAATCATTTAAAAAGACATGTGTGGTTGTGAAGCTTTTAAGTATGAAATAACTCACTCCTAATTATTTTTACATGACAGGAAGTTATAAAGCGCAGCACTTTACATTAGCAAGAATTGCTGTTAACTCTACGTTGCACAGCTAAATGCATGCAAGAAGCATTTGCAGAATTGCAGAAAGAGTCACTCAAAAAAAAATACTATTTAGAGGTACAAAATTCATACTTAGCTAAGTCTACACCTATTGGATTAATATTTTCTAACAATATTGCTTAATAATTACATTTCTTTAGCTCACAGTAAAGGACAGAAGAAGAAAAAAATGGTTGTAAATAGAATTTTTAAAACATTCTGTTGTGACTTTGCATTAGGCATTCTTTGCAGTGGTAGTAGGTGTAACTTGTAGTGGCTGTGGATTGCATTCCTGACACAAACAGATACACTTGGCACTCAAACTCAAGACCAAAAATGTCAGTGCCCAATGGTCTCCTCTCCTCACGACCTCTCATTAAAACAGGTCAGGTGTGGTGTGTCTGTGATCGCTGGTCCTGCATCCGCCAGTCCTTCTTAACCAGTCTTCTCAGAGTCCCAACTCTTCAGTTCCCAAGCCAGTGACATTTGTGGTTTTCAGAGCAGCTGTTGCTAATAACCGAGGTCACACACCTCTCAGAGAAAGCCCAGATCTTGACATTTCCTCCGCTGAATGTAATATCCAATCATACTGTCTCCAATAACACACAGGTCACCACCTACATTATTAAACAGGCTCTTAGCTTTTGTTACAAGCTCACTGCTCAGAGAATCAGATTTTCAATAAAGATTTGTTTGCTGAACGAAGTGGCACAGAGGGGAAGCTAGGAAATGAGATGGCAGAGATAGTTAAAAGGAGGCGAAAGTTTAGTGTCGTTCCTTTTCTAAATCATAAATCTACTGTACAACTATAAAAAGTCATTATCAGACTAAATTAGTAAGAAATTTTATAATGAGTTAATACGATATTAGCATAAATATTCAATTTTTGGGGGCCGGCAGAACGCATTCAACCCAAATGTCAGCACTGTTAAGAACTCAATACTCGAATCAATGGTTAAATGGCTAATCTATGACATCTTCAGTTTAGATGTCAAACAGTCAAGCACACACATGCATAGACACTGCAAAAATTGGAATCATGTTGCTTTCAGAAAGGTTAACTAGTTCTCTGCCCCCATCAATATTCAGCAGCTGGTCCGGCCCCTTAGATTAAACTCATCTGTCACTCAGTGACCTGAGAAGAACAACCAAGAGTGCTGCTCTTTATACTAATCACACACATACAGAACGTAGAACTACTATCAATATGTCCACAGTCCACATAATTGGCATTATTATAAGCAGCTCTTCTCAGAACTCACCTTGATTAATGACCGCTGTTATGACCTCAGACCTTGTTTCGAACCACATACTAAAGCAGAGTTTTTAGCGTCCAAATAAACAGATTGCAGCACTCACACTTTTTGTGTAAGCGACACAGTTCTGAGCAGCAGGAGCATAGCAGAAATAGCAGAAATGTGGCTGCAAGATGCAGTCTGATCCCAAGTCTATTTTTATTGTGTTCATCATTCTGTCATTATTTTTTTTAAAAAATCAGTTTTCAATCAATCTGTCAGTAAGTCCATATTTCGCATTTCAGCATGTATCCAAATGTACACTGTACTCTTTAAATGTTTCAACAAGGCTGCATTTATGTGATCAATAATACAGTAAAGACAATAAGTTTGTGAATTATTATTATTATCATTTAAAAGTGCCCCTATTATGCCATTTCAAATATGATCTTTCATGCAGTGTGTCATGTAGCTGTATGTGAACACAAATCAGCAAAAGTTGTGACGCCAACAGTGCACGATAAATAAAGTTATTGTCTATCAAAAAATTCGAAATTCGTCAGCAATTCGAATCTTGATCTGTTATGGATCTACATCACTAAGTAACATATTTGCATAATGTCTGCCCTACGTCTCAAACAACTTGCCCCGCCCACAAACAGTACAATTTCCGCGTGGATTGCTTCATGTCAAGAAGATGCTGTTTCCTTTGAGCGTAAATTTGTTTTATACGCCCTTCTGAAAGATGAATCTACAAATAAGTGATTAACATTCATTTTTTCAACAAAACCTCAGCAGTACAATCTCTTGTTCAAAATACGATTTTGTGTATGTTATGTAACAACCCTGAACATGTCTAGTTGTTTAAGTAACTAGTTTAAGTAATGGTAAACGATGTTTAACGCAGTGTTATGCATTATACAATGTTGACGTTCACAACGTAGAGGTGTGCCAGATATGCTTACAAAAGCACTTTCCACAGTAGTCCATGCTACTGATGTATGCTCTCTGAAAGCATCCCTAATAATGTCAGAAAGACCGTGGTAAACCAGTCATAAAGGACTGCGCCATCTGACAGCAGTGAGGGCCCATAGAGAGGCGGGGTTTAGACAGACTGAGTCTTCAAACTGCTTCACACGAGTCGTTTATGAATCATTTGGAAATGGGGTAAAATTAAATCTATTTTTGGAGAAAACTAAACTGTTTTTTGACCTTGCATACATGTAAACCTGTTTTAAGAGACTCATAAAACAATATTAGCAACCTTTAAAATGGCAAAATAGGGGCACTTTAAATGTTATAATGTCATTGTGTAAATTCTTAAATATTAAAACTTTAAGATCCAGTTCATTTTGGACATGTAGCCCAAACTCAGCAGACACAAACAGACGCAGTGACTGAAACTGAACTGTGTTTCTCTTCCCAGAAGACATGAGCAAACAGTGGGCAGCAGTCGTCCTTGTCCTGATTCAGCTTCACTGCTGTGATAGCTGTCCTGATCTGTGCCAGTGCTTCTCCGCTGCGAAGGTCGTCTGCTCAGACGAGTCCCTGAAAGCTTTACCTGTCCACATCCCTGATGAGGTGAGAGAACTGATCGTAGTGGTGTCAGGCATCTCGCTTCTGAACGGCAGCTCCTTCAGAGAGAACCTCAGACTTACCAAGCTGGTGGTTCTCAACAGCCTCGTGAAGACGATCTCTCACGACGCCTTCGAGCGCCTGCATGAGCTGGAGGAGCTGGAAATCAGCGGAAACTCTTACTCGCTGAGTTTCGACGTGCAGACCTTCAGCTCGCTGGCCAACCTCACGAGACTGCTGCTCAACAACAATAAGATCAGCAGTCTGGACGCTGGCATTTTCGAATCTTTGCACAAACTGGAGACGTTGCATCTGAGGGGGAATGGTTTGTTGTATCTGCCCAGGCTTCTCTTTCACCGTCTCCACAAACTGCAGGAGCTCGACCTGTCCTTAAACCATATCAGCTTCATCTCGGCCGATGTCTTCCAGAACAATTCTCTCCTGAGATCGCTCTCGCTGCAGGCCAACTCCATCTCACAGCTCCCGGCAGGGATCTTCACTCACCTGGATCACCTAGAGGAGCTTAATCTCCGAAGCAATCGCATCAGCAACATAAGCGCCGAAACATTCCCGTCTGGTTTGCGCAAGCTGATCCTGAAGAAAAACGCTTTGGCGCAGCTTCCACGCAATGTTTTCCACAAACAGCATCACATCACGTACCTGGACTTGTCTCAGAATCAGCTCTCTGACATCCCTTCGGATCTCTTTCAGAACCTCATCTCGCTAAAAAAACTAGATCTCTCTGAGAACCAGATTACGGTGTTGCCTGGCTCTGTCTTTAATGGGCTGTTTAGTATCAAAGCCATCCACCTGCAGAAGAACAAGCTGAGCTCACTGGAAGCGAACCTCCTGAAGGATCAGCACGACATGGAGCAGCTGTACTTGTCCATGAACAGCCTTCAGAGCATCCCGCAGGGCTTCTTCGATGACCTGGACTTCCAGTGCATGGTCCAGCTTCACGGGAACCCCTGGCGCTGTGACTGTGGATCACAGTACCTCTCTGACTGGCTGAGGTTCAACGGAAGGAACGTGGAGGATCTGACCAGGGTTTACTGTGGTGCTCCTGCAGTTATTCGAGGACACCATCTGTTGTCTGTGGACAAGGAGCAGCTCGTCTGCAGGAGAAACTCCAGCTCTGAGTTTCAAGGCTCCTCCATCTCAAACGTTACGGGGATCCCGGTCGATGGCGACGATGATGGTGCGATTCATTGCTCGCTCAGAAAAGCCAAAGGCATGACATCCCTTCAGTGCAATGTCACTAAATGCACTAGTGTGACGTTTCAGGTCCTTTTTAAATTTGCAAACAAACAGGAGAGTTTCATAAGCAAGTGTTCAGCGCCTGCAGACTCCTTCAATGGGACTACTGATTACTCTGATTAACAGCACAGCCTGTACAGAACACTTTCATACACTCTGAGGAAAAAAAATCTGTACCTTTAAGTCAGAGGTGTCCAGTGGTGCTCCTGGAGGGCCAGTGTTCTGCAGTTTTGCCCCAAACACACTGCCCTGGATATTTTGAGTAATTCAAAGGCTTTGATTAGCAGGTTCAGGTGTGCAGGTCATCGACCCTTCAGGAGCACACTCTTGATTTGGAGGTACAGCCGCTTGTCCATCTGGCATCTTTGTACCTTATTTGACCCTAGAAGTGTATACCCTAGAGCAGTGTTCTCAGACCTGTCCTGACGACCCTCATCAGACACACACTCAAGTCTTGCATTCTCTCATGATGAGCTGCAAGAGTTGAATAAAATCTGTTGGATGAGGGAGACGTTCTAAAATGTGCGGTCCTAGTGGATCAGGTTTAGGAAGTTCTGGTTTAGAAGAGTAAAATGCATTCTTAGGGTACCTTTAAGGGATGAATAAGGTCAAAGGTGTGCCTTTAAAGGTCCTGCTCCAGTGATTCTTGTTGTACCCATAATGGTAACAAACTCTTGATGAGCTTCTGTTTTAGTCTAGTTGTGTATTTTTCTTGAGATCAGTTCATAATGCTCATAAAATATTGTACCTTTAGCAATCAAAACAGTTTTTCAGTGTGACTTTTTTACAAACCTCATGAAGAAACAAACTCATTTTCAGATTTCTCTGTCAGACCAGACCACTTTTTCACCGGAGGAAGAGTTATTATGGATTATTGATTTTATTTTAGTTACAAATGTCTTAATGATGGATTTGTTTCTTTTAACTGGTGGACTGGAGGGCTGTGATTACTGTGATGCTTTGATCAGACTCTCATTCTAACGGCACCCATTCGCATCCATTACTGAGACACATTTCTTCAGATCTGATCAAGAAACACACTCATCCTGATCCTGGATGAACTGAGGGTGAGTAAAGTCACAAAGTTCACTAGTTCTGTCCCAGAATGCCTTGGTGTCGAGCTGAGTGTGTTCAGCTGTATGTTAATGACTAAGCCATGCGTAGGCCAGACTCTTCACAGCGGAGAAGTGTGCCGGATGAATCAATGAGAGATAAGAGAGGTGGATGAACTTGTCCTGAGGGGGTCAAAGTACAGTCATGAGACACAGCACAGTGTTTCAACAAGCTGCATGATTCATATGAAATCTCCAGTAAACACATCAATGTTCAGAATACATCCCTGGCATGGGTTTGTAGTTACATTCACACTGCTATTTCGCCAAGCAATAAATAATAATGTGCTGCTCAAATTGCTCTTGTGCTGCCATTGTGAGTCTGTTTTTAAACGTGCCTCAGCCTGCAAACAGCATGCTTTAATATCAGGGCAGCTATCTGCGTGCCTGCAGTACCCTCGGCTCGCTGTAGGAGGCGTATCTCACACAGAAGCAGGACAGGTCATTCAAAACAGGCCTTCATCAGGAGTAATAACACATTCACAGAGCTGAATCAGGACAGACGAGCAGTACACACACACACACACACTTCTCCGCTGTCAGTCATTAAACAGCTATCAGAGAACACCACACACAAAGACACATTATGTAATACAGCATTCCTGTGTCTTCAGAAGACCAATGAATGGCTGTCTTCAAGAGCCTGGCCAGAGGTCATGTGACTACCAGGCTTCGGTTACACAGACGACATTGAATCGAATCTGAACACTACAGTGAGCCGGAGGTGATTGTTCTGATGCTGCTCTTTAATAACCAGAGTTTATGCTTGAAGGAAAAAAACTGAGACGAACGAGATGAGAGCCTCCACACGGCACAGATCTGTAGTTTTCTCTTGTTTTACTGTACAAATATACAGATACATTCAATTATCACAACTGGGTTTTGGTTTAAAACAAGTAAAACAATATCTGTCAATAGGGTCAGAAAAATACTTGGGTTTTTTTTGCCACAATGGCATTTATTTAACAAAATACTTATTTCAAAAACTATACTTAGATTTTAAAAAGTTAGAAAATAAGAATAAATACTATTTTAAGTCATTTTGCCCCTCAGTAAACATGTATTAATAAGATTGTTGAAACATTTATAAAAAAGCAGAGTAAGAACAATTTTTGCTGCATGCAGTGACTGGGATGATAGGAAATATCTGCGTTTATACTGAGATCTGATTCTGAGCACAGTTTGAGACACTGCTGACATACCGAAGAGCTATCTCAGGATTGTCTTTTCTGTATGGATGAAGTGTACAATTAAAAAAAAAAGTTATAGTTTTATAAAAAAAGGTAACACTTTATAACCGGTAACACTTGTTAACTATCAACTATGACTTTTCCCTCAATAAATTATTAATTTGCTTTAGGAAGTTGTTAAGTTTAGGTATTGTGTAGGATTAGGGATGCAGAATAAAAGTAATATATACTTAATTAACATTAATAAATGACTAATATTTTAATATGCCCGCTAATAAGCAACTACAGTAATAAAATAAAGTATAAAATAAAATAAAGTAAAATAAAGTGTTACCAAAAAAAAAAATATAGGATTACTTTTTGTTTTAAACTTCACAAGCTCTTTGTAAATTTCACTAAACTTAATATGTTTGTATTTTGGTATATTTAATTTTGCTTATTTATAGGTTTAAGAAGTTATTTTTTTGTATATTTTTATTCATCTAACTTTGTTAGAAGCCTACTTTCTCGTAGTTCTATGTCAGTTTGGATGTGCTGCTGAAGTGATGAGAGTTTGTTGGCTTTGTTCCTCTCTGAATGTGTTCAGATCTCAGTGTATTGAGAGTTTATCTTGAATATCTCTTTCAGTTGATCGGTTCTGTCAGCGTGTGTGTGAAGGCATCTGCTGGTATTGTTGCTGTCCCATCCCCCATCCCTCGTGTGTGTGTGTGTGTGTGTGTGTGTGTGCGTGTGTGTGTGTGTGGGAACAGCCAGAGAATGGAGGTGGAGGGGGAGAGGAGAGGAGAGCAGGGGGAGGATCCAGAGCCACGGCCGTCTTTCTTTTCACTAACTCTGGAGTGGAGTTTAGAAAAGCCTGAAATGACTAATGAGAAAGCAATGAGGTGCGAGCAGCACTGATCCTGGACTAAACTCTAAATCCTCAGCCTCTTTCCTGCAGTCTGCCGCAGATTTACAGCTGAACTACGATGAGGTGAAGAGAGTTTCCCTCTCGTCTCACACTTACAAGAGCAGCTAACTCCAGCAGACGAGGTAAGATCTGAGTTCATGAATCAGTCTTCACACTGCGTTCAGTGCTTCTGTGGATTCAGGTGACAGCTGTGTTTAGTGTGTGTGTGTGTGTGTGTGAGAGATGGCACTGATTGTGTGTGTGTGAGTGAACAGTGTTGATTTTCATTCTTTCTTTTCTGCCATGGGGCGGCTCACAGCTTCTCTTTCAAACCTTGATGAGCTTCTCGTTTACATCTCATCGAGTATCAGAGGGTTTTTTCCCTAGAATCCTAAGACACAGAGTCAGCAGAGTCTTCCAGAGAGAGCTGAGAGTTATATAAAGATGGCAGTGACTGGTGTTTGCAGGCTTTGAGAACTCTACTCTTCAGTCATGTTCAGCAGAAGTCTCTCAGTGAATCTCGAGGAATAATCGAGACGTTGTTGATGTGAGTCGACTGCTGTCCTCAGGGTTGGGCATTTAATGACAAGTGCTGTGTGAAGATTTACTCCAGGAATGTTTGGTGTGTCTCCACCCATCACACACACACACACACAAACACACTCTTTCATCTTCACTATCACCAGGGCCACTTTCATCTGTTGATTCTCAGTCAGACCGTTCTCTGTCAGCGGATCAGTCTCTGTGTTACTGTAATAAATCACTTGCCTTCGCTCACAGGGAACACATGTAATCCATTACAGCGGGACAGAGAGCGAAGGGTTCAGACGGATGAGATGAGGCGGATGTGTGAAGCGGAGATGGAAGGGTTAAAGAGTTCTTGACCGCATGAAGAGAAGCAGTCATTTAGAGGCGCTCCAGAACCTGACAGGAACCTGTGGATGGTTTCCGCTCGTGGTCCGGAGCTCAACGCTGCTATTTCTAAACACTTCATTTCTGTAGTCCGCTTTAGACTGACTGAGTAACTTTACAACTACATGTCAACTAACTCGCACTGGAGCGTTAGTAAACTGTAAGGTAAAGTGTAAACGGTGCATTAGTGTTCATCCCACAGAGGCACGAAATCACTTTCACAGACGTTTCAATGAAATGCTCCTCCTGGACCTGGACCCAATGCCAGCAGGCCTTAAGGTGGCCGTACACGGTGTGAATTCAGACAGTCGGAAGACCGTATGGTCACGCACACGTCACGAGTGACTTTGTTTACGGACGCAGTGCTACACGGCACGATTTTAAAACATTCACGAAGTTCCGCGCCAAAAACATGGACTCCAAGGAAGAGATCCTTTTCTTTGTGGCAGCAATGGCTTGCAAAAAAAAACTAAAAAGAAAAGAAAACGAAGGTCAGAGAATGAAATCAATATTGACAGTTTTATGGATTATTATATTATTTTAAATGCTGCTCGCTGTTCTTCCCAGAGTTCAGTGAGTTTGTCCTCTTTCTCAACAGTCCAAATTCTCTGCAGCGCTGCCATGTTCATCTTCCTTCTTCTGTGGTTTTCTTTTGTAGCTTCTGATTGGTCATTTCCAGTTTGCTCAACAAATCGGCTCGTTCAACAGCACACACGTCACGCTTTCAATCCAAGTTTTTTGACATGTTTAAAAATAATCGTGAGGTCGGGAAGTGCTCGTAAGGCACTCTGCCCGCCTTTAGCCATCATCAAGAACCTGCTAAAAACATATGATTGATTTTGACTACTTCTATCATAATCACACACACCCTGACAGTGGTGTGTGTTCATGTGTGTTGGGTGTTCAGGTGTGTGTTCAGGCGTGTGTTCAGGCGAGTGTTCAGGTGTGTGTTCAGGTGTGTGTTCAGGTGTGTTTTCACATGCGTTGGGTGTTCAGGTGTGTGTTCAGGCGAGTGTTCAGGCGAGAGTTCAGGCATGGGTTCAGGTGTGTGTTCATGTGTGTGTTCAGGTGTGTGTTCAGGCGTGTGTTCAGGTGTGTGTTCAGGTGTGTGTTCAGGTGTGTGTTCAGGTGTGTGTTCAGGCGAGAGTTCAGGCATGGGTTCAGGTGTGTGTTCATTTCTGTGTTCAGGTGTGTGTTCAGGTGTGTGTTCAGGTGTGTGTTCAGGCGTGTGTTCAGGTGTGTTTTCACATGCGTTGGGTGTTCAGGTGTGTGTTCAGGCGAGAGTTCAGGCATGGGTTCAGGTGTGTGTTCATGTGTGTGTGTTCAGGTGTGTGTTCATGTGTGTTGGGTGTTCAGGTGTGTGTTCAGGCGTGTGATCAGGCGAGTGTTCAGGCATGGGTTCAGGTGTGTGTTCATGTGTGTGGTCAGGTGTGTGTTCATGTGTGTTGGGTGTTCAGGTGTGTGTTCAGGTGTGTGTTCAGGCAAGTGTTCAGGCATGGGTTCAGGTGTGTGTTCATGTCTGTGTTCAGGTGTGTGTTCATGTGTGTTGGGTGTTCAGGTGTGTGTTCAGGTGTGTGTTCAGGCGTGTGTTCAGGGGTGTGTTCAGGCGTGTGTTCAGGTGTGTGTTCAGGTGTGTGTTCAGGCGTGTGTTCGTGTGTGTGTTCAGGCGTGTGTTCATGTGTGTTGGGTGTTCAGGTGTGTGTTCAGGTGTGTGTTCAGGTGTGTTTTCACATGCGTTGGGTGTTCAGGTGTGTGTTCAGGCGTGTGTTCAGGCGTGTGTTCAGGCGAGAGTTCAGTCATGGGTTCAGGTGTGTGTTCATGTGTGTGTGTTCAGGTG
>JAUMHP010000057.1:13993218-14003974 GCA_032361065.1 Enteromius trimaculatus
ATGTGTATATATGCACTGACCAAAATTATAAACGCAACACTTTTGTTTTTGCCCCCATTTATCATAAGCTGAACTCAAAGATATAAGGTTTTTTCTATGTACAAAAAAAGGCCTATTTCTCTCAAATAATGTTCACAAATCTGTCTAAATCTGTGTTAGTGAGCACTTCGCCTTTGCAGAGATAATTCATCCACTTCACAGGTGCGGCATATCAACATGCTGATTAGACAGCATGATTATTGCACAGGTATGCCTTAAGGTGCGTTCACACCAGACGCAAATGAAGCATTAAGCGCAAGTGATTTACACGCGATTAGAAATCCTGCAGCATGATTCACGCGAATTACGCAGCGTGAATGACATATATGGAAGGCTGGATGAAAAATTTCTTTATTGGAATGTCTTTATTGTCACTGTACACATATACAATGTACATTATATACATGTATGATGAGATTAAGAGTACTTAATAATAATACATATAAAAATACACAAATAAATCAATAATTAAACACTGTAGGTTTTGTGCACTAATAGACTTATTTTGACACTGGAAATCTTGTGTTTAGGGTTAGGAGCTTCAGGAGCTTGCTTTAGTAGTGACGTGATTACTACATAGCAAGTGGAGGCAGAACTCTGAAACTATGGAGGTGTTCGTGTGGAGCTCATGGTTCAGAAATCGGCGAAGCACACTTTTAAATAGGTGCTCTCTTTTTTAATATACTGCAGTTTTGTGTTTTAAACAACCACATTCTTGCCTGAAATACTCTTAAAACTGCATTTCATGGCACAATAACAGTAATATTTAGAAAAGTTTGCGGTTTTCCCGTCCACCAATGCACGAGACTCGAGACGCCTGGCAGAAGCCCCTCTCTCGAGTCTTTTGTTACATTAATTTTTATGCGCAAATGAAGCGAATTTCACGCATGAATGAAGTGAGTAAACTTAACATTTTAAAGTGTCCAACTACACGCGAATAGCGTGATTTATTCACTCAACGTACCATTAGGCTGGCCACAAAAAAAGGCCACTATAAAATGTGTTTTATCATACAGCACAGGGCTGTCCAAACTTGGTCTTGGAGGGCCGGTGTCCTGCAGAGTTTAGCTCCAACCCTAATTAAACACACCTGAAACACAGATTTGTAAGCAATATTTGAGAGAAATAGGCCTTTTGTGTACATATAAAAATATAATGCATTTATAACTTTGTCAATGTGTAACTACCTGTATATGTAACGCCTGGCACTGTCTTTGATTTCATTTCCCCATGTACTCTGTCTCTGTCTGACCTAGTTTCAGTTAATTATCATTGTTTTTCAGGTGTGCCTTCCTTGTTTGTGTTAATTGCCTCACCTTAATAAGTTCTCTTCAGATTAGTTTAGTTTGTCCGGTTATTAATGTTGTTTGATGTCATGTGGATTTCCCTCCCTGTCTGTCTACTCGCCTTGGGTCATTAAAAGGCTTGTTATTTGTTGCACTCTGACTCTGCCTCCGTGCTTTCACCACACGCGATCGTGACAGTATAAATGTAGTTTTACTAATTAGTTTTAGTTTATTTATTTTTAGCTATTTTGGTAAGTTATTAAACATTTTACAAAAAAATTATAATATTGCCAACGCTGAAGTATTTTTTTTTAAGAAATGAAAATGTAGTTTTAGTATTCAGTAATGATTTAAGTATCTATATAGGTAGTTGACAAATTTAAATTGTGGTGTGACAGAAAAAATCTATCTAAATTTATCTAGGTTTATCTGAAGTGTTAAAGTTGATTTGAAGTCAACATTTAACACATAAAAGTGTAAC
This sequence comes from Enteromius trimaculatus, assembly GCA_032361065.1. NCBI lineage: Eukaryota > Metazoa > Chordata > Actinopteri > Cypriniformes > Cyprinidae > Enteromius > Enteromius trimaculatus. The sequence goes on from JAUMHP010000057.1 coordinate 13,995,025, forward strand.
ACTATTAAACCACTGAAAAATTAATAAATAAACATAGAAGTAATTTATGCATTCCAACATTACAATGTACTTATGTGTCACACTCTATTGTGCAGCAAGGAGAACGCAGGAGTCACAGAGTAGATGTCTGTGCGGGATCATTTTTTAAGTCCCGCTCCCGCAAGGTTTTGTTTTGCAAAATCTATTTGATAAATTTAGATATGGTTTCCAAAATCTCACATTTAAATTGGGTACTACCAAAAGAGAGAGATAACAGACAAAACTGTAGGATGTGCAAGGATTGTATTTTTATTCGTCTTGTCAAGATGCTTTTAACATGTACCTGTCATCATGGAAAATGTGTTGCAAAAATAAAATAAATAAAAACAAATGTATGTACAACATTGTAGCCTATATTTATTACATCGCGCAAAGGGTATTTTCTTTTCCCCATTTGCGTCCATGACGCATGAAAAAGGCTCCCATGCATTAGACTTGCCGGATATGGGTTTCTTAACATTAAACTGACCATTTTCTAATGCAAGCTGAACGTCCTTCAAGGACAGCGCTTCTTCACTTTACTCATGTTAGTAAAGTCCGCTCTGATGCTGTGCAAATAAAATGCATGGCAAAAACACTGGTCCATGAGCTCAGCATGGGCCCCGCGGGTCCGTGCAGTCCTCTATCACAGAGTTTGTAAATGATTTTGATTTTTGCAAATAATCCGAAAAAATTGGGTTAATGATTGGCGCTCCAGGCCATGACTCGGAACTGCTCTCCTGGCTGTCACCTGGGAACGGGACTCTGGGTGGCTCTCCTGGCCGTGATTCAGGACAGAACTTGGGTTCGACTCCCCTGGCTCTTGAACAGGACTTGGGAATGGCTGTCCTGGCCATGACTGCGGAACAGAATCCGCAAGGATCTGGAACGGCACTCCCAGCCGTAAATGCGGAACAGAATCCACGGGGCACTGGAATTTTTTAAAAATAATTTTTTTCAAAGATAAACTTTACTTAAGGTTAGATAATGACAAGGGAAATTGAAACATAAAAAGTGAGCAAGCAATTCAATATCAGGCAATACTAATGATACTGATGGTGCCTATATAGCATGATTCTGTGCTATATTTTAGTGTTATTTATGTTTATTTTCTTTATATTATATGTTTATTATGTTTATTTAGTCAAGCATCCGCTGAGAAAACACAAGTGTTGTAACGGTATGTCTTGTGTTAACACCCCAGATGCACAAATGCACCTCTCACTGTGATCACAGCAAGGAAAACTTCACAGGGCATGCTACATATCATCAACAAAGTCCATAATGAGCTGTTAATACAGCTGATGTGTTTGTAAAACCACTGGGGCAGGACCTGATTTCTATGTGTTTACTGATGTATTAAAAGCAACAGCTGTCTCACTGTCCCCCTTAAACCTACATTTAAAGGTCAAACCACAATTCAACCAATCAGAGCCCAGATCTAAAGGTTAATTGTCCACCCCAATTGCTTTTTTTTTCTAAGCTTGTGAATGCAATCAGAGGAAGTCCACTGAGGTTGAGTTGCTCACTTATATGGAAACCTTTCACAAGTCCATTAAGCAAGACCAAAAATAGCTCAAACAGTCTCCATAGGTGACAAAAGGCTTCTTTCTTCGTAATGGAGCCTCTCTCTAAATGGCGTGCAGACTTTTTGTGGTGACTGTCTAATATTCTGTTTTGAATGACATTTATGAATCTTTCATGCCTACAGTATAAACCTCCCTCGATGCCTTCTCCTCATACATCATTGATGCAAAGCACCAGACTATGAGACAGATGCTATAGAGTGTACAGGAAGTGTTATTGCTCATCTCTGAGGAATAATCATTGTGGGGTATATGGTTTGCCACAGAGGAAGGAGACTGATTCTGGCTCCTGGCCTGAATGCATTGATTTTTTGCCTCCAGACTATGTTTCTTGCTGTTTGTTCATATTTATTTACTCACCGTTGACAATCCATCCACACATATTCAACAAAACCGCAGAAACCTTTGGCTAAGTGATCACATCATAAAATATTCATGTTACTGCCTTAGAATCTCTAATGTGTTTAAAGATGCTCTCTTTGCTTCCAGTGGCCACTGACATGTGACCAAAAGTGGCAAAATGGCCAAAAAAAGAACATCTGAGAATCAAAGAGGTTCCTCTTCAGGAAATTGAGCCAGGTTGATGAGACGTGGGGAACGCCTCCAGCGTGACGGCTATGAATCTTAAGTGAATTCAGTTCAATGAAAGAAAAGAAATGCCTAAAGCAAAGAAAATGAGTGAAGGCGGCTCACGTTATCGTGTTAACTCTTGTCGGATGACACACATCTCTTCACAGACGGAGCCTTAGCAGCGTTCCTCATGGCACCGGTCCTGCTCATGCAGAGGTGGAGCGGTGACTGTGCTCGTGGGGATCGCAGCGCGACCTTGAGCAGACAGGAGTCTGAGACAGGTGAGTCCCTATCTTGCTCCTCTCACTCTTGGTCCAGCACAGGACCGGAGGGTGAGGAAGCCCGATCTTCACACCGAGGCACACGTTTTGTGGAGTGGTCGCCATCTCATGTGGCACATCAACTGCCTCGAGATGCTGGCCGTTTCATCCGTTGAAACACTTCCTCCCAGACATGAGAGATCAACATGTGTGACGCTAGGAGCTAGGAGTCAGAGCGCACTCAACACAAAATGTGGCTGCCTCCAAGGTCTTGCTAGCTGGGGTCTCTATGGCTGACATTTTTTAATGCTGCCCCCAAACATTTGTCCGGTTTTACAAACTATGTAAGCACACTTCCGGCATCCCTCCCTGTGCTCGCTTCATCACGGAAGCTGAAGCTGGCCGCATTCCATATGCTTTCATGTTTCCTGGCCAGGGACGTCACTCGCCTATGACGTCCCACCGTTTTATTGGACTGATTTCACATATGAATTACAGCCATCACGTTGGAGGCGTTCCTCATAGCGTCTCGTCGACGTAACATCTCATTCCTTTCGAGGAGCTGGGCTTACATAAGAAACCTTGAGATGTTAATGGCAGACAGTTCGGACAGTCTGAAAGCATCAGGTACATTTATGAACTTCAGATTTCATTTCAATTACATTTTGAGCTATTAACGATCCCAGTCTGAGGATTTTCTGAAGAAGTCAATACAAGAGCTGTCCTTGGTGCTGAAAGGTTTTCAGTGGGTGGCATGTTGCCTTTTGAATTCTTACACCATATCTGTCTTATTTGTTTGGACAGTATATGCTTTAGGTAAAGTTACTAAAGTGTCATAGAAATGTTGTCAATGGCTACAGTATGCATTGTTTTTTTCTTGTTGTTTTTTCATCTGATAAATCTAATTATTCTAAGAGTGTGTTAAGTGTTTGCTAGTCAAGGACCTCATCCATACAAATGAATGTTGTGTTCCTTTAAAGAGGACGTGTTGTAATTCAATGAAGCAAAAGCTCGTATTAAATACTCAGAGGTGCTTATTTCATTATGTGCTCAACCCAGGCCATTACAACTGATGTACCACTGACATTTGAAAAGGCCAAAAAAAAAAAAAAAAGTTCAGCCATTTTCTTGTTTGAAGTAAAGTGTGCTTTAAAGCAGAAAGGAAAACCTTAACAACCATTAATGTTGTTACAAAATTTTCCTCAACTTCAAAGGTGTTTCTTGGAAATGCATCAATGTTTAAAGCATATAATCATTTTATGTGTTTCAGAATGATTCCAAAGCAATTTGAGTCACAGTTCAGTAGAGGTCTGGCCTTTACAGAGCCGACGATTGAAAGATTGTTGTGCAAAAATTGTTGGTGCTGCATTAATTCTCACAATTGAGTATAGTACTATTTATAGCTCTAAAACAAGCTGTGTGAGGTGCGAGGAACTGCTAAATTAACATTTAAATTAAACGCATACACCTCTCTTTCACTTTCTATTGCTCAGGTGCAATTGATTACACTTCAACATGTCAGTGCTGACATGTATATCATACGCTGTCGGTCCCCATTCTAGAAAATATGTGTGAGGTTTGATAGTACTAAAAGAGTCTCATCACAAGCATCATGACAAACAGAGAAGGCAAAGATTTATTTCACCCCACTGTGATTTATGTCTTAAAGACTTCAAAATACTGCTGGTAAATAAAAATGAAGTACAAGTTATTTGTATAGCAGAAACCAAGCAATTTCTTTGTCAAAAACATGGTTTCATGGTTTCCCACATTTATGAATCCTGTGAAAACACCTTTTTTGTGTACTATACAATGCACCAAAAAGGTATTTGGACACTTTAAAATAAGAGAGTGTTTTTGCACTACACTGGGGGAGGCAGAAAAAACTGTTTCATTCAGAAATTGCTAGTAAATTTTGCACTAATTACAAATAAATGGAAAATAACATATGAAATTAAACATTTATTTTATTTTCCTGTGATCAGAACAAATAATAAATGTTAGGCATATATCAAATTAACATGTATCAAAGTCCACTAAATCAACAATAAAAAGGCTAAAAGTAATTGAAAAGGTAGCTCAGATAAGTAAGAGAAAAGCTCCATCATCATTTGTTTGCATTGTTTATATAAAGCTTTTTGTTTCCATTCTTAAAAAATATGATGTTATTATTTTGGTGTGAAAAACAGTCAACCATCTGAATGAATCAAACTGAACTGCAAACTATTTCAGACCTTTTTGCAAACCTGTTTAAGCAATAAGAAAATGTATTCCTTCATATATGTGGCCACCAGTTCTATTTATAAACAGTAGAAAAAAAACATATGACTTGACTGCTGAAATATAACTAGAAAAAATAATGCAATAATTTATCAGTAATATTTTATTCTGGGCAAAGAGGTCTAGTAATGCCTCTGTTCCATAGGTCTGAGAGAGCATGAGCCAGCTCACAGTGAGAAAAACTAATGCAAAAGTACCTTAAACAGTAACGATGCAACAGTGACTTTTCTGTTATCTATTAAAACAAGTTTTGACCTTGAAGAATCACCTGTGCTAAACCCACAATGCAGGAGCACAAATTTGCCATTCAGTGTCTAATCAAATATAAATTCTGTATATTCATTCTGACCTCATTGATAAACCTATGATGAAGTGCTTTCAGGCTGTTGGCTTCTTCCTCTCTGGCTCTTCTCTCAAGGGATACCAGAGCTTAGCAGCATGCCAACACTGAGGATTTCAGAAACCGGAGCGTGCCAACGCTCAACACATCTCATGTGAATAATGCAGGTTGCTGACAGCTCCAGACTGGGATTGAAACACTAATGACACCAGCCAACACGTTTTCCCATTTATATAAAAACCAGTAATTAAGCGAAGGGCTGTGTCCTGTGCAACTGTGGCATTTTAGAAGAGCTCAAGTACTGAGACAGGCAGCCATAAGTATGAGGAGGTTTTAATTGAGTGTCCTGCTACCTCAACCTGCTTGAGAGACAGAACTGCTGCTGTCAGAAAGAAGCAGTTCACTGTTGGCTTTGTTAAGAGAAAGAATGCCTGAGAGGCACATAAAAGAGTTCAATGTTGAGAATGATGCATTTTATCAAAGTTGGGTGAAGAGTGTCCGTTGGTAAATGTAGAAGAAAGTTTGAGTGACATTTTGGAAAAGCACTTTTGAGATCTGGCCTTCTTTTACCGCATCCAACATCAGAGATGGCTTCTCAGATTAAAGCTTTAGATAATATTCCCTCAGTCATAAAAACAGCAAAGGCTCCCATGTCATGCTAAATGAATTGTAGTGTCATCATTTCAGCAAATTACACGTTTCAAGGGATTTAGGGGAGAATTAATTATTACAATTTAACATGTAATCTCATAAAGCCTTTCATATACAAAATGTTAAGGGCCAGGTTTACTAACAGCTTGTGCCAATGAAGATCATCCTTTGGTGTTAAAACAGAACTGTCAGGATTTACTAAAGAAGCACTGTGAAGAATTTAAAATATTTATGGGAGAAGAGTATTGAAGTAATTACTGGTTTATAATCTGTGTCATTTTCATCCAAAAAAGCATGTCTTAAAGCAAGTAGTAATTTGCACTGTTCTTGGTAGATTGCACTGGTCGTTATGGAAATGATCTGGCTGTGTCTGTGTTCTTTAATGCGTGTATTGTTAATAAATCACCAGCAGAAATTCCCCTTCAATTGGCACTTTTATAAAAATTAAGCAGTAACACTAATTTGCCCTGTTTCATAAATCTGGCCACACATACTTAAAAATAATCATGCAACAAGGAGGATTTGGAATCAATGTGGAATACACCCTTGTGCAAACATTCATAAACATCAAAAACAATATCAATAAATTAAAATATCTTAATTGTCTCAGATGATCCTGTTAATTTAGTGGACTTCTCTGAAGCTGATCCTGAAAGTCAAAACTTAAGAGCAGTCTATACAGTTTATAAAGATCATATTCTTCCAAGTTCACTCTTACTATAGAATATTATGCATCAGTTAACAAGTTATAAAAAATAAAAAAAAACTTTATATATAGCTTTCCAAACCACGCCTTTGCTTTGATTTCAATTATCCGCCCACATCGGTTATCAGCTTAACATATATAAAGCGCCCTTAAAAAGAAATAAAAAGAGGATAGGCGCCTAGCAAAAAATGAAAAAACGGAGGCTAGTGCAGGAATGTGAAATCATTTACATGTAAATGAGTAATGAGGGATTGTGTAGGTCATAAACGGTGTTTCACATGAATGATAAAGTGCTCTGCGTATTTCCATTGTATTAATGTCAAACTGGGAGACGGAGAAAGGTCCCTGGTAGAATAGAATCAGGGGTCTCTCCAGGGTCACCGAAGGCGGAAATCAGGTCGTCCATATTTAAAACTTTCCAGGCCAAGCATGGATGAAGGACTTTGGTACTCTAAAGGGAGGAATATAAACTTCAAAACTGCAGGCAGAAGTCTACTGAGGGTCCACAGTCATTAGCTCAGATACTAATGACTGGTTGGTCCACTTAGCTTTGGCTCTACCTCAGGTCACAGTGGGTTTCAGAATTTTAATTGATGCTGAACACTGAATACGCACTTACTGAAAATGAAAATGTGTTGTGTTTTGGGTGCTGGGTTGTCAGCATGGGTGGATTAACCACATGGGCAATCGGGACACTACATCCACTAGGCATCACTATGCATCTTTTTCTCTAGAATTACAAGCTATATAATATACATTTACAAACATTTACAAATGAGTCTGATATATCAGCACACACACAATCAGCCTCACATTATTAATTTACAGCCATACTGTACTGCAATTAAAAGGTTTTGCTTGTGGACGTCAGGTTCCTATATGCACTGATAAAAATGATTCTGTGGTGAACTAAAAACTAGAGAAAAACAAATTTAATTTCTGCATGAAACCATTAGTCCAGGCAATAATAATAATGAAAAAGTAAATTATTAATAATCATTTCTAGCTTGTAGAAATGAAAGTGTAGATATTGATATTATAAAATTAAAAACCTACTCCATTTTCTCATACTGGTGTTCCCATCATGCACTGGGGCATGAATAATTAATAAGGTTGATTAATTAACAAGCTTTTGTTGTTAGGTTTAGTGATTTTCAAATCTATCTAATGTATTTCAATTAATGTTTATTTAATGTTTATTTCAGCAAAGTTTTGGTAACACATTTAACAATAAGGTGCCATGTGTTAAGGTGTCAATGTATTAACTAACATGAACAAATAATGAACAATGCATTCATTACGCTATTTATTAATCTTTGTTAACGTCAGTTAATGAAAATACAGTTGTTCATTGTTACTTCATGTTCGTCCACAGTGTATTAACTTATGTTAACAAACACAACTTGTGATTTTAATAATGTACTGAAATTAACATTATAAGATTAATAAATGCTGTAGAAGTATTGTTCATTCTCAGTTCATGTTTACTAATGTTGTTAATTACTGTAAACTAATGATCCTTATTGTAAAGTGTGAGCAAAGTTTTCCATGAATTTAGTTAACGGTAATGACTAAAATCTAAAATATACTTTTTTGTTAAGTTCTCAATTCGACTCAACTCTGCTAAAGCTAGTTTTTTCAGTTGGTGTGCTAGCCCACTGCACCCTAATGTCCCCTCTGTCCTTCACCACTCAACCCTAACCTCCTGCCCTAATGCGTACTACACTCCTCACCGAAATATTCAATAATCCTCCTCTGTGCTTGTGTCAGGGCACCAGATCGTGTGCAACTAAGAAGCAGAGTCTACAAAACCACAAAGGCGATTATGGACTTATCCAATTTTACCTCCATCCCTGACTCAGCCCCCTATCCACCCCCCCAAAAAGAGGCTTTGATTGAGTCAGTGAGGCAGTGAATTTGATGGAGTTCTGCGATCTCCTGATCTAGGCTTGCTGAACAACAGGCAGAGACCATGTTTAGAGGAAACAAGACAAACACGTTCTGAAGTCTGCAAACTCAGCGGGGGATTGCTGTCTTATGAGGGACTTTGTTGCTTATTGGGTCAAGGTGACCCAAACCGCTGTGCTGCGCAACACAAACTCGTATCTCCCAGGGGTCCGCATGCTCTCCACACTGCTTCAAGGCAGCAGACAGGAGGTTTTGATCTTGATTTTAAAGCGTGACCGATATTCTAGCAGGAACACGAGCGTCATGCATCTAGTGATCCTATGGTGAAAAACAAATAGGCAAATAAATAAATAAAAATCAAACTCCCAGTAGTGTTAGCAGTGTGCCTAACTTACTAAAAGTAGCTATACATTAATTTAGCTGTGTTTTTATTATGCATGTGGAAGGTGCCTTTTTCTAGTGACATACATTTATGGTTCACACTGATCTTTTCTTCCTTTTTTTTGTTTTTGTCACATTAATTCAATTGCATATATTGTAAATAGTGTTACGAACGGCTTTGCTGTGCTGCTGGGCAGCTTGTCATTTGCCTGTTTTATGGTTGCCGTCTGTCTGTCTGTTTAAGTCCCAC
>JAUMHP010000057.1:14009663-14023452 GCA_032361065.1 Enteromius trimaculatus
AGGAAAACACACATAAAAATCCTGATGCTGGAATGCCAGCCAGAGAGCTGGGCTGACATGTCCAGCTGAACATAACATTAACAGTAAGACTGAACAGTTGTTTATGTTTTTTTTTTTTTTTTATTATGTTGCCAGCCTAATTAGCCACCAGTGTTTTAATAACATATTAATAGAAATATTTACTAATATATTACAAAAAGAGTACAAATATGGGCATATGAGGTTTTGGTTAGATTGCCAATGTTTAAGTTATGAAATTACCAAAAATTATCAATACGTTACTTAACTGTAATGTTGTGTGTTAGCTGGGAGATTGTTTAAATATACACATACCACTATAATACTGCCTCATCTGGACTGTTGCTGGGTAGACACTGAGAAATCAGCATCTATAATTTCCAATATCTGTAGAAGAATGTGTTCAATTTGCTCACTGGTTCTCACAATGCTGTGAAGTGCTCCCAGACCAGCTGTGAGAACGTGACCTGTTGGTGGATCACATAAAGTTCATTGACTGAACCCACGATACTTAGTTATCCAATAAGATACTGGTCAACACCACCAGAGCCCCCCTGAAGCAATGAGTGGGTTCAGAATCCAGCACTTCCACTGTTAATCTTTTAAACAATTTATTCACACCCACACCCTCACTAGCTTTTCTCCTCTGTATTGTGGGTCGGGTATTATGGCTGTTTGCTATATTCATGGTAAACGGCACGCATATGTGAAACTCAATATGCCTAGTTTATATGCAGCTCAACATTTCTCTTTTGAACAGCTATTCTGTCACTGCGTAGCCTAGGTAACCTAAGATAGAAAAGCTAAAAGGTATATTTGTACATTATTTTCACCTAAAAGGTACATAGTAGCATTTATTAGTATATAAAGTGCATCTTTTTGCACCTTTTGAAAGGGAACCTTTTTAGTGACACTTTTTTCAGAGAATATATAACTTTTTTATGATGTATTGATAGAATTTAATAGCATTTATTTATGCACAGCTTTCAAAATGTGAAAACCTTTATGAATCCTTCATATTCTAAATACACTGCTGTTTAAACATTCAGGGTAATTTATTTTATTTTTCAAAGAAATCAATTGTTTCAAAACATTTCAAAAGTACTTTCAAATCACTAAAGCATTTAGAAAATAAATAAAATAATAATATAAAAAAAACACTTTACTCTATCAATACAAAATAAATATCATTAATAAAACATAATAGAATAAAATAAACTAAATAAATGAATTGTAAAAAAAAGTACTTAAATTGTTAAAAAAGTAAAGCTAAATGAATATAATGTCTACGCACTTGGCTCAAGGTTTGCTGCATAAAGATATCTTTATGTTAAAGGGTGTCATCAGATGCAAATTTCACTTTTACATGTTGTTTGAACATAAATGTGTGTTGGCAGTGTTAGTACACATCCACACATGATGTTTTTAAAATCCCTATACCCTTTCTCAAATCCAGCCGTTCTCACCTTCTTGGCTTTTTGCGATTTCACAGACCCACCATTGTTCCAACACTAAACAAAAGTGGCCCCTATAAGCGATTGAGGTGTTTTTTTGTTAGATGTAAAACTGAACATAAAAGTCATCATCAGACACAATGGATTACCTTTGTTTTTGAAAGGAATGTGTAAATCATATTAACTTGGAAAATGGTAATCCATTGACTCCTTTAATGCCATGTACGTGTATTGTCCTTCTCACAAGGTATTGCAATTTTTAAAAGCTGAAGTGATTCCAGAATAAAAACATCTCTAAAATTATAAATAAAATGCTTATGTTGTAGCTGCTGTCAATACATTAATAATGTAACTTCCAGTGTCTGGACATAAAAGAATATCATGATTTTAATGGATTACAGATGACTGAATCCAGTATAACCAAGAGTTATACTGCTGTGTATACTTTATTCTTTTCCATCTTAATATGCAGAAACCACAAACTATACATTTTTTGTCCCGGCTCTTGTGAATTTAGCAGCTTTGGACATGCTGCACTATAAAAAGTGTCATACATAATCTTTTTATTGGGGCGTAATGCTTTCAGGGTCAAGGCACAGCACTCCTCTATGTATGTTTCATCAGAAAATGTGATGAGAGGTTTTACTACATGCACGGATGGTCTCTGGCAGAACTTTACAGCAGGACATCCTCACAATATATTCCTAAAACCAAGCAGCCTAGGTGAGAGTCTTTTTTAGGAGCCCATGGGAGAAGACAGATCAATAGAGGAAGCGAGAAAAGAAAGTGAAAGGCAGAAAGAATAGCTTTGAGCCCTTTGAGCACAATATAGGGCCTCAGACTGAGTTATCTAATGGATGCTCTTTGGCTATTTGAACGGAGGAAGAAATACGGAAGAGTCCATCCTCTGTTGTCATTCTTCATGATCTGATAGATTTAATGGAAAAGGGGATTCTTTTCTACTGTTTGTTCGTGCAGAGGGACCAGGACAGAACTATCAGGATGAGCTGCGGTAATGGGGAGCTGGATGTGATGAGATGTCAGGTCAGACTCCTTCTCTAGAGATGTCACAAGACTTGTCCTGCTGGGATTGCTGGTGACAGAGCCAGTGGACTGCACCCAAGCAAGAGGCAGGTAATGGGACTGGCTTAATGGGACTGTCCTCGGGCGAAGACATCGCAAAAGGTCTCACGCACACACACAAACAAAGAAAAAAATACACTCTGTGACTTTCCTGATGGCGGCGGGAAAGCACTGGCAATGGACACATGAAAAATCTAATTCTCTAACATAAACCAGGGTGAAAAACCATCAGAGGATGGCACAGATGCAGAAGCACATAAATGTACGAACCTGACTAGCCTAAAGCCACACCACACGTGATGACTTATATTTATAAAATTGCAGGGGCTGCAATCGATACATGCTTATTGGGAGTGTAGGATGAAGGGAGAGGAGAAAGGAGAAAGGCCAGAGGGAAAGTAACTACAGCCATAATTTTAATAGCGAGTTCAAGTTTGCAATCTGAGATGTGGGAGGAGTGAGAGACATAAAATGCTTCTGGAAAAAGCTTCAAAATATGTTTTCAAAATATAAATACAGTTGTGTCGATGCTAAGGTGGGTGGGTTAAGTTGAATGTAGAAAATTGCTAATAAAAAAACCTGATGAACGAATGCCAGCAGAGGGATAAAAAACCGCATTTGTACTAGTCTAAATGCATCTCTATACAAAATTTACACTTTGCACTTTGTTTTGATTTGATTCTTTTGTTAATCATTAAGTCTTGAACATGTATTATACTGTTCAGTCCTTTTTTCCTGCTGCTAATATTCATTATCCCTTTATTTATTATGTTTTATAGATTATGGAATTCCATTTTCACCACCCAGACTCACCTGAACAACTAATTAATCACTATAAAATTTAATCAAGACAACACACCTGGTTCAGGTATGTATACCTACTGAGTAACAAGTGGATACTGAAGCATAGTTTTCAAACTCGTTTCGGGAGGAGAGCTCGAAGGCAGTTAATATCTATCTCCGCCTCCAATCATCCAACTATCAAATCTTCCTATCAAATCCTCTTAGTATGAGTAGCTAGCCATTTTCAAGAAATGGCTAAAAACACATCTCTTCCATCTACACTTGACCCTCTAACACTAGCACTCTATTCTATTTTATGTACTCTTTTTTTTTTTTAACACTTTACACTTTTCCCAACACTTGAAATCTCTATTGTACTTCTATTCTACTTGTTTTATTTTTATTTTTAAAAAGGGCACTCTGGCACTAGCAAAATGTAAAATTCACTCATTTTTACTCAACATCCTGTTTCCAAAATGAACATGTGCCTGGAAGAACATAAGCTACTATTGTAAAAATAAAAACTGATTATAATGTGATTATTGGGGTTATAAGTGAGCCAGGACTGCCACTTGTGATCTCTGTAAATAAATAAACAAATACATACATACATACAATAGGTTCTGACACTCAGATGTAGTTCCTCAGTTCCTCAGTTTGCAAGTAAGAGGCTGGTGCACAATGCAGTCCAATGCTCAAAGCTGCCCTCAAACACACTTTAAAAACAGCCCAGTAGTTAAACTTTTCAGAGCTCCCAAAGTATTTCCAAACAAGTTAAAGTGGGGCGACCCTAACTGTTTTTGTTTCCACTCGGTGTCTCTCACACAACACTTGTCTGCAGTGCATTATAGGATGGCTTTTCTTAGCTTACATTTTGCCTTTCAGCATCTGTGTAGTGAGTACATCTGTATGATGTCTTTAAGTGCTGCTTATGTAGGCAGTTCAAGCAGAACAGAACTTGTGTCTGATGGCACATTATAGACATATACAGAGACACCATCATTAGAACACTCTAATCAATGTGGGAAAATAAATGAAACCTTTGAGTTATTAAACTTGTCGAGAGCCAGACATGCATGAACACAAGACCATATTTCATCATCCCCTGTATTCTTTTAATTAACTACAAATACAACAGTGAGCGATTAGCTTATTGTGTACGGTATCTGTGGCATTCCACATTCCAGTTTTATACAGTAAATGAGCTTAATTATTTATGATTGCAGACTCCCTTTGTCTTTCTTTTGTGTGTGTGTGTGTGTGTGTGTGTGTGTGAGTGACCCGGCACATTTATAACAGTCATTCAATCGTTATACAATTAGACCCTCATTAACTAATGATTCTCTGCACCAGAAGTGTCATCACTATTCGCCTCATACCTCATGCACAAAGCTTTCAATTTTTATTTCGCCAAACTGTATATGAAAAGTGCACTTCAGTCTCCCGAAGTTCAGTTCAGTTCATGAAAGCAGGCTTTTGGAGATTGAAACAGTGATACTTAGATCTAATTTACATGCTGCTGTCAAAACCCCAATTAAAATGGCATAAACAAACAGAATCGTTTTTTTAAAGGTTTCATACTATCTTGAATTTTAATTAAATATTTCACTTGAATATTTCATCAACTATGAACAATGTAATGCTAAATTACATTGCAAAAAAAAAAAAAAAACACTGATTCACTGCTAAATTACTCAAAGGAAAAAAAGAAAAGCAATCATGGCTTTAAATGGCTCACTGATAGTCATTGTTAAAGTCATATCATGTAAAACGACTTTCGGAATTTACTAACAAACACTGATGCTTAAGACGAACGCTTGAAAAGGTTAATTACATATTTTGTTGACATAACACAGCATTTTGAGCAGGCAGTAAAAAGGCATGTTTTCCAAGCGTATTCCCTGCAGAGGTTTCTTTGGGGAGGAAACAAACTCGTCTTGAATGACCTGAGGGTAAATTTTTTAACTTATTACATTTTTTGTGGACTGTTCCGTAAAATATATGTTAAAACGTATATTTTAATGAATTGTTCATCCAAAAATTAGCATTTGCTGACAATTTATTCACCCTCATGTCATTTAAGAGTTTGTTTGTCCATTAGAACAGATTTGGAGAAATTCAGCATTACATGACTTGCTCACTCACCAAATGATCCTCTGCATTCCAAACACATGAGAGAAACATCACAATAATCTACAAGTAACTTACATATTTTGAAGTGAAAAGCTTTATGTCTTTAGAAAAACAAATCTATCATTATTTAATTTTAAAGCGCCACGTCTGGTCAAAATATGAGGCTTTGAGAAAATTTCACTTCTTGTGATTATTGTGATGTTTTGGACTGTCATTCTGCACCCATTCACTGCAGAGGACCCATTGGTTAGTAAAAGATGAATTTCTCTAAATCTGTTATGAAACAAAACAAACTCATATCTTAATTGGTCTGCAAATCAGTAAATCTTCAGCAAATTTTCATTTTTTGGTGATCTATTCCTTCAAGGTCAATAAAATATCCTCAACCTTTACTTATTGACCAGTTCTTTTTTTATCAAGTTGACCTTGCCTCAGAATGAGGTTTTGGAACTTACTAGCATTCAGTAGGTTATGAAGTTCAACAGTCTTCTGCGCTCAGTGGGGTTCAAGTGGACTTCAAAGAGGATTAAGCTCTTATCAAATGAATTGGTTCTGTTCTGATAGAATCGGGGATGGAGGGGGGCTTCAAATCATGTAAGTCAGAAAAAAATGTATAAATAAATAAACATCCGAAGGGCATAACGCAAATTAGACAGATGCGAGCTTGTTGGGTTTATCTTTTTGGTTTGTTTGTCTCAAAAGGCAACCTAGGAATATTGTAATAAGCCTTTACTATTTCCTAAATTCCAAAGAGGACACTTTAGAGTGGATCTTAATATATTAGGAAGATCACACCAGAATAAATGAAGATCATAGGATACTCATTGATTCCATCCGTCTCATTTGTTTCCTTTATCACAGATCAATAATGTCTAGATCACAGTCTGGGAGGGATCAATACAACAACTTATTCCTGTCAGTGAGGCTTGAGATTGACGTTAACGCACATACTTAAGCAAAACCTCGTTTCTGCCTAGTGAGTGAATCAAGCCGAGACTATGGGAATAAATGTCTGTCTGTCTATCTCTCTATCTAATTTCATGTGGCACCTGAGCCATATAGATTTATCCCCAAAACTCAATTTAATAGACCACCATAGAGAACGTTTATGAGAGTTCTGTAAAAATGATAGATTTATTTTATTGCCTTAACAGAAAATGTTTTTTGTTTTTTGTCTGAAGAATTGCCCCACAATAAAAATGTAAACTAAACTAAACCACACACACACCCACACAGTAATAATAAACTGTCTGTATAGACCAACAAATTAACTATCAACATCAGATATAAGCCTGTAGCTGTATTTTTCAGTCTCTGAGGGTTATATATTGCACTGATAAACAAATTGAACTGCCCTCCTTGTCACCATGAGTTAATTGCCTCTGGGTTCCAAAACTGGACCACAAATGTTTATGCATATTATGTATTCATGTAGTTAGCTATCAGTGTTTATAATTCTCACTTTCCCAGTCCTGAAACGGATCCTAATGTTCCATAAACCCTTGAGGGTCAGGGGTGAGATCGTTGCTATTTTCTTGCAGCATGAATAAATAATTGACCCATTTACATAGCATTTAGCTGCACCAGAAACATCAATCCACAAATTGTGCTTAAAAAAAACAACAAAATGTTTGTGAGCATTTTTTTTCCATTGTAGATGAACTACATTATAATAATTAATGTTCCTTGAAGGAGAGGAAGGGGGCAATGCTGAACAGAATTTAGAAAACTGAAGTTAGTTCGGTTTGATCAATTTAATCTCTTAAATATGCATACATGCTTGTTAAAAAAACCTCTGCAGAGAATGAAAGTGAGATGAAAACATAAAGGAAAACATGTGCATGTGTGTGCATATTATATACATATATATATATATATATATATATATGTACATTTTATTTTTTTATGATTTCATCTCACTTTCATTCTTTCCTTAAAAAACATTAGCTGTACTCTATGAGGGACATGAGAACATGAGGCACACATCTCTGTGACAGCACCAGGAAAGATGGTGCTCGATAGACATGTTTTTATGAAGCCATAAACATCAGCCCATCTGCTACTGCCAATGATCTCAGCAGCAGAAAGAAGTGCAGGTTTATGACTTCATACAAAGCCTACAGCACTGAATATAAACAAGAGAGAAACAACCTGCAGGTGATGAGAGAAACTCATCTGGCAGGTGCTCATCACTTGGGCATCCTTTTTTGAAAACCTGGTTTAACTTTCTGAGCTCTAAAACATACAGATGAGATGTCTCATTTGTCTTTTCTGCAAGCAGTTGTGAATTTAAATATGCACAATGCATATGTCTGGAAATATTACCGTGTCTGTTTGTGGTACTAAGAATGGAAGCATTTAATGAACTCTGGGTTTTATGTTTTCATCCATTTCACGGCTGTTCGTGCTTTAGGTGATCTCTCAAATGAAAAGCATGCTTTAAATGCTTGCCGATGTGAGACAAATGCTTAGTTGTAGCACTACATAATTATCCGGAAAACTTCAATGCAATTGTGAGTAAAAAGGACACAATGACCTTGAAGCACTATTTCTGTTTGCCACAAAAAGAAATTAATTATTTGTTCCACAAAAAGACAAAACATCGTTCTATTTTTGAAGAGCGTTTTTGTTCTGCACCCTGAATGAACAACAGAACTTCAGGACATTCTATCCTGAGCGCACACACGAGAGGAACTTTAGCCTTGGAACTTATACGAAACACTAACTGCTTTACATCAAAAAACAATGACAGTAATGGCTGCTGTTATAATATAATGGCTGATTTGTCAGTTCTAATTGGAGCTACGATTGTCTGAAATGGTGTCCCCATTGCAGTGATTAGAAATGATACACCACTCACCCCCTTGACCTTCCTCTACAGACCACACATGCTCTCTCTTTTTACATAGCTTAATTGCATCTTGCCCACCGAGGATGTGGGAAATTCAATATAACGTCATGTTCTCACACTAGACTCGTCTGGATTAAATGTCCATCAAACTGCTGCAGTTTATCACAATATATTTCGTGGCCACAGACTGCTCTAGTATTACAGAAATGATCTGTACTATTCCAGCCAGAAAGGTTTTAGAGATGAAATGTAAATGTAGACGATCAAATTAATCTAAATGTGTTACAAAATAATAAAACTGAACCCATATCCCATTTAAAGGTCTGTCCGAACTAACTAAAAATGAATTACTGCCTACAGAGATGCTTGCTAGCTGGTTCTCTGTACTGCTGTCTAATCAAATAATGTCATCAATAAAACAAATAGAGTTGTACAGAAGAAACGCACAGTAAATCAGGTGTCAAAATTATTCAAATACTGTCGTCATTATTCGCTTCTATTTGTGGACGCCAACATCTCATAAAAGGATATATAAAACTAAACCAGAATTTATAGTTTGCTTTTAATCAAACTCAGTCACTGCACATGCAACTATAACTGCCAACACATCTTCGTCTGATCCTAATAAACGTTTATACAACCTGTCAAAAGTTTGAACACACCTGACTAATTTTATGATCTGAAAAACTGTTTGATCCTATGCTTCTGTCTTATGTTTAAATGATAAAGATTACTGTTGTCATATTGTTCTTTTCTTTACAAAGACATTTTAATGAACAATAATACTGGAAATTTCTCTGATAAAAAAACTAAAATGTTTGTTGTAGACAAGAAAGACTGGGTCTAGACATAATAAGGGCTACTGGTGTTTTAAAATGTGTTTTAGGTTTTCATGACCCTTTAACACAAAGTCTTTAATCCAACATGCTCTGATAAACAGAACAGACGAGAGATACAAACCATAAACAAAAGCAATAACAGACCCAGACAAGAAAGGACTTGAATATGATACAAACAAAGTCAATTAATGACACACAGCTGAACCTAAGAACTAACAAATCAGTAAAGCAGGGAACTCAAACCAAGGCAGACAGGAATTACCTGACCATAACTGGGAAAGTTATAAAATATTTAGTTATATATGATACAATTTTAAAGTTAAATTATCAGCTGTGATTTCGTGTAAGAGGATTATGATATTTGTCACAAAAACGTATCAAAATCTTGGCTCACTTATTTGTATTGACATCCTGCTATATATTAAAGAACAGCAAAACACATATAAGCTCATGGAGTTAGTCTGTGCTTTATTGTAACTGCTAGTGTATGCAGTGGAAACTGAACAGCAAAGAGATGCCAAAACATTAATTTAACTTTCTTTGACAAATGAAAAACTTTCCATTTTCACAGTCGTGCTGAGAGGCATCTGAAAATAGAGTGATGCAGCAGTGATGACTGATCATAAAAGTGAGCATGACTCTTTGAACGCAGACTCATGTGGTACGATGTGAGCGTGTAATTCAAACTTTAATTGCCTACCCTGTATATCTGTTCCCGCAGGCAACAAGGTGTTGTGTCTTCAGAACAGAGCACCCAGAGCCAATATTTCACCTTTCTGTTTTGCAGATGAGTCCCACTGTACATTATTAGTGTTGGCATGTTAATATGAGGTGGTTTAAAGCACCCTTTAACACGCCAATAAGTGGCACTACAAATATGAACGCTCAGCAAACGAATGGTGAAACTGTGTGTCAGATATCTCTACTTAAAGAGTCTAACTGACGTAAATTACTTCTCAGGTATAAAGGGATTTAGACCAACTGCTGAAGTGTTGCAGAACAGCATGAACGGTAAACTAGAGGGCCAATCAAAAGCCAAAATTAAATGCAACTGCCATTATGAGACTGGTCTGTTTTATAGGCTGTAGTCAAATGTCTGACAGGTTATGCATTCTAAAAGGTTACAATGTGAGAATTAAAGTGTCAAACTGGACAGACTGGTCAGTCCCCTGCAGCATACATGGATAAGGTCTCTGTGTGGAGCATATATATGACTCAGAAAACAAACATTGTGTCTCTTATGTCTAAATGACTCCATGTTGTGTTGCAGCCTTAAAAGCAAGTCATTAATGTTCTATTTGAGCAGAAAACAACAGAAAAAGTCTAAATGGAATCTGATTTAGCTCTTGGGAGCTTTTATAATGCGTGTGCTGTAAAAGCAACTTAGTGGAAAAAGATGGCCTCTCTTGAAATTACATCAGTTAATGCTTCCAGGAATTAGTCATTTGTTCAAACTCATTTAGAGGCCTGCGTTAGACTTTAAATAAACCGTTCCTCTTAATTTTTCCAAGGACGCCTGATACATTGGCTGCATAATGGTATGCGTCCTAAAACTGGAGCGTTGATGGAGTACAAAGAGTAAGAGCTTGTTCGCATAGACAAAATCTTAGGGGCGGGGGCACTAAACATCTGTGATTTGTCCGCATAGACACCTGAAGTACTCGTCTCTTCTCCGCAAATGGGATTATGAGAGGCTTCTGCATGCTGCTGGTCTCTGCTGTGGTAGGCTTTGAGAATCTTTCTCTGTGCAGATGTTGCCAAAGGTTTCTAGGGGGTATTCCGATTTTTCACCTCTGAGACTTTTATAACACTTGCATGGCTTATTGGAGAAACTCAAACTGTTACCTAGGCAACTGCCGCAATACTTGGAGATAAGTTAACAACCTCAGCCACCTTAACTATCCAGTTTAACATCATAATCTTGAACCTTAAAACATTGTCCCTTGCTTCTTGTTGCCAAAATGATTCAAATGAAAGGCTTAATGCTATGTTCTGATTAGTTGAGTCACTGAGCTCATAATTGCTAGCGGTCTTGGTTGCATTCATTCAGAGGAAGAAGCGGTATTGCAGCACAATGCAAGTGCTCCCTCAGTTGATTTTAAGTGATACTGCATGTCCTTGCACAGTCAACAAAGTGTGCTTTGCTTTTTATATAATTCATTTACATATATATTTACATCAGCGATCCCAATATATTAATATTTACATTTCAAGTAATCAGATTAATCATATGTTTACTTCAAAAACATATCAATGCTTGTGCTCTTTATATGAAGCAAGACTGCCGTGCTGTTGTGGAGTGTGGGATTTTATACAATACATGTTGTATGAGAGATGCGCTGAGTTAGCCTGAGCACACCTCGTGAGAATAAAAACACCTTGCTTCTCTCTCCTTCTTACTCAAATCTGAGAAGACAATAATATTTTGCCAAACAGAAATAGTCAAAATCTATTTAGGGTCTACACAGAGATATGTATCAAATAACACTTCAGCAATAAAGATGAGAGCTGCCCACACCAGCATGGGGCCCTGGAGTCATGAAAGAGCACCTGATACAGCGTTTAGCTAATAAAGTTCACTCATTGTGGTTTCATGCTGCCCTCTGCAGGACACTGCAACATCCTTTTTCCATTCTTGTGCATCCTTACACCTAAAAAACAATGCCCTCAACAAAAACAAACGCATATTCACAGATATTATGAATTTTGTATGAATAAATGATGAATTCCTTTATCAAAGAGCACCAGAGGCGAGAACATCAAACATCTTTGAAATGTTTGATGTTTTTGCCTCAGCTGCTGTTTTCTGTATTTCAAAAGCCTAAATATTATTAAATTGACTTTTTAATCAATCAAATGAAGTAATAAAGCATTTGTGCATATTACTAGAGGCAGACACAAATTAGACAGGAAACTACAAACGCATAGAAAATGCACAATGATAGTCTAGAGATGGACTCTTTTATAGCATCTGGTTCAAATTCTGATAAAACATTAACAATTATTAAACAACTATTATTTACAATAAACTGTTTTATAGTTAATTAGCTACTGAAACATCTTCAGATTCAGTAATAACCTTTGAATTGTGAGCCAAAGTTAAAACTAACTAAATTGCCAACACCTTCACAGTCAACACTGTCACCATTTATAAAAATTAACAATATTCTGCTTTGGATTATTTAATTAATTAATATTATTTTAATTAATTAATATTTTGCCAAGCTTGATTT
Source organism: Enteromius trimaculatus (assembly GCA_032361065.1). Classification (NCBI taxonomy): domain Eukaryota; kingdom Metazoa; phylum Chordata; class Actinopteri; order Cypriniformes; family Cyprinidae; genus Enteromius; species Enteromius trimaculatus. The sequence goes on from JAUMHP010000057.1 coordinate 14,022,058, forward strand.
ACATGGAAAAAAAATACTTTAAATCTATTGACTTCCACAAAATGTAAAAATGTAGGGTGTTAATGTACTATGTGGAAAGTGTATCTGTGTAAAGGTTTTACAAAAAAAAATTGTTACAGTGTTTAACTGCAAATCTATTTATGGTCCTAAATTTTCAAACATAACAAATTGTTATATTAGCCTAAGCTTAATTTTTTTAAATAGTTGATATATTCTGGCTTTGGTCAAACCTGTAAATGTGAATTCAGAGGGGTGACACTAGATGCCGCTCTGTTCTTGAAGATACAGAGACGGGCGAGCGAAGAAGTCTCGGGATCCTGTTTCATGTGTTTCTGGGATACTGGCGGACTGAATGTGCTCTGAATGTCATGGCGACCAACAGCGAGCAACTTTCCCGAGGTTTCGTAACTGATACAAATCAAGAAGTCCGCAACACGAGTGAGTACATGTGGGTGAAATATTTTTCAAGAATTATGGCGGTCTGATTTAAGAATACGATGGTAACGGCCGAGCTGATGGCGGGTATAACAGACAAGCGCGGTTTGTTTGGTGTAAAGCCTGTTGCGAGGGGGATGCTAAGCTAACAAGCTAACGAGTCTTTGTCCGCGTGATCCGTGAAACGCGTATCCAGCCGTGTTTATAATGCGTTATTACTTTCCACGCTCATATAACTTAATATTATAAAACCAAATGGATTTATTATATTGTACCTGTATATTGTAGGCAGTGCAGTTGCTGATCACGCTTGTAGAGTTAACCTTTGTGGGATGCGCGTGCTGAGTTAGCCGCGCGGGAGCGCATCTCCATTCTGTCTTCTGACGGAAACAACGTGCACGCAAACCTGTATGAAGTACTATAGGTGCTTATGTTATCAGAAGGTATGAATATGTTTTAATGAAAATGAAACGTTCGCAAAAGATGCCGTCTGTCCATGAGGTGCATTAAAAACCAAAACAATCACACGAGTTGTCTCGTGCACCCTCTTAACACTCGTGCTAGCCGGTATGATCAACTGCGTCTAGCGTCCATGTAATGTAGAACCATTTTTTTTGCATTTGTGCTTCTGTATGCTTTTAAAAAATATGTACTGACTGAGTTATATATATTTTTAAAGTGGTGCTGGTTGTTACCGCCGGTTATATGCGTTAAGGTAACTTGGTAACCACTCGTGTCATCAAACAAGAGGAACATTTTACACATTCTAGACTTCACAAATTAGCCTAAGCGTAAGTTAAAAACTGTAGTAGACTCGTGGGGCAAAATTGGTTACCATTAGAGTTTGTAATTGGGTGTGGAACCATAAACCACTTATGATTTTCCATGTTAGCCATGACTGTGTACATATTAGGGGATATTATATTCTAGCCAAAAATAAATAAATAAATAATATATATA
>JAUMHP010000057.1:14033631-14055307 GCA_032361065.1 Enteromius trimaculatus
TCAGTTTAAGCAGAATAAAAATTACTCTTAGAGACTAATCTGAAGTCATTTCATTATTGTGATTATTTTATTATATTCATATGACTAAACTGTATACACAACTGTTAATTTTTTTTACGTAAACCAATCTTATTGCAATAAACTTTAAAACTTTAAAATGTCATTTAATTCCGTGATGACAAATCTGAATTCCAGTAGCCATAAAAATGTATAATTTATATAATTCTTTAAAAAATATTACTGACTCTAAACATGAAGGTATATGATAGTAAGGTAGTACAATATTGTATAATATAGCAAAACACTATAATAATAGTTCTATCTAGTAAAATGCAGTATAAATCAGAATCTACTGGGCGTCTACTGTAAAAAAGCAACAGTTCGTGTTTCACAGTGTATATTCCCTGCTTTGAGCTATGTGCCTGCTCGGACTCCTTCCTTTGTTTTTCCTATGCTTTTTTTCCCCCTTTTCTTTTTTGCCTGCAGTGCTCACGGCTGTGAGTTAATGGAGGAGTAGAACTGCATTCAGAGGCAGGTTGAATAGTAAACAAATCGAAAAGGTGTCATATGCAGAGTGCAGTCTGGCCACCTGGTGGCAGACACAGCATTCTCAAATGCAGCATAGTTACTCATTACAGGTGCTTTTTTCTTTTCTTTTCTTTTTAAGGCAAAATCCATGTGTCAAAAGCACTATAAACCCTTTTCTACTCAAACTGGTGGTAATTGGGATATATTTTGGCACTTTCATGCAGATTTTATGTTCCTGTTTTTCAAAAAGAAATTATTTTATGTAATGCTTGTGTCCTATATAACTCTGTCTTCAGTTACCACTAAACATGTTACGGTATGAGTACAGCTACGCAAATTAAACTGTAATGAAACATGCACAAGAGAGTGTGTGTCATGCAGTGCAGCATTAGCAACATGTCTGAATATTACATGTGTTTATATTTAGCCTATTCTCATTGGCACTCTTCTTTTGTAGAGAACGTTTATGTCAGAAGTTGGACTGCTTTCATTTCCTTATCCTTTGAGCACTCAAGAAAATTCTTTGAATTGAATGCCAGGTGTGTGAATTGAACGCTCTTGCAGTGAATCCATAGGATTTTCCTGAACTGAAGCGTGAAAGAGTGAGTGTGGTGCTCTGGAGAACAAAGAGACACAACAGGATGAACGCTGAGCCAAATGTACCTAACACCTATTTATTCTTTTCTCATGAATCCCAAGAAAATACCTATCGACTTGAATTATAGGTGTTTTTCCTGTGCTTCACACTCTGTTCTCACCACCAACAGTGATGTATATTGAGCACAAAAAGGACAAACTTGCTAGCTCTAATTTGATTGGCAGGCTAAAATTTGTTGCCCAAATCAATCAAATTGTCTATTGTATATCGATCTGTCTCTCTGTCTGTCTGTCCATCTATCTTGCACTGAGGAGAGGCTTCCGTTCTGCTCTTCAGGCAGTTTCTTTGACCTTGTGATTCTCATAGGTCTTGAGGCTTACCAAATCAAGTCCAATCCGTATAATCACACACAGCTGGACTTGTCACCTAGCACCTAGGTTAATTATATGAGTGTCACAGCAAAGGGTCTGAATACTTAGGACAATGTGATATTTCAGTTTTCTTTTTAGTAAATCTGCAAAAATGTCAACAATTCTGTCAATATGGGGTCCTAGGTGTACATTAATGACGGAAAAATTACTTAAATGATTTCAGCAAATGGCTACAATATAACAAAGAGTGAAAAATTTAAGGGGGTCTGAATACTTTCCATACCCACTGTATATATATGTACAGTAGCCGTGATTAAATTTAAACCTACCCAGAAGTAAGAAAGTAAGTGGCAACTGCCTTAAACTGAAAGATTGCAATAAACTGAAATGAGAGACATCTTTTCGGTGATTAAGGAAACACACTTTCTTTGCTGTATTCTACATTCATAATTTGAATAAGTCTCATTATTGAATTTTGTAAGAGGACTAATGTGGCATGCTTGCAGCAAAGTTTTTACAAATTTTTCTCAAAATCACATGACTGACAAAATGTCAAATATATCTGGAAAAACTATGGTAGGCTATATATTTATATATATATATATATTGTATGTGTGTGTGCATGTTTATGTGCTTTATGACGACACATATTTGTATAATGACATGAGTATGACATAGTTATTACAATATGAAGGTGATTTATGAGGACATTTTTAGTGTCCCTGTAATTTAATAGGCTTAAAAAACATACTAAATTGTTTTTTGTAGAAAATCTAAAAAGTCTGTATTTTCCTGTAAGGGGTAGGGTTATGTGTAGGGCAATAACACATACAGTCTGTACAGCATTAAAACCATTACACCTATGGAGAGTCCCCATAAATCACAAAAACCAACATGTGTGTGTGTGTGTGTGTGTATTTGTGTGTATGGGTCGCATCATTTTATTTATTTATTTATTTATTTATTTTTTATTCTAATATGCAAGATGTACATAAATTGGGATCACCAACAAGGAGCACCAACTAATGTACAAGTACACAAACAAACAAACAAATAGAACAAAACAAACAAACAAGAAAAAACTAAACCAATACACTGAGGAATTAACAGATGTGTGCGTTTGTGTGTGTGTGCATGTGTGCATGTAAAGGTAACTGGATGTCGCAGTACACACATTGGAAAACAAGAGATAGAGAAGTAACGCATACATATATGCAAACAAAAATACATACGTAACCATGTTTAGGTCAGTATATGAAAACAAATAAACTAGATATGAATGAAACATAGATGTAAGGAAATCGGTCAGTGGTAAGGGGTTTCTACTAATACCACTACTACTACTACTACACCATCTACTACTACAGCTACTATTTCAACAACCACAACTACTACTACAATCTCTCCGCATCATTTTAGAAAGAAAAAAATAGGATCGCTCTTACAAAAGTTTGAAAACCACTGGTGTAGAAGCACCTAACCCTGATCTTAAGCCTAAAACAGATATTCCTGAAAAAATATCCCTCAAATCTGATTGGTTGATTGGAATATTAATCCAATTCATTGACTTTCAATGGTTTCATTAGAGAAAGCTAACACATGGTCTATTATAATACAGTAGTAAAAATGGTGGAAAGGTGTTAACATCTGAACTGACTTTGTTTGGTCAGATTATATGACAGTAAGATTTGGTGATTTCTTGCCAGAATAAGCTGTGAAATATAGTCAAGAGCCTGACAGTAAGAAAAATGACATGATGAAACCAGAATGCCCCTGTTCTAATCCACAAGCCAATCAGACTGTCAAGACTGTAGGCGTGTGCAGTGTAGGTGTGTTTAATCTGATTCAAGTTCATTTTGACATTCACAAAGAATAAGACTCCCATAAAGTACCGAGAAGACTGTAAACTTTGAAAACAAAAAGGCAAAATGAATTTCCTTCAAGGCCACGCTATTCTCCCCCACAATGTCAGTCACTAGGTGCTAAGAATGCATAAATTATTCATGACACTGCGGTATCCTTACACATGTTGTAGGGACAAATGGAGTGTTAAAAAATAGCCCTAAGCCCAGTTAGAGAGTTTCCATGCTTGTGGAGAACGGCCCTCTGTTCTGAGCAGCCGTCCATCAAACTCCTGACGGACAGCGTGGGTTATTGATTTTACAGGAAATGCTCGACAGGGATTCTAGGACTGGCATGGAGGAGATCGAAAAAGGGTCCTATTGCTCCACACCTACATGCAGCATCGTGCTTCACTTTCCTGTCAGGTTGAGATATACTTGAGTGCGGTGGAGGATGCCAGAATAGAGCCAAAGGTTTTTCACATAATTTCACGTGGTTTGAAAGCTCATTCCGAGTCGGAGCATGCCAGCGCAAGCCAAATCATTCTTGATAGGATATACATGTTACAGTAGGCTGTATGGAATTACCTCACTTGCATTCAATGCATCTGACCCCTCATATATTTCCTGTCACTGAATCCAAGAAAATGACATCTATATAGTATTGTTATTGCCAGGGTCACTCTGTGAATGACGTCAGGGTCTCTGTTCTCTTCTTGCTCTCATTCTTGCCGTTTTAAAGATTAATGTGTTAAATGCACTTTGTATTCCCCAGGGCCTCATCTCCAGATTTCGCTCTTTAAAATCTAAGCGTTTAATCATTCTATTGTCCTGATTATGGTCTTAATGTGGCCATTTGCACTCACTGAGCAGGGCAAAGCACCCCAGGAGAGTATAACTGTAGTATCAATTGTGGACAGAGCTTTTGCAAAATTGAAACTCGCTCAGCATTTGTACCATTTACTCTTATAATTTGTACCTTTTAGTTTAGATAAACTTTACATTTTGTTTTGTTTATATTTCTGTTAGTTGCAGTCAGACGTAATATTGATTCATCAAGGATTTGTTTTCTTGAAGTGAAAATGAATATTTTTGAGGAATATCAAAGGGAAATTTTTGTATATTATATCGGGTCATTAGTAATTGGCAGCTTTTAATGCTAGAAAGATTTTTAAAATGTTTTCATTAAGCAGACGTTTTCATCTAGAGCTGCGTGCTTTGAATTTACGATATGCCTTAGAGTGATTTCAAAATATATATTTTAATCTATATGGATATTCTGTTTATTTCAAAGTGAATAATCACACACTTTTTACTCAGAAAATGTTAAAAAAAATTTTACTACAATATTTTTTTCACATCATGTTTTCATTTAGTGTTACTGATAAATTAGGAAAATAAAGGCACATTAATATCAACAATGTTTAGTGTAATGATAACTATAAACTATAAAGTTAATCATAATTTAACAGAAACCACAACTATTAAGAACAGTATCATTGGAATCACTTTAGATGAAAAAAAACATTGACAGCCAAGACCACCTGACTTTAAATGGCTCAGACATTTAAAGTAACAGACAACAAAAGTGGATTATTAAATTATTAAATACATAAATAACACCCAACAAAGAACACAAAAAACAATAACCAGGAAGGCTGGAAGGGCAGAATCATTAGCTTCCTCCAGAGTGGATCTGGAGTCAAAGGGGGCCATGGCGGGTCTGGAGTCTTAGGAGCCACAGGGGTCCAACTATTTAACTAATGATAACATAAACGACTGGAAATTCCCAATAAGGAAAAGCATGTGGAAACTAAAAACAAAACCAAATTAGAAAGAAATGAAAAGAAAACTAAAACAGACAGAACGTAACATTATTGTTCTTGGTGTGAATAGGCCTTTAGATTACAAGTGATTCATCCCAAAAGGACAGTATTGAAAATGCTGAAAAGTCTATACAAATTGGAAACAGTAAAGCAATTGTAAAAAGAACAATTTATCAATCCTTAAGATAATTATTTAAGTTTTTTTTTTTTAATGCATTAACCTTAATAAGTCACAGAAGAAGTTTGAACTTACTTTCTTTCTTACACATTTGCTCAAACTTCAGTGCAGTTTCAGCCATTTCAGATAATCAAAACAAGCAATCCAACTACTGTTAAGCACATCACTTAAATGCCCACACTCCACTTTTTTGTCTCTTTCTTTTTAATGGTGTTGTGTCTGAACTCATCAAAGTCAAGTGCAATAGCAACGCAATCCCCACTCTGGGGCACAGAACAGCAATGGAATGTCAATGCCATTTGTGTCATTAAAACAAAGAAGAGGATGTTCTTAAACCTGTATTAGCATGTGGGCAGAGGTTTAAAACCACTGTGCAGATAACAGGCTGCTTTACATGGCTTAGCAGAGTTACGTTTACCTGAGGGAAGATTAGAGGGCAGAAGGACAAGGTTTGGACCACCTCCTGAAAGCCACACTAAGCCAGCTGAGGAGATGCATTCATCTTTATGTAAACACACACTGGGAGATGGGATTAAGAGTGGTTTAAGCCACACTACTCTAATACCAAGGTTAAATGAAAGTTTGGTGTAACCCGTGTATTTCTTTACAATAGCAGTGGCTCGTATATATAGTGATTGTCTTTTGAGTGGCACTGTAGAGATTAAAGGCCAAGCACTTTTAATGCATGTCGTTGACCTGTGCAGTGCTTTTTTTATTAGATGTTACTAGTAGATATTCATATTAATCAATTTGCTCCTTTTTAGTTAAAAAATGCAATATGGATAGCATCTAAAATGTGCATTTCGGTGTACACTACCATTCAAAATCTGGGGTCAAAGGAAAACTAAGCTGTTGGGATATTGCTAGGTGAAACTACTGTACAAGTCATATTTCATACACCTTGCTCACACATCACTACCATTTACTAACCTTTTAATCGATTTGGTATATTTGTTAGACACTCTCATTTATTCCCAACCCAAGATATTCATCCTTTGATAAACCTTTTACACGACATGATAAGAGATGTTCACACATAGTAAACAAGCTTCTCAAAGACATGCCATGAAATAGCCGGTGACACATAGACCCGCTGTTGGTGGTTTACACCAAGCACTCAAAAGACTTCATTCATCCCTTAAAGCAAAAGACCAAAACATCGGTACTGTGACATTTGAAGCTGCGAATGTGATAGGGCTCTGAGGAAAGCCCTGCAAGACGGCCAAACCTTTGACAAGAGCAGTTAATCTGTGGGAGAGAGTGAGCTGGAGTAAAATCGGTCCATCTTATTCAGAGAGATCGTGTATTTTCTCTCGAAGTCATGACGTGTGGTTATGCTCTCTCTAGCTATGCATTAACCCACTGCCCGTGAATAACCAGCATGCGTTGGCCCACGTTCGAGCACATTCATCCTGGCTTTCCGCATCCTGTTTCTCAAATGCACCATAACCTGAGCCATCTAAATGGAAATGACTTTTAACACCGCTCCAATCAGAATGCAGGACTGGCAAGATCATATGAGGCAGTATGTTTTGAGGCCGTCGTGAGTGAACTCATGTTACTCCCCCTTAAACTTTCTACTCTGTCTCCATAATAGTTGACAACCAGTGTCATTAATAATGGTCGGCTTTGTCTGAAAGCTGGTTCGGGCGACATGGGCGCACTGGGGTCTGCAAGGTTGGTGCTATTGGAGTGTGCTTGAATGTTTGATGGAAGAGACTGGAGGCTAAGAGTCAATCATTGTCTGAGCACAGATGGTGTTGTGCCCTGTGATAGTAATTAAATATGGCTTCTCTTTCCTGTCTTCCACTGAGAGGAAAAAGCTACGCTACCAGTTGTAGAAGTGATGTGTGTTTTCTTAGCGTTTTCTCCAACTTGTAGACGATGTAACTGCACCGTCTAGCTGCAATTAGCTTTCTGCTTTCACTTACGATAAAAAGTAGTTGAGAAAAAAAAAGTCTATTAAACTGTATGGATATGCTTAGTTAGGAACAAATATAGAGAATTTTGAATTGTTTATGGGCCTTTGGATTATATATATAGGCATTGGCTCTGTATGCCAAATTTTGCTATAACTTCTAGGTGGTCTCAAGTCACCAGAGTGACCTCGAGCTGAGCATGATTGTGTTTTCTGTAGCTTTACTGAATGACAATAAAACTGCTCAACAGCAGAACTAAATCCAGCCTCATGATCCGTGACAAACATATAGCATCTGTCCCTTCAGTATGGCCCAATAGTACAGGGCTATTTGCAAGAACTATGGGCATATGAAGCTCCACTGGATTTGAGGCTATGATCACAATGAAAGTGATTTAGCAATTTGATTAAACATAAGCAAAGCTTGCGTGTGAAAAATGTTGTCTGGCCTACACTCTCTCTTCTTCTACAAGGTAGAAAATGTAGGTGCTCTATCATTCAAGTAATCCTTGAGAATATACAAAACACTGCTATATAATCACCATTTAAAGTGCTTTTCTTTTATTTGGAATGGCATGAAATAGCAGTGTTTTGTAAACCCAATGCATTGGAAACAGACTGTTTTTGCAGACAGGCAAAATGAAAGTATATATTTAAGTGAAGTGTTTATTTTACTATTCTTTATCATGGGTCAGAAAGAATGTATATTCTGAGGGCACGGTTAAATAATGCAGTCTATGTAGATATAGTCATTCCATAGTTAATTGAATTGACACCACACAAAGCCAATTGGACCCATCTTGTGTCGTTTGATATTGTAATCCATTTGAAATGTCAAGAATCCTCAAATGTTCTCAACAGAGCATTTGGACACACAGCGGTCCAATTTTTTAATTTTTTTTCCCCCAGAAGATCTTCATAATGAGCAGAAAGGACATTTTCTGTAATTGGGAAGTTTCGGTAAATATAAGGCAGGGAAGCCATCTCTAGATGTGGTCTTTCTATGCCTTTTTGAATTTGATTTTACTGGACAGTTTACTGGAAATTACTGTGGGTTTTCAGTGCTGCATTTGATTAACATTGGAGCCAATCACAGGGGCTCTGTCTGGCATCTACTCAGCACTGAGTAGCCTGTGCAGCATGCAATTTTTCTGTTTCACATTTTCATAAATTCAGTCAACCTGCTGTTTACAAAGAAGTGTAAACAAATGTTGGCAGTGGACACATGCATAATTAAAAGGGCAGTCTCTAGTGAGCGCTACAGAGATGACGTTTCCCAGGATCTAGGATGTAAATGCACATTATGACTTTAAGCGTTTCCACAGGCATGTACAGATGGCTCTACATGTACGCACTCCAAATTTTTTGATGCCTTGCACTGGTAGATTGGGATGCATATGCCATTGTTGCACTGTAGTATTTGCAGTCCTCTTTTTTCCAGGTTCTCCTTTCAGAATGAGGCCAAAAAACATGTTATTCTTGTAAATGGTAGTCAAATGGTGACAACAAATAAAAAAAAAAAAATATATATATATATATATTCTTGGCAGTGAACATCATTTTAAGTGTATTTGTCAAAACAGTGTTATAATCTACATATTATATGTGTGCATGTATAGTTTGATTTGATTTAGTCTGTAGTGGTCTGAGTTTTTATAGTGATTCTTTCTGCACGTTACATCATAATCAATCAGGGACCGATTGATTGAATAAATCATTACTTTATCGATTTATTAAAAACACTGATACATTCAAGAACTTTAAGTCATAGGTTACCCTCAAATTAAAATTCTGTTATCATGTAGTCTCCCCCATGCCATCCCAATTCCATTAGACTTTAGTTCATCTTGGAAACACAAATGAAGATGTTTTTAAACAAAATTGCATGGGGTGCCCCTCAGTTTCAGTGGAGGGATGAAAATCTTTAACAAGTGACTGGGTGCTTCTCAAATGGAAGGCTGCGTCCTAGTGAGGACACATTCTTCCTAGACTAGTTTTTCAGAGTCTTAAAGGCTATAGAGGAGAGCTGAACTCAGTGTTAAACACTAGAACGAGAAGGTGTAGTTAGTGTTCTACATCATAAATGTTTCTGGCTCCTGTTCACAGCAGAAAATGATCATTTCAAGAATGCTTTGTATAGAAAATCTTTATATGAAGTGATGTACTGTATTTTCAGTGGTTTATGTTCAACTAAAAAAATACTTTTTTTTTTTTACTGTTACCTCTACTAATCCCCAAGCCATCCTAGGTGTATATGACTTTCTTCTTTCAGACAAACACAGTCTGAGGTTTAAAAAAATGTATTGGTTAATAGTGACCAATATTTTGAAATTCTGTAAATCGGATATATCCCCAAGTACTGCGTCGTAAAACTAACCTTTATACCTCCCGACTTCCAGTTGTTTTTGACGAGAAGGCGAGTTTTTGGCTGACCTATGACCTGGCGTATGATGCAACTTACATCATACGTTGAGTCAGAAGTCAGCTAGGAAGCCGGAAATTGATGCTACCGTGAGTCATTTATTTACATTACAATTTTAAAACTAGAAATATTTTATTTCAAAAACCTACCGATCTGCTTCAGAGGGCATGTGGTAACCCCCCAAAGGTGTATAGGTTAGTTTTACATTGCAGTACTTGCAGATATATCCAATTTACAAAGCTTCCGAGTGATGCACACTATCCACCAACATTACCAAGCTTGGAAGAGCCAGGATACATTTTTAAAAAACTCAGACTGTGTTCGTCTGAAAGAAGAAAGTCATATACACCTAGGATGGCTTGGGGGTGAGTAGCTTATGGTGTGATTTTAAATTTTGGGTGAACTTTTCCTTTAATGATATTGAAAACGAACAAGGTTGCATATCATTCCTTTTCAAACTTTTTTTGTGAATTGAAATGAGTGCAAAGATTGTAGGAACCTGAAGGACGCGAAGGGTACATCTGATTCATCCTTCAAAATAGGCTGAGGGAAGGATACAGAAAATGAAGACTGCCTTTCAAGGATCCTTCAAACTGAGATGTCCTTCAACAGATTTTGATGACATAGCAGCTGAGATATGCAGCCTTGCTAGCACACGGCCTTCTGTTGGAAAAGCACCAGTCTTTTTGAATGAGTCATTAAATCATTAATGCAACCAATTCATTTAAGACAAACAAACACCAAATATGATATATGAAATATGCTTTCATTCAGAAATGGTCAATAAGTAATTTGACATTCCAATCATGGATTATCATGATTATTAGAAGCACATGTCATAAATCATCACAATCCTACAGCACTGATCTTTTAGAAAATGTATTTTCTGAGAATCTGGTTGGGTTGAGATTTGAAATGCTACACTACCTATAATCTTTTTTAGGCAGAAGTGGAAAGCATGACATCCGATTAAATCATGCACCGCTACACATTTTTAACATGGAGTGGTGATATTAAAAATGCATGTTCTGTTGTTCATTTTAATAACAGATGTTATATTAGGTGAACTTTTTTGCAAGAAGTTGTTTTGAATGTGACCCTGTATTGGGGGTCCATCCCCAAGTGTTTACCAAACAGCTGACCAGTCACAAATAACAAGTGTTCTCCTCATCACAAGCATTAATGATGAAGCAGGTCCTGAAGGCATGGAGAGCAAGAAACCAAGGCAGTTGTGAAAAGAAGGGGAAAAGTTTTTCCCCCAGCAGACCACTCTCACCTGCAGTTCATGACAATTATACAAGGTCTGACAGGGTCTGGGAAAGAACTTTTTTATTTTTAGCCCTCCAGCACTCATTTTTGCTCTCTTTCCTCCATTCCAATAAGGTTGAGGGAAAAAAACCTCTTGAACCGTTTGACCTGTATCTTTGCTAAGGTGAAAAAACTGGTCAAGACGTGGGTCACTGATTGTCCCAGAGGCCTGTGGGCTGTATTGTACTGTGTTTTAAAGAGAACAGTTGACTTTGGTACACTTGGTGGCATGTCAGAATGTTCATTTGAAACAGATACACTCAGAGAGCACATTTTATACTTGCAAAGGTTAGTTTTACATGCATAAAAAATAAATGTAGGTTGTGTTTATCACTGAAGTCATTTGAGGTGCCCCTGTTATGGATTTTTGAGAATTGTGTGTGTAAAACGTCCTGCAGTGTTTTAAATTCGAATGTGCACTGTGTATAAAGTTTCTGTTTTCTCAAAAGAAAGAGTTTACTCTAAATCATTGAAATAATGAATCCTGAGCCGTTTCATGTTGATGTCAACATTGAAGCATTGCCATATTTCCAACCAACTTGTTGGTCTTTCTGCGTTGGTTTGAATGAAAATGCAAATATATTCCTTGCCAAGAGGTACTGCTATTGTAGCTGTAAAAATAGCGGTTTCCCTGGTAACACTGTACACAAAGCAGCACTGCGCTTACAAACGCTGCTTTATCAGGCATTACAGGTATGATGAAATGAAAAGTAAATCAACCAATCATACCAGTCACCGCAGATTAGCGTCCTGCAAAGGGGTTTGGAAAAATATATTGTTGAGCGAATCAATTGGGAGTCTTTGAAGAAATAAGGTAAAAATAAATGCATATTACAAAACAATTAAAGTTTTTTTTGTTTTTTTTTTACTTTGCATGCAAAATATGAACCTTTCATTACCCATAATAGGGGCACTTTAATTTAATATCAATATTGAAATAAATAAACTTTTTTTAAATAAACTTTTTTTAACATTTAAACATTTAAAACACCCAAAAAGATCTGTCAACCTGCCCAATCTGACATTTATTTAAAAAAAAAGCTTAGCTCCAGTCTCCCCTAACTTGAGAATATGTTCAATGTTTATGTAACATGTTTTATGATCAAGACATTTCACATTCTAACATCTCATCCCAGCATTCACAGGTCTAATTGTAACTGTGAAGCAAGACTTGTGTTCTGTGGTAAAGGAGCCAAGAACATGCGAGAAAGTATAAAGACGTCTGAAGTACATACTACAAACTGTACCCGCAAGATTTTTTTTTTTTTTTTTACCTACCACACAAAGTTAAGAGTGCTCAACACAGAAAGCATGACTAGAACTCCCATTTCCATCCACCCTGGAGTGAAATGAGAGATGTTAAAAAAGTCATGAATATGTAGATCACAGAAAATTCCCTCTCCCACAGCTGTGAGGTTTCACATGTTCTAGTTTCAGAGCTGAAGAGGATCCAAAAAAAAAAAAAAAAATACAGGACATTCCAATCCTTTGCGAATGGAAGCCTGTTTGCCATCTGAAGAGGCCACAAAAAAAAACTGTATTGCCATAATCTACTCGAACAGGCACAATGCCTGCGCTACGATTTGCCTTTCAAGAATAACATCTCTACATTTCTAGCACTTCTACTCCTACTGTTACCTCTTCTAACTCTCCCACTTTCTATCTGGCTTGCTCTCCCTTTCTCTGTAAAACGCAATCTGCAATCAGAACTACATGGTTCACCTCAGGATAGCACCTCTGCCAATCTCATTTATACGCTGCTTGATTGAAATGAATATTTAAGTGGCTGCATATAAATGAATAAAGCTTCAGCTCTCTCCTCTGGAATGTGACCTCTTGCACGAGGTGCTTCCTGGACTCTCTCAAACAGTCTATTAAACATGTAAAATAATGTAAATGTAGGCCACTAGATGCCAAATATTTGTTTAAACAATAACGTAGTGTTCCTCAAACATAATATCCGGAAAGGAGCATACTTAAAAGAGTTAATGTATTCTAAATTATTGAACGAATCTGACCGACTAAACCTTTGCTGTTGCTCAACATTTCAGGCATAAAAAAGTACAGCTGTATTGATTGCGAGCAAGATAACCTACAGTAGCAGTGTAAGTGAGAACACCGAGACCAAAATGTTTCATGAAAATTATGAAAAGATCATCTTTCCATCCGTTCTAGCATAGTAACATAAAAAGAGTTAACCAATTGCCTCTATCGTATAACTTACTTATTGTGGTGCTTGATGTTTTAATTTGAACTCATCATAGTGGCAAATGTGATGTTGAATGTTTATTCATCCAAATGAACTGAAAGCAATTGGAACTATTAGCTTCACTACATTTAGCGAGATTGTACTGCTATTAAATCGCTTAGCATTTTAGTAGCAAAGCTGTTTAGTGATCATGTAGCCGGGTAGCGTTGATAAACACTGCAGCGTTCCATTTTTCCTGACGATATATTAGTATCATATTTTGTGTTTGCTATTTTCTCTTGGCTGTTTAGAATCAAAACTACCTATATCCACGCTTTTTCAATAGTAAATACATTCATTTAACTACATGTTTCAGTAGTCATTCCTAAATCACACTTTTGTCATTCTTCAAATAACCTTTATAGCACTTTATACAATACAGATTTTCACAAAACAGCTTTATAGAACCCTATTAAACGGCAAAACAGTGTGCCGATAATACAAGAGGACAATAGTAAACATTAAATTTTCCAGTTAATGCTTCTTTTGTCTTTATTTTAAATAATTTAAAGTCATTCTAAGGGCACCTTAGAAGTTTTCGGTGGCTCTGGCTTCCCGTTGAGAACCGCTGCTCTAAAGAGTGGCTTTAATTTATACATTTGTACATTAGTTGTCAGCTGAACTAGCTACATATTTTATCTTGCCTAACACTGCTGGATTGTCTTTTTCTTATTAGCATATGTTTAATCCCGAAACCCCGGAGAAATAGACAAGAAAGAAAGAAACCAAAACTGACGTTAAAACATTACTTTCTTTACAAAACTTTGTTGTTCAAGGCAGTGGGAATTAGCCGGATTTCAGACTGCT
This sequence comes from Enteromius trimaculatus, assembly GCA_032361065.1. Lineage (NCBI taxonomy): Eukaryota > Metazoa > Chordata > Actinopteri > Cypriniformes > Cyprinidae > Enteromius > Enteromius trimaculatus. The sequence continues at coordinate 14,047,677 of JAUMHP010000057.1, forward strand.
TGGAGAGATTCCATCAAAATTTTTTCATCTGTTTAATAAAGCAGTCAATTCACAAGCTAATTGTTTTCAGTTTCAGTTAAATCCTCTTTTTCAGAGATGGCTTCGCGCTGAACATGATCGTGCTGTGCTTGATGAGTTGTTACAGTATTTGACACAGGGCTGATCTTGTCTGATTTCTGCTCTGCCGGTGATTTTGGGTACATTTATCAGCACTACATAAGAACTCCCTTTTGAAGTTTATTACTCCTTTAGGTTGAATGAGGGACTGAGGACTTTGCTTGTGAGATGCTTAGTGTGCATTAAGAGATTAACAGAACAGAAGGAAGAATTTGTGCGGAGGAAGCTTGGTGCTTTGCTTATACAGTGGAATTAAGTTGGATTTTAGTGCAGGATTTACTTCCATATCCTTCGCCATTACAGGCACACCCACAGTCCTGTGGGATTTGATCTGGCATTTACATTTAGTGAACGAAGAAAAGCATTTTGTGCATTTGAAGTGTAATGACTCTGGTTTCGCACAATGATTTTTTTTTTTTTTTGACTCTGTGAGTATAGAAGGTCTCTGCGGAGTTGCACAGGCTATGTGAAGCCTAGGATTTAAACTAGGCACTCTGTCTTCACTTAAAAAAAGAGTTTGCTTTCCCTAATACTTGACTTAAATCGAGAGACCTTGAAAGACATATATTTGAATGAGAAACAGGCTTAATTTGCATTAGCCGGTGACATAGCTACCCGTCTCCAGCGTGATTGCTTCAACTGCTTTTCCTCGGAACAGAATAACTGTCGGCATTTTATAGCATCATGTCATCACATCCAACACCAATTAATGGTCCGCAGACTGTTCATAAGGAAATGCAAATCTCATCATTTGCAACTGACAAGTGGGGCATCTTATTAAAATCAAAGCATTCCAAAAGCCATTTCCTGCAACTCAATAGCACTGAGTATCTGAAAGAGTTTCCCCTTCATAATGGCTTCAAGAATCATGGAGAGAAGTGAAAAGGAAGCGTATCTAAAGAGTTTCTCATTGATGCAAGTCGTCCAACATTCTTTAGACATAGATTTCACTGTGTAGGCCAAAGTTTAGCAAATTACCTAACAGCTCTTAATGCTATTAGGACCGTTTTATAAATCAAAAGTCATTTAGCTCCTGAATTCACACGGTTGAAAAAAGAGTTAGCATTTGTTCAGCATTTCAGATAAATGAAATGATGCAACCTTGATTTATGCCAAGGGCTTTTGGATGATCCCCCGCCATCCCCCACTGCATTAAAAGTTTTATTCCACAATCAGCCTTTATTCACAGGCACAGAAACGTTAGGAATAGCTGACATACTGTTTATGTATGTATGAACACTTTTTGTTTATCCACATGGTGTTTAGGGAAGATAATTTTGAGCAATGCTGATTATTTACTCGCTCCCCAAGTGATGATGAAATCTTTCTGACACAAGATTAATTATCATCATCTAGAAATGAAGAAAATAATTACTGTTCCTCTGACTGCCTCTGCATCCGTCAAATAAACTGGAGAGGAAAGTGGTAAAAATAAAGAGTCAAAAATGAGTTTCTCTGAAAATTTGTTTTGACTGTTCCATGCTTTAAAAAACTGTATTTTTGTCACGAAAAGGGATATCACTAAATTGCCTATATTACACCAGGTTTGCTTTTGACTGCAAAAGTAGATGTTTGGCAGGAATTACTGGTCTCCTTAATGATTTAGATACTAAATAAATAGGCTTACATTTTTCATCATATATTAAAAAGACATTTTTAAACAATACAACTTTTTATGTTTTCATTTCTCCTGCTGATTATACACTGTAAAAAATACTCAGTAAAAATTTACGGTGAAAAACTGCTGTTGCAAACTGTTGATTATTATTACAACTTATTTAAACTTATTTTATTTTACTTGTTTACCTGTGAAACAACAGTGTCAGTGAAGACCAGACTAAGACTGAGGTAAACATTACGTGATATCAGACAATTTACTTTTTTAATCAAGCAAACTATCGCAAAAGCGTAATATTTGTATTACAAATTAAAAACAACAACAAAAAAGAGTGCGAAAAAAAAAAAAGTTAAAACTTGTTCTGTTTTTTTATAGTTAATATCTTCATTAAATGATTTGCCTTCTTCTCTATATAGACATTTTACAAACGTATTGTCTGTCAGATGTATTTCTCCTCTGTCTGTGACCTAATGGATCAGCGATTATGCCAAGCTGCGTGAGTTTCTTCCCCATCATTAGGTGTTCTCCATGCTCTTTTAGCTCAAGGTCATCGATATTGAGGCAATCAGGAAGCTGACACATTGTTTTCATAGGTGACTGAGTTCTCAATGAAGACTGTAATGTGAATTTGGGACTTGTTAGCATGAGAGAGGCAGTGCATCGGCGTCACACACACTACAGCAACACGGGTCACTAAACAAACACACATTTAGGTGTTAAATGTTACACGTAACTCACCACAGAAACAGTACAATAATTGCTTATTTGAGTTTTTCTTCACAGACATTAGCTTGATCGTAGGTGTGTTGTCAAAATAAGGCAAGCCTCACTAAGTGACTTTCCTTGACCTGCTAAATGTCCAGTGACACAAAAACATCATTCAAACCTTGCTAAAAAAGAATTCACACAGTGTGAGCCTTTTAAATGACCTCACTATGATGTAAATCAAGATGAGCTGTTCATATTCATGTCATTGTTATTTCACTTCATTTATATTTGACATTTTTCACTCTCCCAATTTTCTTTCACAGATGATATTTTAATGAGAAAAAAGTTCAGTGGTCTGTCACCGCTCATTACATTTCCAGCAAGTGTGCGAAACCACATTTAACTGTTTGAACTTTTGTAAAATGTTGTAATGATGTTATTTTTAAGCCATAATAATATGAAACAAATTGGGTGATTTTCAAAAGCAGGGAAACCTGCTCATGTTGATTCTAAGGTCACAGCTGCCACGTGAATGTCATCAAATATCTGAAAGTGTCTCTCAAATCACACAGTCCTGTTATACTGTCAGGAAATTTGTTAGATTCGACAGCCCCTGTCCTCAGAGATTTACTTTTTTGTCATTTCAGCTCATTAGAGAATATTTCAAATATTTAAAGTATGTTTCTCACTTTTTACTTTTAGGTGAATTCTCAGTGCAAAAGCCTGCTCCTCAGCTTTTACGACAACTGTTGAATGGCCATTTGTGCTCAAATGTTTTTTCTTTGCATTTGTCTTTGCTTTGAAAATGGCCTCTTAGCGGCTATCTTAATAGTCTTGCTGGAAGAGACGCCTCTAAATAATAAGCATTCCATTAAAGATTGCATCTAGAGCAAAGATCACTGATCTCGTCTGTGGGTGATACTTCTACGTGAAGTGACATGACATGTCCCTCTGTAATTATGCAAGATATCACACGCACACTGCGGGCTAATTAGGAGCTTACTTAGAAAGAGTAGACACTGCCAGTCTGAGCTGGGAATATTGTAGCAATTAATTCAGTGTTATTTGACTTCATAATTTGGAGATAACAGCTCTTGCTCATTTGATTTTCAATGTCACCTTCACAGGTACTGAAGCTTAAAGTGGAGATTCAAAGAAATGCAAGGAGAAAGGCGGCGATGCAGGAAATCACATCAGGTTTGAATACGCAACATTTGCTAATATACCAACGTGTCCCTCCGGCCACAAAATGTTATTCTGCAGCACAAATACAGCAACCCTGAGACCATTTGAGGTAATTTATAATTGGTGGAATGTTCTAGCTGAGTCCCACGCGCTAGTTGAATACATGAGGCACTGGTGGAGGCCCATGGGAGAATTGTCACATCGGATTTGTTGTTGCGGAGCTGATAATGGCCTGCCCAATCCAATTAAAGTATAGACTTTTACTACGACGGTTTTAATATGACAAAATTCAGAGTCTCCGCCTTGTGACTCATTTTCCTACTCTGGAGTCCTCTGTCTCAAACGTCTCTTTGAATTATCATCGGAGCGCTTTGAAGTTTTCATATGTCATTTACGGAAGTGGAAACTTGCCTGTCCCAATCAGCCCTGGCCATTGGAATTCAGCATCCGTTTGACAGGTGAACCAGCCGCTGACTTCATAGGGACTTGTTTTACTTCCTAATTTCGCCACCATTGACACGACTCATTTTCTGCCTCGGTGCAGACACGGACTTTGACAAATGAGGCCATAGGGATGAGTTACGGCCCAGCCACTGTCGTGTTCCCAAAGCCCTGTACTCGGCAGGATGTCCAGCAGATTCTCTGCTTCGCATCGTAATCCCATTACCTCACCGCCTGTACTAGCACGCCGAGGCTGCAGTGCCAGTGGATATATTGCAAAGTGAGCGAATGACATCAGTCAGAGTAGCTGATTCCAGTGAAAAGCATTACTTTGTGTTTCTCTGGCGCTCTGTGGAGAATCCTGACCAGTCTAAAATGTTAGCTTGTCAGGGAACCTGTTTGTTCAAAACACTTTTACCATTTAAACCATTAACTGAATAAAATTCGCCGGAACGATTACTGAATCAACATTAGTAATATTAATGAATTACTTTAGTTTAGGCAGCAGCTATTTACACTTAGATAGACACTACTAAACTCAATAGCAATGGAATCTATTTACAGTAAGTGTATATAGCAACAGATGCAAATAGCATATTTTCTTAGCGATAGATGCTGTTTACACTAAGCACAAGTAGCGATATATTCTATTTAGGCTACACAGTGTAAATAGCGACAGCATATAGCATATAGCAATAGCATATTTTCTTAGTGATTCTATTTACACTAAGTGCAAATAGCGATGGATTATACTAACACTACATGAAAAAAGCAGTATTTAAACTCTTAAAACAGCCAGATTGTCTGCTATTTATACTACTTATAGTGGAAATTATCTGCACCTCAGTATTATATTTTAAAATGGACGCCACCTTATTGGTACAATAAAACTCTCCCTACACCTACCCCAATCCTACATGTCCTAAATTATTAAATGATTATTATTAATAATCCTAAATTATTTTCAACTTATTTTTATAAAATATTTTTATAGGGAAAAAAAAGTTTGGCAAATGCAGATTCAAAATCGAGTCGATTGACTCAAAGGGCATGCGTCTTACAATCTATGGCACTGAAACGAATGTATAACATGTGTCTTTTTTCAGTGTTGCCTATCCCAGTCAGACCTTTGTGGGTGGATTTTGTGTGAATAGCCTCTACCATTAAGGTGTACACTACACTCTGTTTAAGTTATATACCAATGAGTTGCGGTCCTTGAATGTTATCGTCTGAGTGGTTGGTAGGTTTTTTATTGTTTATTTGTTTGTTTAATAGAAGTTGTACTGGAAACAGTTGTGCTGCTGTGTGTTTTTGTGAAAACAGAATCCATTCTCCCAAAATCATTGGGGCTATCGAAGTTGTGCTGCAGCAGTTAGCAAGTTGTTTGTGGTCATATGGGAGATGGACTTTTGAATTCAAGCTGTGTCATGTCCGAGTCCTATTGCCTATTACTTCCTACTGTCTCTATAATAAAAAAAATTGTCTGTCTGATAGTTACTTAAGTGAGGAAAAACATCATTTCACACATTTCTTTACCTCAATATAGGCGAGCATTCTTTGTATGTTCAAATCAGTGCTATTATTCAGATGTACAATGCCCATTTGATGAATATGAATGAGCGGTGAAGTAGTGCTTCAGTAATACAATTTGACTGGATAAGATTCAGTTTTCCAGGCATTTGCTAAAGGAGATTATAGGTGTTCTTTGTGCTGTTTCATTATCATCAACATCACTGACCCTCTCAGAGCATTTTGACTGCAACTTCTTCTGTGAATCTTCAACAAAAAGAAAAGAAGAGAAGAGACAGCTTGGTTTCCATGCATGATATTTTTGATTTATGAATATGCAAATTAGCTTTAAATACCATCTTGCCCATGACAGTCTCACAATGAATAATGGTTATGCAAGTGTGGCATTCATAAACAAAAGACTTCAACTGCGCATTGTTGAGTGTGTAAATGGACAAAACTCACTTTGAACAATGACAACAAATGGAAGCTGAAAAAACTTTAAGCTCTTGAAACCATTTTTCATCAGTATCTGTCTTTAATGCAACATTCTTTTGTATTGTGCCATGTTGTACAACTCATTTACAGAGAGTTTCTCTGAAGCTCATAGAAGTACAGTACACACAATGCATTTATTTCCTCGATTACTTAATCCATTACCTCAAATTGTCTCAAAATTATAACCAAATATGTTTTTTTTTTTTTTAAATCCATATCTTTGTAGAACTAGTTTTTGCACTTAATTTAGGTGATTCGTTCTTTTGGATAAATAAAAAGTATTGCTTAAAGGTGTGGAGACACTATACCTGCAGGAGGTGGAAGATATTGATTAGTTCAAACCAGTTTTCAAGATAAATTATGAATATTCCAATATTTGTGCTTTATTTGTATTTTTTTAAGAGGCTTGGGAAAAGAAAGAAAAAGAGAAAGAAAAAAACTGGTCTGGTTTCTTGCCACAAATCGATCTAATAGTTTGTAGATCCCTAATATGTTATTTAAAAGTTTCTTCTGGCCCCAAAAGCATATTTTGTTTTTAACTTTTTTTTTAGCTATAGTTTTAGTTAGAAAGTTTTAACACACACAGAACAACCCCACAAAATCAACTGTGCTTGTCATATTCCCCATCGGCTTCTCACAAAGAGTACTCGTGTTTATGTTGTCAACCCCTGTGGTGATGCGTTCCTATAATAAACTACAGAAATACATAGATGTGTTTTTTGTGAGACACGCTTCTCTTTGGGCATGGAGTCTTTTCTTCTCTCCCATGATTCCTCCACATTGTGAGGGAGCACAAAGCGCTGCTGCTCATGGGGCTTCTTTGAAAGTGTGTGTTTGTTGGGGGGTGGTGGGACGCTTGGCCTCTGAGTGATGGTGTGTATCTCAGGGAGTCGGGGTCAGCAATCGATTTCTCAACTCGCTCTGTGAATGCACTAATCAGGCTCGCTGGAGCTCCCTTGAGCGGTGGAGCTCTGCCTGTGTCTTTGTCTTAGTCATCTCAGCCTGCAGTTTCACTGCATGGGAGACTTCTTACAAGATAAAGACATTTTTATAGAATTGTATACTATGTTTGGGAAAGCTATGAAAGCTCAAACACGGCCGTATTCATTAGCCATGCATAGACATGTTGAAAACCTACTTGTTTAGATAGAGTAGTGAAGTGAGAAATAAAGGTGGGAGAAGGTTTTGTTGGATTTTAAAATATAATAAACAAAAAAAAAAAAAAGGATTTTGAAAATAATATCTTCAGAGTATCAATAACATGCATTGTAATGCAATGTGCATTATGCTTGATAATTCATACACACACTCTTATATGTGTATATATATCTATATATATGTGTACATATCTATCTATATCTATATATATATATATATATATACTTTATATATGAAAAGTTTATTTGTAAAAACAGATAACTCATTTTTATTTATTTATTTATTATGGTAGCATGTTTATTGTGCTTTATTGCATATATATGTATATATGTATATACCTAATTAAAAAAGCAGTTTGAGATTAATTGGAATGCACAATAAAAACAATAATAAATAT
>JAUMHP010000057.1:14063135-14076223 GCA_032361065.1 Enteromius trimaculatus
AAGAGACGATGTTCACACAGACACTTAGGCGCCAGCTTTGCGTTGGCTTGCAGTTTCTGTTCTCTATCTGATCAGTGTGGAAATTAAACAATAATTCTGCGTATTCTCTGTGGTTGGTTCCCTACAGTGGTGATATGTTTGGATGGAGGTAAGTCTGTTACAAAGTCAACTGCAATGTGTGACCAAGGTCTCTGTGGTATAGGCAGAGGTTGTAGCAATCCCGCAGGCTGCTGGTGTGATGACTTGGTTATATTGCAAGTGACACAGTTCTTGAAAACATGGTAACTTCCTGGGACAGGACACTGGGGTTATTGTGAACCAAATGGAGGAGACGGGAACTGAGGGCCTTTGGGACATACACTTGTTTGGGTGGGCAATTGGGAGGAGCTGGGTCGTTTCTCTGAGCCTCATTTATATTCGACATTAGGGTTGTGCCGATAGACGAAAGTATCGTGTATCGACGATAGTTAGAGCTATCAACGATACCAGATGCCTTTGTCAATAGTCAAGACGATACTGGGTTCATTCTCTTATTATTGTATAAAATTATTATTATTATTATTAAGCAGCCTATTATTATTAGGCTACCATTATCGATTTGCCCAACTATTTCATTCAGCACCGCACATACACACAGAAATCTTTTAAACATCCTTAACAGCTATGTTTTCTTTTTCGTTTTCTTTTACAGCACTATAACTAAAAAACATTGTTGCTTGTTCTTTATCATTGTTATAATAATATTTAAAAATGCAGTTAATAAGTTATCAGTCTAAAACAGGGCTCGTCGTAGGATGCGCGGTCCAGAGCACTGTGACTTCTGTAGCTATCCGTTTAATTTATTTTTACTTAATAAATATAAACTTCAACTTTCCGAAAATGCTTTTTTTAACGTGTTTGTTTAAGTCCAACATTTAGTGTAAAACTGTTGGTCTTTAAAATAAATCTACTTTTATTTTCACCATGTCTGATTTTTAAACTGATAACTTTTGCGAGGATGCAGCAAACTTGTAGGATGCGCGGTCCTATAATAACGATGTATGACTGCTGTATCCGAATATATGAACTAGCTGTTTTAAATATTTTTATATTTAACATAGTTTTCAATATGTTTGAAGGTATAGTATCGCGCAACCCTATTCGACATGATGTCCCATTGGACGGGAGCCACGATGAGGGCAGGTGAGATCACTGCTGCCGGTAGTGTGTCCTGTAGAGGGAGATCGAATTGGCGAGACAGAGCATCCTCCTTGCTGTTCTTGGACCCAGGACGTTAGGTGATTCTGAAGTCAAAGCGAGCAAAGAATAGTGACCACCTTGCCTGACGGGAGTTGAGGTGTTTGGCCGTTCTTACATACTCCTGTGATCCTGTGATCTGTGAGAACGAGGAAGGGAGTGACCACCCCTCCAGCCAGAGTCTCCATTCTTCTAAGGCTGCCTTCATTGCTTAAGGTTCTTTATCCCCAACGTCATAATTACATTCTGCCTGGTTCAGTTTACGTGAGAATAAAGCACCATGATGCTGTGAGAGAATAGCCCCAATACCAGTATTAGATGCATCCACTTCAATGACAAACTTGTGGTTAGGGTTTGGATGTCGCAGAATGGGTGCAGAGGTGAACCAGGATTTGAGGTCCCGGAAGGCTCGCTCACTTTCTGGAGTGCATAATACTTGCAAGACTTTATTCCGAAACAATAACAGGCAAAAGGTATAATCCACAGCAGACTGGTATGGCAGAGACAATCCAGCAGAATGGTCAGTAAACAGTCACAAATCAACAAGGCAGGCAGCAGTAATCACAATCGGTGAAAACAGTCCAGTGTCATACTTAGTTTAATAGTTAAATAATCGTAGTCATAGTAACAGAATGCATTATTATCATACAGTGAATCATAAAGAATCATAAATAAAGCAGGATTAGTGCCAGCATACAGTATACCCATTGAATGACACCTGAACATTTAGTTTTCCCTGAAGAACAAATACTGTACATTACAAAAATTGCCCAAATCAATACCACTATAAGAAAAAAAAGATGAAGAGCATAAACATTAAAAATAAGTTAATAACTCAAAAGGATGTTCTATTTACTGGCTGACTCTAACTTTCATTTTTAATCAAGCATATCAAATTATTTTCACAACCTTATTCAACATGGGATGAAGGACCACATCTGGCCATCCCTAGATTTATAATTGAGTAGTATTTTAATTAATTGGCTGCTTATCAGTGACTGATTGGCAGGCATTCCCTTGAATTTAATAGAGGTTAAAAAGGTGTTTAAGAAAAAAAAGTTCTTAACAGTTTAGAACATCATAATATGGAGACCGACATATTCTGGTATTTCGACAAGCTTGTGAGGGGAGGATTAAATCATCTTAGACACATTTTGATAACCTGTCAGGCAGCTCATGGCGCCTTGGAGAATGTGTCGGCTTTAAAAAGCTTTGGGCAGGTCTGCTGTCTGAATTCAGCCTTCGTTTGTAGAAAAAAACCCTCTATTGAGCGACGTCATGTTAGTGTCAAGCAAGGTTGATACTTACTTAAGGTCACTTTACAGAATAAAGATGGAGGTTGAAGCAACAGTGGGTACTGTTTCGAGGAAATGGCATCTGTTGAACACACTCTGGTGGGGTTAAAGCCGCTCCGTACATGTCTAAAAATGTGCGACTGGAATGTAATCAATGAGACTAATATCTGCTCAATGAATTATGCAGCAACTCCCTTAACACGAGAGTAAACACTTTAATAGTAAGAGTGTGGAGTGGGAAAAGGTTTCTTATGACCAACAGGAGAGAACGAGAAAGAGTAAAAATGGATCAGTGGTTTTATGTGCCCTAAATAGATATTCCTACTTTAGCTTTTCAAAGGCAATCCTCCTGAGGTGCAGGACTTAGTGAGCCAGGCTTCACCGATAGATCGGAGAGTGTTAGCCTTTCAGAGAATACTCCTTCAAAACCTCTCAAGTATGTGATGGAACTAATCTACTTCTCTCCATGGGGTTTGAATGGTAAACATCAGTGGCCCGACATGAATAGTAATTTTATATGCTGTTTTGACTCTTTTTGTTAGGTTTAGACTAAGTGGTTTGGCAAAATAACAATAGTTAAATTTATCTGAACCTGTTAACCCAACCTGGTCTCATAAGAAAACAACAATTTTGTGATTTGACATTTTAATATGAGTTCATATGATGTGAATTACACAAACCTTTTCTTCCAGTGCAATATACCCTTTCTTTGGTTTTGGAATAGTTCCCCAAAAATCCTTTAATGAAAAGAGAAATATGCAAAGATCAAGCACAATTTAGCAAAACCAAATATTTTGGTGGATTTTAATGTGAAAAACTTTTTCACTGGAAAAAGTGTTATTATATCAGAAAAAAAGTGCAAGAATTGTACCTTTAATAACAGCTGAGTCTGTACCCTCAAAGGGACTCCTTCGTACCTTTGTATTTTTAAATACCCGTTGAGGGTATTGCTCAAATGTAAAGCTGTTACAGCCCTAAAGGTGAAGTTGATGTAAATTATGTATTAGAATTTTGGCTTGAAGTGATGGTTTAAAGTCAGAACACCTTAAAGATGGCAAACATGCAGATATTTACTTTATTAGATGTACTTGTGGCTTATCGTGATTAGCTTTTTGGAGATTTTCATTTTTGTGTGCTCTATTTCTTTAAATTCTGAATAATATTTTTATCTTTGGTAAGCACAGCATTAAACCAGAGTAATAATGCAAAACATGGGAAAATAGAAGAAGCATATAATTCTAAAAAAAATAAGACAAGACAATTAAATGAGATTGACATACCCAAACGCACATTTTACACAAATGAATGACTGAAGCACTTAACTTGAAGAATATAGATGGTGAAGAACTTCACATGCATGAACTTCATTAGCACAGAACATTTTTCTCTGAAAGGTTTTCTGAGAAATTATTTGTGGCCATGGTGCTGTTGTGGGAATAATGAACACACTGATAAATGCATTGATGCGTCGCCATCATAGTGGTGACCTGGGAAACCAAGCCTGACCCACTTTAGACACATGTGAAGCTGATGTATGTAAGTTGTTAAGAATGCAAAGTGTGAAAAAACAAGAAGAAAGGCTTGATTAAAACCTTGCGGGACTCGACAGGCACATTTAATCGCTCTACTTGAGTCTAAGTGGATGATTACATGTGTTACTTCAAAGCTTGCTTCTCTCCCTAGTTTTGAGGCCAACATTTCCTAGTTTTAGCTCCAGTTTTGAGTTGCTCAAGTCGTAATGTTTTAACACTTATGTAGAAATGCAAGAATGCTATACTTGTAGCATTGTGCCTTCATTTAGACAAGATCCAACATTCAAACTCTGTTAGCACTTTACATCAGAGCACAACGCACAAGTCAGGCCTCTCAGCTCATTCAAAAGAAACAGCTTGTAACATATTATCTGTTTAAGTGCATTATAATAAGGAACAAGCTTTTGTCTAGAAGAGAAAAAAGTCTTTTGGAGATGTCTTTTGTTGTTAGGCTGTTGAAGGTAATTTTTTGTAAAACCACAAAGGGCGGAATTTGCATTTATTTTAGGCATGATAAAAAGTCTTTTTAAAGATTTTTTTGAAAGTGAATTATCAAGTTGCTGCAACCTGCGGGTCAATAGTAGTGAGATATCAAAGGCCAGCTTTGTGCAAATACGACCCTTCCAATCTTTCTGTTGGTTATTTCTTCATATTTGAGCTGCACGCTTTTAACAGCACAGAGGGAAGAGTCACAGGGGTGAGAAAATCACTTGGAAAACCATGTTTGCTGTCCATATTTCTTCACGGTTTACAGCTACAGTCTCCTGCCTTTCAAAACACACCATTAATGGTAGCAGTAAATCAAATGCCCTCAAATGCTTACCTGCAAACATGGGCTAAAGTGATGAGCAGTGCGATGCTGCCATGCTTGCAGGTTTGGTAAATAGAATTAGAAAGACCAAAGACTGAAATAATGCAATTGTTTAAAAAAAAAAATGCTTGCTCAGTCGTGAAGATTCTTGGAGCATTTCCACAAAGAAGAGTCAGCTTTATGCCATAAGATATATATCTTGCATTATGTGATTAAATCTAAAAATGACTGGAGTGTACTACATATTATTGCCTATTTGGAGAACGATGTGCTCAAAAATACTAAAATGTATTTTTGAATTGCTTGACCAGGCATATTGCTTTTAATCGAAACCTGTTGTAAGTCCAGATTTTAATTAGATTTTCTATGATGCTCTCTGATGACTGATCAAATAATGTAAGGAAACAACCTTGTGCAGTCTCACACACATGCACAAGCACCTCCACACAATCAATGAAACGTCTCTGCAGGTCTTTGATCTCATCATGCATATATAATATCCAGAGTTACATTGGGATGGAGACAGGATTAGTGTCATAGTAGTTTGATCCTGCGGTAGACATAAATTTCTACCACAATGATACAGAATCTCAGTCTCATGTGACCTGCCGCTGACTTGACTGTAATTTCAATGCATGATAGATGAGCTAGAGCTTTAAGTATTCTGCTATCTGTTTTATTCCTGCTGTAGACGAGTGATGGCACGGATGCCATCTATACTAGTAGTACGTTGTCTTGTAGATTGCAGTCAGGTTTCAAATGTAGTCTAGAGACTTAAGTGCTGATCTGCTGGCCTGTACTGAACACAAACACACATAGTCCATACCACTGGTTATTCTTTAATAAAGCAAATATCATAAAGCAAAATAAATAAACTAATAAAACTTAAATGAGCAAAGTGACCGTCTTGTCTTTATGCATGGGTCATTAAACCATTCACTCAGTTGATTAACTGATTCAGATATTGTCTAAAATCAGTTTTAACTTCTTGTTTACTAAACTAAAGCAATATCAAATTGATTAAAATATGGTGAGTCATAGCTATTATTATGGTAATTTCATAGTGCTTTTTGTTGTTTTTGGAGCTTGTCGGTCCCTGATCTCCAATTAGTATTCATCATTGTAGTGTTTTCATTGTCTTATCCCTTACTCCTTGCTTTAATAACAAAATAGATGATATTTTGTGATCCACATGGTCTGTGTTTAAAAACAAGCATCGATATATACCACTTCAGGATTTACAGGCCTAAACCATGTTTCATTTCAGGCTCCACTGAATGTTAAACAACAGCTGAAAAATTCCACACTTTCTTTCCTTCTTCTGTTTCGCCACACAGAGGTTGATGAAATCCTTTGGGCGGGAGAAACAATTATTCAGGAGGATTCTGTGAAGTTGCCTGCTTATAGAGGTGCTAATTACCTCTGAGAGTTCAGCTGAAGCTTTAGGTTTTCTCTAGTGTCTTTATTAGCTTATTAATTATGAAACAATGCATAGGTGTTTCACCTAGAAGCAGGAAACTTTTTTCCTCGCATTAAAAACCCACAACCCAACTCTAAATCACACTGCCCAGTGGGTTGATTTTTATTAGAGATAAAGGAAAAAGCATTTAAACATCATAATTTAGTTCAATTGTGTGGAACAAGGTACCAAAATAAATGTAATAAATAAATACCTCCTTGCAATTCGGAGGACTTGCATAGAGACGTCGGTTCTTTGCAATAAACATGTCCCAGAATAAATAAATGCAGTCAGCTCATAAAGGGATGCTTTTTGTCATTTTCAGGAGATGAGAAGCCTGGAAAGCATCAGTAAGATGAAAAGTCTCTGGAGACCAGCTCACCTGGGAAAGTATACGGATCTTAATCATGAGGGACCCAGTTCCCTCAGTGCTAGCAGGCGCTTCGGCATCCCAGAGAATGTATTTGCATATTTGTAAATCTTTAAAAATGGCATTGTACCTCTGCTATGGGTCAAAAGCAGCCTCATTTAAATCTTTTGAATATGAAACCAGTAATATATCTTTTTTACTTGCTTCCAAAATTGCTCTTTTTTTATGTGCTGCCAGCACACCAATAGTGCTTCCATCCTGCACGGCTGATTTTAATCTTTTGTAATTGGGAGGCACGGATGACTCACTTTGTGGGACTGATCTCACAGTAATTTCCTTAAAAGATAATGTGCAAATTAAGTTGCCTTATACTTCAGATGTCACAGCAAGTGTAAAGAGCCTTTAAGCCATTAAAACCTTTGCATTGTTTCATCACGTCAATCACAGTTATAGGAAGATGTGTTCAGTATCATCTGTTCATTTCACCAATTAGCTTTCTACCAAGATCAAAATGTGTATCGCCCTACATGCGTAATCTATATCGATACCTTATTTAAAAAGCAATGAAATCAAAATTGACCCTATTTACTTCAGAAGGTGCCCCTAAAAACATTCTTTTTTAACTTTAAATTAACCTAAACTTTTTTCATTTAAAGTGACTTTATTCATTTAAAGTGGAAATGAGTCATACATTAGTCATAATCTGCTGTATGTGGATGGATTGGCAACACAGTCCTTGTGTAATGACGTCAGTTTGAAGTTTAGGGTTGAACATCCTTAACTACTTTCTTTTAACTGTCAGGTGATTAATAGATGATGAAATGGTGCCTTAATTAAACCAAGTATGTATTTTTCACTTGGAAATATGTCACAATGCTAAAGCTGTTTGCAACTGCTGGTTCACATGGAATTTATTAATTCAAAGCGAAATCATAAACGCTCACTGATTCACAGATATTTATAAATCTCCACCAATAAACGCATCTAGAGCCGGTGAAACTTCAAATATATATGTTCAGCTCCTCGCACAACGCACATGCACATCTTTCACTGATGTGGATGGGACACTGTGCTAAAATAAGACATTTGTGGCATTTTTGTGCCCTTGAATAAAGCCTTCACGTCTAAGTTCTCTTCCCAGATAGTCATTAATGAACAATACGTGTGCTGTCTCTCATTTTAAAGGCTGCACAATCCGGAGGTCACATTTGATGGCCAAAAACGTCATTGTAGCAATCTCATTTTACAAAACCTGTTCGAAATGTAAGAAAATAAATACTATAACTGTAATTTGTGCCTTGAGGAATAGCAGTCAATTATATAATGGTCACTTTTTTTGTAAAAAATGGAGGGCAAAGCCTTTGAAATAAGCAACAGCTGTAGGTTAGCAAAGAGATGCAAAGGCAACATTTAAAACCTGTATTAGTCTCTCTCGCTTTCTTTTTGTTAAATTATTATTAAATTGAATAGATATTCTTATAAGTCTTCTGAGTTGCATTGCTCTTTTCATTTTGATTTGGAATTTCTGCAGCTAGCTGTTTCCAGTTGTACTCAACTGTGCAGTTTGGGGAAAACTCATTTGTAATATGTCAGTCAGTGGGCAGAGAACATCCTAGACACCGAGAAGGTGTAAAATAAAACAAAACAAAGGAAGGCTTCTTTCACAAAGAGGAAGGGGAATATGCTTGAGTGGTCAGATCTGCTAATGCTGTTTTTCTCTGAAGGTTGAACGTAAATCTTACAGTAAAGCGAGATAATGGACTTCTGTGTGAGTTTATAGGAAGAACAATTGCACTCAGCGTTAATGCCCACTGATGTGAGCATTCTCAAATAGAAACATTCATTATTTAGGATCATATGGCACTCTGTGGTTTGAGCTAAAGGATAAATTCCACCTGACACAGTTCAGCCTCACTCAATCAATCATACAGGCAAATGCACGAGGTGGCATTCTTTGACCACAAAGTGTCAGCTTTGATAAATCTTGATTATGAATTGTAAACTGTGGCTTTCTGTTGACAGTGCGGTGTAGGAACGACCTGCAGAGGCCTAATGAGAATGACTGATTTGACACATATACACTGAGAAATCTCTGTCCTAACAAGCGTACCAAAAAAATAAATAAATAATTATATAGTCTGACATCAATCGACGACCGCTTATGTGGTTCTCACTGGAAAGCAAGGCAGAAATCAAACCTTTTTCACTCGTATTTACTAGAGAATATAAAGTATTTACAGTACAAACACATCATAGACTAACAAATCCGTCCTAACTGGGACTATAGATAAAATGTTTATATTTAACAGTGGTTTTTTGAAATATGCCATACTTCTGTCACTGTTTCTGCTGAATGCCGTATACTTTGTACAGCAAGTTTTCTGTTACATGCAATACACTAGAGTATATTTTAAGATATACTGAGCATACTTCTTCAGTATAGGACATATGAGATGCTGTGTGCCGTAATGCAGTGCGCTTGATCTGACATACCATATCCACTGGGGATCTCTCTCTTGCCTCATTATTTGATCAGATTGCCAGAAGTTAAAAACAACACCAAGACAAAAAAGCATTTTGTGCTGTTTATCTACTACACAGAATGATCATATTATGCAAACTTTTGTCTTATGAAAGTGTGTTTATTTAAAGATGAAATGTTTGAGGGTTTTTTTTTTAATAAAATTGAATAAAATAAATGATAATGCTTGATTATTGACTACTATTCTATTAAAAGATTTCTATTCTTGAATAATATATACATGACCAGTTATTTGACTGCATATAAGGTTAAATAGCATTTTAAGCATACCTTTTGCAATAACTGTTTTAAATTAATTTATTATTAAAATGATTGCAATCATTATTAAATTGGTCAAAATGAAATGAAAAACACACAACAGATTTAAACTGCCATTCCACTTGAACAAAACACATTGTTGCATTGTCGTTTGCTTATTCCCAGCATGCATGTGGCATATAAATGATGCAGATAGTGTTATAGGATTGTTATTTTATTGTTTACTGGCTTTATTTATGCTGCTGCTGCTGCTGTTGTTTTATCACCACTGTTAGTTATTTGTTGTGTGCTGATGGTGTTCAGAGCTCATCTATTTCCTTAATGATGTTTGTTGAGGTTTGTTGTATTAAGCTCTGAAGTTTGTCTGCCGTCTATATGAAACTATTGAAATGATGGTGTCTGCCATACTTTCTAATCTCCAGATAGCGCCATGATCTTTGCTTCATGCTAACTTAATCAATTGAACCCATGTGCAAATTTTAATTATGATAAAGTTGTATTTACAGTTACAATTATTGACTGAAGATTTATCGAACAAGCAAATACAAATAGGATGGTTCAGGTTATTGAATTAGTTTAGCTTTAAATATTGAATTGACTGTCATTATAATTCAAGACATGTTAACTATTCACAAACTAATATAATTGTGCCCCACAACTGTTTAGATTTCCTGCTTTAGCTGTGTAATTCCAGTTGGACAGACTTTGACTGAGTTTACTCAGCTTGCGGTATTGCCTTATTTCTTAAAGTGAGGCACACATTTTGTAGAGGTTTTTACTCTGCAGTTGAAAAGTAAATGTTGAAAGCCCATCAGAAAGTATCGACCCGCCTTCATTGACAGCCTCGGTTGTCATAAATGCACACAAACATTTTAAAGCTATTCGACTGTATTGATTCAAATTCTCAATTCTATCAGAAGTCTGAGAGAGTTCTTTCGGTCCTTGCCTCGAGATAAATGTTCATTTGCTATATAGCCTATACATTATCAAAAGCGGAACACTGAATAATGTCTAATAATGTTAAATATTTTTTTTGTTAGTAAAAGAAACGGATTCAAATTCTTCTCACACCATCAACACTATTTGGAAGCGTTGAGAGCTTTTGTGCACAATTATTTCACCCACTGTCTTTCCTCTTAGCTTTGTCCTCTCATTTCTTCCTTTTTCTTTTCCCACACATATCTGTTTTTTTTTCCCCATGCAGACACTTGCTGGCTTACAAAAATATATTTGATATCACAGAGTTTCATCATAAATTACAAATTGATTTCAGCCTGGCAACAGGCCTCTTACACAATTAATACCCCAGTTGCATATTAATAAAGCAGCTATCAAATCAATATACACCGAGACAAATGAACATTATCACCCTTGGATATAGCAGCAGCAAGACAGTCTGATCATTTTAGTTAAAAATATACTACGCTATGGCCACACACACACACACACACACAAAAGTTATTAATTTCAAAACAACTTTTTCAACTGTCAACATTTCTCTGTAATTCCATAAAACGTTAAGAAATTTAATGCATTATATAAAATATGAGTTATGTGAAAAGAAGAATAAAGTCTCTGAATCTTTTAAATATGTGGTCTTCTTTTCATTCCTATTCTTGCTCGCCCTCAAACCAGATGGCACAATGCCGACCTGAGGTGAAGGGAGTATTTAGCAACAGCAAACATAATAATTCCAGTCCCGCAAATGAAATGGAATGAATTTCCTTCCCTGTCAGGCAATATTGACCAAGCCAGCAGTAAAAGAGCCTTGAAAAAAAATGAGTTTCTAATCCTGAGCGCCAGAACCTGTGAAAGGACAGAACGCATAGAGCAGAATTCACAGGCTGGTCAAATGTCAAGTTTTTGAAATGGCCTTTGACTTGAATTGGCCATTCATATTCTTGTGTGAAGTCAAAGGTTAAGATAGAGGTTTATCACATGTGACTCACCGCCGCCGTCGCTCCGCACAGGCAGGACGGCGCTGTTATGGAATGACACAGCCCCATTGCTTGTGCGTGTGTGTATATATCGAAGTGAGTGTTAGGCAATGGCTCTCTGCCAATGCAACTTAAAAGACTCACTTTGGCACAGCCCTGTCAGTTGAAGAAAAAATGGTGTGTTTCGATTTGGGGGGTTAGTGGACCATGAAAGCACCGAATAACCATTGAGCAGTTAGATTTCAGCATTGGTATTCTCAGCCGGCACACCCACAGACCGCTCACTTACCGTCTGATGGATACTGCTCACATGACAAGCAGAATACAGAAAACAAAAACTACAGGGTTAAAAAAACAACAGTTTTTAATTATTTGACAACCCAGCACTGGTTAAATGTTGGACAGAACACATGCTGGGTTATTTTGACCGAACAGGCGGGGGAACAGGGAATGCTGAACTGAATGCTGGAATGCTGTGTATGGACAACAATAAAATCTAACTAACAATTTTGCTAAATAAAAGGATCTGGCTTGCATCAGTCACATGACTGCCATTAACCAATGCTCGCCCGTGAGGGCAGAGGGCGCTCGTTACAAGCTGTGTACGGACTTTTATGCTCCCGGTGCATCTTGGTTATTTATTTAGAGTTTACTTATTTTTGTGTCTTTTATACAAGACAGTTGTTTTTTGTATTAGTGATTTTATGTGTGTTTATGTTCTAGTTAGTGTGGGTGGGTTTGGTTTGCAGCCCTTTTATATAAAAGTGAAACTGTTGCCTTCATGGAGAGAGATGTGTACAGGAGTGAGTTATTAAAATGACCCTTCGCTTGTGAAGTGCAGAGAGCGCTACATATTAGTTATGTCATGAATGTTTTTTTTATTTTTAACTTAGAGCACCCGCCCCTTTAAACATCTCTGCACTGCCCTGGTCTGGAGTAGTATCCGTGTCTGTGGGAGACAGAAAATCACTGTGATCCCTAAAAACGTGTTCCCTTCGGATTCTGCCATTGAAGTTTACATGTGCAAGAATAATGCGATTATTTCCAATAATCAGAGTAAGGACTTTATTATGTTTATATGTCAAGAGCAAGCTTTTCACTCCCGTTTACATGCTATTTCCATATTCTTATTATTCGCTAACAGTTGTGGTTAATTCTACTGCCATAATTACATACCCTACTGCATGGCAGCGAGCTGTGTTTCTGAGTTTCCCCAGAAATACAATGCTTTCTTATCTGAAAATGATTCTAATCTGCATATTATTACAGGTGCGTGTCACGTCATTCATGTAAAAGTAATTATAAATGTGTTGGGGCAAATCAGATATTTCAAATAATTAGTAATAATTTTCCAGGAGTTCGTGTCACAAAGATGAATATGACTATCACGCCATATGTAACTTAGAAGTAATCTTAATGGATTACAATTAGGTTATAATTAAGTTTTTTTTTTAATTGAGTTTTCCATGGTTGTTGACATTTCTGTCTTAATAACTGAGGGGGTTATGATCAGAGGAAGGTTAAGTTTAAAAAAAAAAATGTTGAAATATATTTCTCTCCTGGTCCTTATTTTAAATGGGTCATAAAAAATATCAATAATTATCGATATCGACCAATATGAAACACTGATATCGCGATACAGTTTTTA
>JAUMHP010000057.1:14081562-14100623 GCA_032361065.1 Enteromius trimaculatus
ATACTTTGCTTAGTATATAGTAGTGCTCTCAAATGATTAATTGCATCCAAAATAAATGTTTTTTGTTTTTGTTAAATATATATTATGTATATATAAGTACACAAACATGCATGTATATATTTTGAAAATATAAAAATGAATATTTTTTGTAAATGTTTTAATATATAAACATAATTTATTTATTTCTTAGATATACATGCGTGTGGGTGTATTTATACAGTATATACATAATATATGTGTGTATATTTATTATGTAAACAAAAACTTGAATGCAGTTAACTGTAATTGTTTGATGGCACTTATATTTAGTATCGTATCTTCATTCATTCACAAGAACAACAAAACAAAACAAAACAAAAAAAAAACAAGTAGCAGTCTGCATCCTCGTGTATGTTGTATTATTGCACATTGCCCCCGCAAATGTGTGTGTGTGCCAAAATTCACAGAGGGTCCTGATTAAACATGGGTGTGATGTCAGCGGGGCACTGAGGTGTCATGTTCACACATGTGCCAGTGGGCCTGTGGAACTTCAGCAGGACCAGGAGGCTCGCTGTGAGCATCACAGCTATTGACAGGGCCGAAACCCTCCACAACGTCGCTAGAATAATTATTAGTACAAGGGCTTTGCATTTTTGCATTCACCATTCTCTCTGTGTTCCTGTCTTGCTAATTAAGGTTAAAGGTGAGAAGATAGACCGAGAGAGTGCAAAGAATGGTGATGCAAATCCCGAAGTGACAGAATATTCATTGATGCTAAGCAGTGGCATCAGAGCATCATGGAGAATGCGGATGACGTCATTTAATCTTGCAATATTTCAATCAAGAAATTAGTTTTATATCATGACACACAAGAGTAGAACAAATAGTCAATTTAAAGCTTAAAGACATTAGAAAGAAATCAAAATTAAAGTGTGGCAGCTTTAAGATTAACAAGTGTACTCCTAATTGTTGGCTAAATAACTAAATATACACTCATTTTTAGTGGCTGCTCAAAGCTGTGTTTTTTAAATACAGACAGAAACAAATACAGTAATATACTGTAGTTAAATTTAAAATAACTGTTTCTAACTGTAAATATACTTGAATATATTTAAAAATTTAGTTTATTGCCCCCTTGCTAAAAAAGGTTTAAATAAACAAAACAAACTAAACGTTACAAAATAAACATAATAAAGTAAAACATACATAAACTCTTAAAATGTAGACAACAGAGCAGAAATATTAATTGCTCATGTGGCACTGCAAAGATTTAGGCTCCCATCATTATTATGCTTAAGACCAGTTACAGCCGACAGTTTAGTTCTGTTGTACTGTAGTATGCCATACCAATTAGTGCATTTTTCAGTTTTGTGTGTCGCAAGTATGCAACCTTCATAATGAAGCCAGAGCAACATTTTTAATGAGGTTTGAATCACTGACATGCAATTATTTAATTACTGATGGTAAGATTTTGATACCTTCTCTCCCTGGAGTCTTAACAATATAGCTGCTTGACACTGGGCCTTGTTTAACTTGGAGAAACTGCAATCCTTTTAATTGCTGACCTTTAAGAAAGGGCTGACCATTTTGAGAAGAAGCTCAATTACTCCACACTGGACCTCAAGCACTTTATTATGGCTCCAAAAACAAAAAGCGTAGAACTGAAAGCTCCGCAGATAACAACAGCAACTTAATGTACGTGAGGCTCCGCCATGAGAAATAATTGTTAGATCCAGTAAATGATGCCGAAAAATAACCAAAGATAGTGTGGATAATGCATTTTATGGTTTGCTTAAAGGAATAGTTCACCCAAAATGAAGATTTGCTAAAGATTTACTCGCCCTTGGGATTGTTTGTGTGTTCATCGAAAAACAAATTTGAAGACGTTTAGCATTACATCACTTGCTCACCAATGAATCCTCATAGGTGCTGTCAGAATGAGAGTCCAAGCAGCTAAAACAAAACAAAACATCACAACGATCCAAAGTCATCCACACAACTCTTAAGTCTTGTGAAGCGAAAAGCTGCACATATCCATCATTAAGATCTTTTAACTGCAAACCATTGCTTCAGGCTAACAGAGTCTTCTATCCATAATATTGCTTTCTCCAGTGATTGTCGTCTAATTTGAATCAGGAGAGAAATATGCAACTGTTTACGAGGGAAAAAAGTCCATAAGATTTGTGCAACAACAAGTAAGCTGTGAGAGGACAATGGGGAATGGACATTTTCTCTGTAGGAAGAATTATTGTGACAAGAAGCGATGGTTTATTATAATTTGTTTCTTATAAACTTTTGTGGTTCAATCCCAATTGCTTTGCCTGTCTAGCATGCACTGGGCCATGAATAAATAAACGGGTGCACTGCTAAATTTATCTACACTGTAGGTTTTTTTGTTGTAACATAGTTGTGTTTTGTGCTGTTTTTCTTCAACAAAAATCAAATTGTCTAAAGGATTTGAATGTTCATACGTCTTCAAATTGACAACAAGCCCTTTGTTTTCCATGCATGAAATTTATAGAAAACATAAGATTCAGTAAATAAAACTGTACTTTTTACATTCAGTCATGAAAAATCATACTTTTTTTAAAAATAGCCTATTTATTAAAAAAAACATGTTTGACATGTTTACTTGCTGTCTCAGTTATTCGTCTTAATGTGGTTGCATCAGAATAAAGCTATAGAGGTTAGCAGCGGAGAAGGTACTGAAATCAATTTAAGCGAATATGAAAGCTTTTTGCCAAACACAGCTGTGACTATGCTCGAGAAAAAAATGAGCACTGTGCATAAAGGAAGTTTCATCCTGAAAGTCTCCGTACTGCTTGTGCTTTGGAGGGGGTCACTGCTGCGCAGGCACAAGTGCTTTCCCTGGAGCGAGCCATTGGCTGGGAATGTGTGGGCAGTCTACAGCAGACCTTACATTCTGTGTAGTGAAAACACAATCTTCAATAGATGTCTGCAGCATCTTCACATGTAGCCATGACCACTGGAGCACAAACAGACAGACACACTAAACACTGATTTATCATTCAGAAAGTCACAGCATGTTGGGGTGGCTTCAAAGTAAGCTGTGTTCCCTAGCAGTGCGTCTATTTTTCTCAGCTGCCTCTATGAGAAAGTGAATAAAATAATTTCAATTCAATATTTCATGTGTATTTATTAAGTTAAAGTAAGATAACAGTCAGGTGGACATTTTAGATTTAATTAAACACCGACAGTTTAATGCATGATCTAAAATGTTCCATTGGCAGATATTGGCAAGGCAATAACTAAATATTTGTTTTTATTTTTGTTTAGAGGGAATGTTTATCCCTAGAACTGACCACTTATGATCAGTCTGTGACTATATTTTATCTACATTGCAATCTACTATCAACAAAGCACCCGGATCCAGTGTGAAATCGAATTTGCCTTGGGATATTATGGCTTATTATATGTCTACACGGAAAAGCTTGTGTAAATATGTCAGTAGTGTTAAAGGGCAGCCCTTTAATATGCAGTTTCACTGACCTTAACAATTTCTATGGTCAATCATGCTTTTTTGTGAACGGAATATAAATTTAATAACTAGTGTTATTTTTTAAAAGTGTATTATTCTGCATGTTATGTCTGTATAGTCATAACATGCAGAATATAATTTCATAACATACACAATCCTGTAAATGCAGCTTCTGAACCGCCTTTTGCAGTTGGGTGACGTCATTTAACACTCCTTATCAGCAGGGGGCGAAAAGATAACACCTTCAAATAAAATTCTAAAAACATTAAACATTTAATCGCTTAATCGAAACAGGTAAGGTTTGGTAGTGGGATGCTCAAAATCTTAAAGCGCATATTTTCAGCCTTGATACTAGAAAAGTGTTTGACCGCGAAGGGAACGAAAGAAACACTGCTATTTCAGGTTATTTTGGATTTATGTGACAGAAAACTTTGTACTTTGTTTTAAAAAAAAAACATATTTAAGTTTGTTAAAAGAGTAACGAGCCCAAATTTGCTTCGCGCGAGATGAAACTCAACCTGCGCAGCGAATATAATCGTAAGTAGACTCCCTGAAGTTATCGAACAACTCGCGCATTGCTCACCTCTGTTATGTTCCTTGAGCTACCCAACCACATTTGCCGCGAAAAACGAAATAAAATATTTTTCTTAATTAGCGCCATGTTACGAACCCCTGCTTTCCTTGCGCTACGTCAGGTGGCTGGAAACCGATCAAAGTCAAGCTCACAGTGCGTTATTGTCCCCATCTATCCGCGCACCCTCCGTCTCTTTCCTTCTCTCTCTCTCTCTCTCTCTCCGCTCACACTGTCGCCTGCGAGCTCGTGTGTGCGCGCGCCTAGAAATCCATCTGAATGCGAGGAGTGAAGGAGGGTCGGTGCGCTCTGCAGACAAATTTCACTTGTCATTCCTGAATAACGGCGCTCTACCGGAGGGCTGGAATCGGACTTCAGTAAAAGAAGTGCGGTGGCCTTCGCCCTCACTCAGCAACGATGTCCGAATATATCCTCACCTTACTCGTCATACTGGGATTCGGGGATATATTCTCAAATGTTCAGACACTGAGGGACGCTGATTCAGAGCAAGGTAAGACAGACGCAGCAGCTCTACAATCAAACTTGCGCTCGCGGAGCATCCTGTAATCTGTCAGCGCAGCTCGCCACGCGCCTGATGTCGCTACACGTTTTTTGATGCGATGCGAGCATTTTCCCCGAAATGTTGCATTGAATTGAACTGAGACGTAGTCAGGTTGAGGTTGGAATGTTTCACTCGCGTGTTGTAGCCTAGTTGTCGATGGTGGAATTCAATTCCCTGTAGGTAGTGTCTGCTGGTGTTGTGTACCAGTAGTGTGCTTGGATAGAACCAAAAGAGTATGAGTATGCTAGAGTCGTCATAATCATGTTGAGAATTTTGAGACGGAAATATTTGGTATGTAGGAGGATGATACAAAGGCATATATTGTGGAAATTAAACAAGAATTTAAGAATTTGATCGATAAAATGACTTTTTATGTACATTCTCTTTGGGAGCCTTAAAGCTTATTAAATGAGGCTATTTAACATTAAACTGTAAAATAACGATTGAATTGTAATTAGTAAGTCGTCTCATAATCTGGACCATATTTCCAGAATTCCTTGCATTAAGTCACTCTTATTTTTGTTATCGCTTATTGTCCTCATTGCATTAATATTGAACTGTAATATGTAGGACGAGTTTATTGCATTACTTTTGGTGTTTCGTGTTTGAATGGGTGTCAGTGCTCTGTCTGTTTTATTATTGGTTAATAGTTTCTGAAAAAGAGTTGAAATTGTCATGTGACCTTCTGTTTTTGTTATTTTCAGTAACAAATTTTAGGAGCCATCCTGTGATGTTTGGAACATAGCCAGTTTGTTACATCATAAACTTCTGGCAACTTCTAGCCACTAGTTGTGAATGATTCAAGTTTCTCGAATACCTTTCTTATATGGCTTGCGTAACATATAAGCTTTCGACTGAGAAGCAGCGTTTGTGAGTGACACTGTCAGAAAAATCAAAATCAGTAAGGGCAGATATTTAATGAATCTTGATGTAGGGATCAATGAGTCTTGAACTAGTTACAGGGGTTTTGTTCACTTGCTGCAAATCCCTGTTCGCCGTCGGATTGAGATAAAGCAAAGATTCTCAGCTTGTAGCACAGACAAATCTGTCAAGATTGTTTTCCCCCAGTGCTCTCAATTCTAGACACAAGATGAAAAAGAGATTCTGGTTTCAAGTATCATATCTGAATGCACAGTATAAAATACAACTAGGCAGTTATTGCAAGGTTGTCTTTTATAACCATAAACAGCATTTGTAAACAAAGAAAGTCTCTGCAGAATTTTGCAGCTTTTTTGCATAACAAAAAGGTTTATGATTAAAAACAACAACAGTGTATCATAATTCAATGCATTTAAAATATATATATATTTTTTTAACATTCATATTTTATGTAACTTGACTCCTTGATGCATGACATTCACCATAGTTGACAGTTCTTTAAGAAACATTTTAAACCATTCAGTGGGTTTTGTTACATCTAAAACAACATACATAATTTACCTTTGTCCCTAAGATATAATTCAACATGACAGCCCACTTTATGTGTCATGGAATTTTTTTTGCAACAGGGTTGCAAGTGTTGAAGCACCTAGTACCCCTCGAATGTCTTCTTTTAATATCATCTACTGCGATGGACAAATGTTTAACTCCCTTGTGATTGTTTTCCCTTGTGATTTAATGAATACTTTGTCGGTCAAAGAGTTAAGCTGAAAGAACGTCTTATCACACGTGCACCGGATCTCAGCGTTTTTATCATCCAGATGTGTTCGCAGAGAAAAAGTGCCATTTTCAAAAGCTGCATATTCATCATATCAGATGAATGTAAATGTCACGGTGCACCGCAAAGAGATTATCTGAATAGTGTTACTCTGAAGCTTGTGTTCTCCTGCTAAGTGCTTGCATTCATATCTCCATCGTATGACACTTCATCCTAATTCTCAGCACTGCTCGTTTACTTATCACATATTATTAAAAAAATAAGGCCAATCTGAGTCACCGTAGTGGTTGTGTCATATGCTTTCTTAGGATGCTTGATAAAACCTCTCTTTCCACAGTTGTTAAGGGAACCTTTAATCATTGTTTGCCATCTAATCCAGTGTATCTCAGGAAGAGTTTACAACACCGGTGCAGACAGATGGAAAGGCATCATGAAAAGTAGTTTACTCAAACCACACTTCATTATATCTAACCCTCTTTTATCTTACCCATGACTCTCGCTTCAGATATTTATCGGCTATTATAAACAGTTCAAGGTTGCTGGAAATGTTTCCCCTTTTAAGAGAGCGTGCCCCAAAAAGCAGGTTAAGCACTATCCTTTCGTAATGAAATCGGGAGGACGCCCCCAGAGCCTAATTAAATGAGATTATATCTAGGCATGCTGTGCTGGCTTATTGTCCAACTGTGATTTTTACCTGCTATTGGAGGAAAGTCAATAAAGGCACAAACGGCGATTGTTCAAATGACCTCAGTCATGCAAAGGCAATGCTGATTTGTTACACTACATAGGGGAAATACTTTGGTGACACTCAAGGAAAGGGCAGAAATCATTGCTCTGTCACGAAACCTAGGGGGCTGCTTACAGAGGCAGTATTGTAGGGCATGATCGTAGCATTCCAGATGTCCAGGCTTTAAATGGTAAGCAACTTAAACTTAAACGTCTTTGACTAGTTCTCGCTACGTTTTTAAAGCAGCCCTTTAGTCGCTGCTTCAAATGCTAGGGTTAATTCAGAATAATTCATAATAGGGTCGTGCTTTCTATGGAGGATCAGAAAGCTCTTGGAATTCATCAAAAAATATCTTAATTTGTGTTTTGAATATGAATTAAAAGTCTTACAGGTTTGGAACAACATGAGAATGAGTAATTAATGACATCATTTTTATTTATGGGTGAACTATACCTTTAAAGACAATTGACACATGCACAGACATGTTCCAACAGACATGTTCATCGGATTTTATTGGATCTGTGTGTTTTTCTGTCCGCCTCTTTTTCCGTTGGTCAGGGTTGTGGTTGCATACCACTTCCATCCCACCTAAAAGACTGACCCTTTCAGATTGGTCTGCTTTTATTTTCATAGGTGGTTTGCGTCAATGTCTGGAAAGTTTTATTTCAAAAAGTATGTTTTTTTTATATATAAATCTGCCACATGGAACTCATTTACATGTTTTTCTGGGTATAAATCCATGCCTCAGCTTCAGGTGTTTCCTCTCTCCCAACCAGGTAATTGGTCCTGTGGTCTCAGTAAAACAGCTTGGTCGATGACCTTACAATTATCCATGTGATACTCTATAAAGCGGGGAGCAATAATGCATGCTAATCCCGAGCCAAAGCACTTGCTGAAAAGGGGTTTAAAATGACAAGAGAGATGACAAAGCAAAGCACTTGGGTTTTGGTAAGAGCAGTAGCCTGGCTTCTGGAGGTGATTCATCTAGCACCTGTGTGGCAGGCTTCATTGTTTTTGTTGGCATTCTATTGCACGCCCCATTTGATCCGATTGAAGTTCAGTTGAAGTTGGCCACACATTCAGCTGAGTCATTAAGTGTTCTGACCTTTGACGGATCGAGTGGTTGTGGCTGAGCATTGCTGTTGGAGCTAATCCTGCAACGCACAGGTAATCTGCTGGCCTATGACATCATGCACATCTGTATTTTATGTTGACATGCTGGAACCAGCTCTGTGCAAGCGCTAATGGAGGAGGTCAAGATGTTTTATTGTACCACAGCGCTTTCCACCGGTCTGAAGGGGCCAAAATGAACTTTTTTGCCTTCCTTGCCAGTTTGAATTGAGAATTAGCAGCCTGGAACACAGACGACGCACACAAAAAAGAAAGTCACTGATACAGCATGAGGGTTAGAAAATTATTGCAGAATTATTTTTTTTAATCACCATTTATTATGTTTCACTTCTTTATAAATAGACAGTCTACTGACTGCTAACTCTTTTATTGACCATCTTTTGGCTACTACTTTTTTTTTATTTACCCGCGAAAGCTAATTTGAACTGCTATTGGTATCTCTGAGTCTTAATTTTTGAGCCTGTGTCTTAGTAATCAGAAACAAGTGAAAAAAAATCAATGAGAACTTGAAATGCATTCACATCACAGTGGCCACTGCTTGAGCAAAGTATTTTGAATGCTTTTAATAGCACAGTCAGGAGAGTGGATATGTTGTTATAGTTTGTGGATTTATGCACCCGTTTTAATTGGATCTGGATGTCTTTGCACCATTTTTTTATTTTTCATTTTTTTTTATTTTTTTATAAAACAGTCTGTCAGCTGTTAGATCTGGTAAAACACATGGTGGCCTGTTATCGTAGGCGAGCGCTCTGTGAATTACTTTCGGTCTGGGGAGAAGACTTGTGTTCAGACAAGACGAGTGTTTGTGCATTCTCACTGTTGAATTAATTATTCAGAGGTTTAGGATGAAGCTTTTTGTGAAATGTGCAGCATAAGTAATGTGATTAATGAAGCAGTGGATCTTCCTCTCTCTCTCTTTTCTTCATCATTTATCCTTTTCACATTTTGTCTTTAGTAGAGAAGTACCAGTCATGGTAAAACATAATAGAATACATGGAAAGGATTCAGTTTGAATATGGAGATCAGAGACAAAGTATGGATACAAAGTAAATGATTAGTGTTTTTAATACTGAAAAATTAGCAAATATTCTTAATGAGCCAAACAATGTGCTTTGTGACAAACAGGATAGACAAGTGCCTTAAAACCAGATATTTGCTAATTTTGCATATAAAGAATTTTACATTTTAATGCAAAAATATATGACACGGCAACAGGTGTTGAACAGAAAAAAAAAAAAAGTAATAATAATTTGGGTCTAATGATTTGCATGAATTGTGACAAACAGTCCAAAATGTGTTTTCAGAGGTCTGAAGGACTGCTGCGTGGTTTGTTTGTGATATTGTGAACCATATAGAGGTAATGATGACACACTGAGAAGGAGATGAGCCGTTTATTTCATTTCTGTGGAGATAACAATGAGGATCATATTACATATAAACTACTCTCAAGACTCTCAAAGGTCTTCAGTGTCCTGCACAAATGAAGGCTTAAGGGTTTAGCTGGACCTCCTTTTAATGTTGCATGAAAGTCATGAAATTACATTACAAATATAATACTTTTGTGTGAAGGAATGTGTAGCCTGAGGCTTTAAGTGGATGTATTTTGTCATTTCACTCATTTCACGAGTTCATGCTTCCTCATTAGTGAATGGTTAATAAGCAAATTTGGCATGCTGTCCGGGGAGCGAGCAGGGAGAATCGGCAGACCCCGAACCCTAGCAGCTTGAACCCTAGGCGGGGTTTAGAGGTTCGGTGTCCGGCTCGATCTCCATCTGCCCCCCTGGAGGAAGTCATGGAGCTGAGGAGGAGATGGGGAGGAGGAGGGGTGCACAAAAGCCAGATGCGGTAATGAGGGAAACAGGTTTATTTATAGTGGGAAGGAAAGATTTGATTGGATATCGTAAATGAGGAGATTGATTTGATGATGCGACGCCAGCTGTGGGTAATTCGTACAGCGATCCTCCCAAAACTTTGTTATTATCAAAACATTCATATACATTCTTTATTTTATTTATTTTTGTATTTTTTTTCAATTAATCAAACATAATTTGACTTGCTGAAATTTACCTGTAAATATGTGTATTCATTTCAAAATATAGTACAGTTCAAGTTTAGGGTAAGTTAAAAAAATATAAATATATTTTATAAAGCAAGGACATTAAATTGAATTGAAGTAATATAGTAAAAAAGGCAGTTATATTGTCACAAAAGAGTTCTATTTAAAATCAATGCTTTTCATCAAAGAATATTCAAAAAGAAAATTGAATGAAACGGAAATTTTCACAAAAATGACACACAATGGTCTTGAAGACTGGACTAATGGCTTTACAGCAGGAATAAATGACATTTTCAAATAAATATAATTAGAAAACAGTTTATTTGCATTTTAATAATATTTCACAATATTACTGTTTCCACTGTATATTTTGAGCTCACAAAATTTCTTCAACAGTAACTATTACCTAATCTTACTTTTGAACAATTGTGCAGCCTATATCTCAAGAAATAGTCTTATAATAATCTTCTGGATTGTATTAATTTTCTGAAAATAATGTAACATTTTGAGAGAAGAAGAAACAGCTAAAACTAAACCAAAAAGAAACTATTTCTGATGCTACTGATAAAAGCATCTGCTACATGCATAAATGGTAATGTTAAAAAAACTGAGACTGTGTGAATACTAAAAAACTGGGTACATTTTTAACTCTTTTTGGTTCACTTAGAGTGATTTGGCTTAGAGATTTGGCTTTCATTCTATTGAAGAGGACTCTGCACCCTTAGAAATAGCATAAGGGTTTAGACAGGTTAAAACTAATGCTAGACTCTGAGCAATGTATTCAGACAGTGCTGCAGACCAGAGCTGC
Organism: Enteromius trimaculatus; assembly: GCA_032361065.1. Lineage (NCBI taxonomy): Eukaryota > Metazoa > Chordata > Actinopteri > Cypriniformes > Cyprinidae > Enteromius > Enteromius trimaculatus. The sequence continues at coordinate 14,092,553 of JAUMHP010000057.1, forward strand.
AGAGATTCAACAGTCTGCGAGACAGTTTTATCCTGGGGCTAAAGTATGCCTATCAGTCTGACAGCCAAAACAAGTAGTTGGGTACCCTCATAGTTACAGCAGAATGTAGTTTTGCTACACCGTTGAATTTTTAAAAAGCATCATAATAGCACATCATGACTCATGACTGAAGCATGAAGTACAACCAAAGGTTCTTTCAGCCTTTGTGACTGACTCTGATTTTCAATGTCATACCACATAAATGAAAACTTGTTTGGGGGCTGGCTTCTTTTGGCGTCCTGTGGATATTAGTGGTTCACTCACTTGACATATGGCAAACAAGGCCACACACCTGCGGAGAGAGAGAGACAGAGCCCAGCCCATGGCCAGAGGAGCGTCTGAGTGAATGTCTCTTCCAAACTCCCCTACATCATGCCTGCTGCTGTGGCAGTGATTTAGGACCGCCAAACCAGATTAAAAGGCAACTGTCCCAGCTGCCACCTGGCATGCAGCTATAGGGCTGAGAGGCTGATGCTGGAATGTTTTAAAAACCCATAAAGGAGCCTAATTCATCATCTGCGCCCCTTTCAGGAGCAAGGCATTCAAAAGGATTTAACATAGTTCGATTTCATTTGAATTGCTTTTATCTTAATGTACTTTGATAGAGCAACTGATTTAATTTCAGTTAATTAACACCAACTTTGGTTTGTAACCCCACTCGGTGGGACTCGTGTGTTGATCTACTCTCTATGCATTCTCTTTGTATTTTGTAACAGAATATTTGGGCATCAATTTGTGGACCAGCAAATCAGGTTTCGGAAGTAAAAATCCTGTTCATTTTCTCCTTGGCCTGCATTATTTTGTTTGTTTGCTTGTTTAGCAGTGGACTTCCTGGTTGAAACAAATGTACTACATTTTTATCAATTATTCTATTTTAATTAATTCGATAATTAGACTGGATAAAAATTGACTTCCTGGTTGAAACAAATTTACTACATTTTTATTAATTATTAAATTTTAATTTATTATTATATTTTAATTAATTAGATAATTAGACTGGGTAAAAATATTGGAAAAATACTTCCAGATCCAAGGCAGCTAAAAATACAGGCACATATTATCTAGTCAAAAGGTATAGTTCTCTAAAAGATGGAAGTGTAGCCACCCTCAGGGGAGTAGAGGCATTTCTAGTTTTTATTCATCTGAACTGATTTGGAGAAATTCAGCATTACATCCTCTGAAGTGAATGGGTGCCGTCAGAATTCACAAGATGTTAATTGGTGGCCTGTAGTGGTATGGATTACTTGGGAATTAGTGAGAGTTCAAACAGCTGATAAAACATCACATTCTGATGTGTGTTTTTTTCACATTCTCACATTCCCGTTCACTTCAGAGGATTTACTGATGTGCAAGTTCTGTAATACTAAATTTGCCCATAATTGTCCCAATTATGGTATGAATGGCATGAAGGTGAGTGCAATTTCATTTTTTTGGTGAACTGTTCGTTTAAAACTAATGTATACCCATTTAAATCCCAATCTACTAAAATGTTCATGTTTATAACCATAGCACGGCTCATTAAACTACAAAAAAACACAATTATCAAAAAAAGCTATATGATCTATATGACTTCACTAATCGGGCAGTCAGTTGTTACTTTAGTCTACTTAACTCTTGTGACCCATCCCTTATTTTAAATGCATTATGTGTTAATAGTATGCAATTTAATGCATGCTATTTGGTTCTTTTGTTAACAGCATCTCCTGTCTGATTGTTTAGGTTCACCACCTGCTCTGGTCTGTCACAGCTGACTTCTTTCTGTTTCTGACTCTTTTTGTTCTAATTAGATACATGCCTGCTTGTTTTTGTTTCTTTTCTTTCTGTGCTGGAGAAGTGCATTCACCCTCTCTGCATCTCTGATGCGCCTCAGCGCTCTGTGAAAGCACAGGAGATAAAGCACTCAGCCTCCCAATCCCTGACTGTCTTTCACTTCCAGTGCTCGCTGCTGGATAAATAATAGTCATCTGAAATGTTCTTCAGTAATCAGTCTTATAATGTACGAAGCTGAAATGGAAGGAAAGCTAAAAGAGAAGATGAAAAGCACCAAGCCTCTATTGTTTCTGTTTAGCAGTTTCTAGTAAGTGAACATGACAGAGTATTTTTTGGGCAAGTTTTGGATTTTGTGAAGTCTGGCTGATTTTAGAACGTGTATAGCTGTAAAAGCAGCTGGGTAAAGGTATTTAAAAGTCAGGTGGCACCTTGATTTTGACCTAAGCTTTTTTGAGAGAGGTGGTGATTCAGCTTAGACTATAAGGGCTTATATGAATTTATTAGTTATCATTTTATTGATATGGTAAAGTTATAATTTCTAGTTATCTATTCTAGTTATCATTGTGTCTTTCTTATTTCATCTGACTGTAATGTTTGGGTAAATTTACAGAAGTTTTTACAAAAAACGGTTTGTTAATCAAAATTCTGTAAATCAGTAAACTGCAGTGAAATGTACTTGTTGGTACGTATTTTGTGTGTCTCTAAAAAGCGCACCAAGGTACACTTACTGTATGCGTTGAGACCAGGTAGATTCTTACAGTAAATTCAAGGTAACTACAGCTGTCAATTTTGTGCCATAATTTAACTTTTTTTTGTGTATATACACTCCACTTCAGTTTAGTTCCACAAAGTTCCACTTCACTCAAAATGTTACAGTAGGTTGATACTTTTATTTAACAAATATATTAAATTATTAAACTATTTAGAAGTGATGGTAATTATAGATTACAATTTACTAGTCTTAGATTTTTCCATTGCTATAATGCAATTTAGGCACACAAACTATAACATAAAAGCAATAGTTCACTCAAAAAATGAAAATACTGTCATCATTTACACACCCTCCAGTTGTTTCAAACTGTATAAACACAAAAGAAAATATTTTGAATAATACAAGTAGCCCAACTGCTAATGGACCCTAGTATGGAGTCTCGCCACATTTGGGGCTGTAACTGTTCGCCAGGTCTGTTTTGGTAAAACCAATAAAATCCTCCAAATGGATGTGAGCACCGATTGCAGCATTTCAGCCAGAATCAGTTGATTCTAGCAATTTTCTGTAGGCCTGTTGATACATCATAAGTCACCTGTTATGTTTCCCTCACTGTAATTAGGGAACAGAAAAACAAGAGGTTAAAAGAGTTTAATACATCCAGCCCGTCGTTTCACACTGAGCCTTGGCGGCTATGCCACAATGTGAAAATGGCCTTTCTTTATGTCGCCTTTTCATTCCACTGGGATCCCTGCTTTTGGCATCAGTGCTTGTCACTTGCTATTTATCTCCCCTAAAGGCAATTAATTTCTTTGAAACAAAGAAGTCAAAGCCCTCTGGCTTAACAAGCCAGCACAGGTGAAGGAAACCAGCTTAGCAAAAATGCTTCAGCGGGGCAGCTTGTGGTTGCACCTGGTTTCAAAGGAAACAAAAACTCTTCAGCAGGGGATTAATTATTATCAAGAAGCCATTAAAATGAATTGTAATGTCTGAATAAGATTTTGAGGTTGATTAGTAAATGCAATCTATTGGTAACGTTGCCCTGAAAAAAAGAAATATGCATGGTGGGTCAGTCTTTGGCATTCCACTGCTTTGAAAAATCACTTTGTAGTGCAACTCTTTCAAAATGGGCTGTTATGGGTGCTGCATACAGATTGTTACATTTTAGTGTTTGATCGTTTAGCAAATCGTTTTGGGAGTTTGAATGGGTTTAAAAGCAACTGCCTTGTGAAATGCTTGATGTATAGACCACAAATATGAGATTGTATTCATTAAAAATGATTGTCCCTTTTTTTGCAATTTTACCTAAAAGCCTAGAGGGAGTAGCAGAATCCGAAATTATGAGCCGAGAGAAGCTCAAGGTAAGCAGACATCTCAACATGGCAGTTTCAGAAATGATTTGCCTTGGATGGAGGAACGTGGATAATGCTGTCATGCTCCCTGCTGATTGACAGGACAGGAGGGACCTGAACTTCATCAAATGAAGTGTGCCGCAGCGGCTGGAGTCTGTGCGGTGTTGAAGTCATGGGTCGACTGCTGTTTTTGATTGCTCAGCTGTCATGCTGACTTGTCTGACACTGGGTGGAGAGGTCAGGCTTTGACTTTTCCTCACTACGTGATCTGGATCCAAGAGTTGAGCCCTTATTTTAGCTGGCTAACAATAAGATTGTTGGCGTATCTGGACAGAGATGCCTATGAAAAAAACTAATGAGTACAGGCCGCATGGAGGGATTGTGTGTAAATGCTGCAGTGTAAGTTCTCTTTCTTTGCGCATGCTCTGTTTTACTATTATTTTCAAAGCGCTCATTGAACTTTGAACATTGGGGGAGGGTATTTTATTTATAATAAAATCAGAATTGTGCATTCAAAGTTTTAAACACGCCCCCTATTGCTTTTCAAAAAACAACACTTTGAAAAACACCAAGATTTAGATAAAAACAAGAACTTTCTTTATTGTCAAATCTGGTTAAACACTGAAATCTGAAAAGCATTAAAACTTATGGAACTAAAGACTCCAAGTGTGCATGAATCTGAAACGTGCCTTCTAAATCACCCTAGGACAATTTGCCGTTTCTTCATCTTTTTTGAGTTTCTAAGTCAAAAAATCTGTTAAAATGTTATATTTGCTTGCTGTTTTTTTTTTTTTTCTATCTCAATTATTAAACTTTTGCAGCAGTGTGAGAAAGTCATTTTAACATCAGAAATAGAAATAGAAAAACCTTCATTGTCAAATCTTGTCAAAACATAAAATCTTATTAAATTAAAGACTCATGGGCTACATGAAAGAGAGACTTGCCTTCTGAATCACCTTAGGAAAAGTTGCTGTTTCTTCATCTTTTTTTGAGTTTCACAGTCTAAAATCTATAAAATTGTAAATTTTATATACACACAATAGAGGGGTTTTACTTTTTTACACAAATTTATGTGGATTTTGACCTATAACACTAATGTTTTATCCAGTTTTTGAAGAATTAAAAGAATAGATTAGCAGTTTAAATAACCTGTATCACTCAAAAAAAAACCCTCCAAAAACATGATTTTTACAACCTGGTCTCATTAAAAATATGCACTTATATAAATGTCCACTGAGTGGTGCTTAAACGTAGGTTCAATACGTGAACCGTGTCACGTTTTATTACATTGATACATTCACTGTTGCTAAAAGTTGATGCTCTATCGTGTTGGAAATATGCCCTACACCAAATCCAACCTTAAACCTACCCGATAGTGTTAACAAATGCAAAATTGATATAAAAACACGTTTGTTGATGCAACTGTGCCAAACTGGATATGTGTGTTTCTAACGTTCAAAAGCATCGTTTTTCAAATATCCAAGCATATTTATATTGTTTTGAAGTCATAACAAGATATTATTCAAGTAACTGTGCGAATATTATGCTTTATGAATCAAAGCTCTGTAAATTTGTGTAAAGAAGGAATACACGTTTTACAGCATAGTGTTTATATCTTTTGGAAACTGCAGTGATGTGTACTTATTGTTGTAATATACTTATATGTATTCCGTGTCTCGCTAAAAAATGCACCAAGGTACGCTTATGCCATGAGACCAAGTAAGATTTTTATTTTTAACAGATGACGGATTTTTGGGGTGAACTATGCTTTTGAGAATTGAAACATCGAGGACGTATTTGGTCATTTACTGGAACAGTAATTTTCCTAGACCTAACCATTTATTTAGAGTGTTGTGCATTAATAATTTCTACATACTTTCTTTACATAAAACACCTGCAGCATAGAAACACGTTCGAATCTGCCATTTTGATTGCCTGTAATTGAATACAGCATTAGTGCGCCTTCATTTATCTGAAGGTCTTCTTGTTTTGTCTCCTGCCAAGGAGCCTAATGCATCCTGCCGGGATGTTTTCCTGTTCAAAAGAAATCTTGCAGCGTAGGGGAAAACTATTTTTTTCCTGTGAATATGCTGTTGTCCGTGGTAAATATCCATGTCTCTGAGAAGTGCACTGAAGTGGATAATTTGCAGTAACTGTCAAAGTCTCACTGTGGAAACTCTTAAGATATCACAAGCTAAGGGCCAAGAAACAATCCTCTCCTTTTTTAGGATGCGGTTTGTTGAGCAGTAGCACTGTTGAAGTTTACTTTTCGAGTACAGGAACTTCTCTCTTTCTGAGATGTTCCACTTAAACAGTCTTTCTAGTGGCTCGTATGACATTCAAAGCCAGGCACTCTCCTTTCCCACCGGATCACTCTAAACAGGCCTTGTCACAATAGCTTGTCACTAGGTGCCAAAATCTGACTGAATGATTTAGCACATCTTGCCTGTCAGGTCCATTATATCTAATAGAGAAGCTGATGCATAGATTCCGTCTGACAGTGTGGCTGTAATCAAAATGCCTTTGTACGATTTGGGCACCTCTTTGCTCCTGGATATGGCAGCCAGTTGATGCCCTGGGGGACCCTTTGCAGATAGCACCGCAAAACATTAATTTTCAGATCTGCCAAACGCAAGCGGTGGCCTCCGGCATTGTTTCCCCCAGGAACCCAGGCGCTTCATTATAAAAAAAAAGGTCCTCTCTCACCATCCTCCACAGTATTTTGACCTAATGACTTTTCTGAAGATTCAGTGAGGGATTAAAGCTCATCCTTATTTCTCCCTTTCAGCAGAGTTTCACAGCCTACGACTATTACATTTATTTTGGCTGGCGAACAGCATCACTACCATTTGCAATGTTCCTCATTGATTAGACCTCTACGGCGGTGGCAACGCTTTTCGAATGGGCTTAAGAAAATGAAAAGAACATGTAATCCTTTCTGGTTTTAGTGTCTCGGAATAGAAATGAACATTAAAATCGGTATAGGCAGATTGCTAATAAACATTCGGGTAGCAGAAGCGACGTTCAACATGAGGATTCATTAATATGTATTAAGTGTGCTCACAGTCAAATATTCTCTTATATAAAAAAAATGCGATAGAATCGCATGGCATCATTAGTATTATTTGAATCATTCATCAAAGTGAATAACATATTGAGGTTGCTATTTGTTCAATGCTTGTTGAGTGTGAATGCCAGAATGGGGAGCCATTAATAAAGTCCTGTCATATTGTTGCTACAAATGATTTGCAGTAGCGTAGTTGGGGCGGGTGTGGAGGTAATTTTTGAGACATTGTGGAAAGGGAAGAATAATTGAAATCTGGAAAGCGATATGAACAAGTTACCCTCGCTCTATATAACCATTACAACATGGTTCAGTGAATGTATTCACAACTGTAATACCCTTGTTAAGCCATGCGTGCTAACCTGCTGACAAGCCAAAAAAATCTCCTCGTAGTAGCTGTGATTGATACGGCCTGAATTGAGACGCCTTTACTGCTCATTATGAGCACGGAAGTATGAGGACGATCAAATTAACTGGCTGATAAAACAACAGTATGTGTGGCGTTTGTCCTGTAGAGGCCGTGAAAGTGAGATGATATCCTCCTGGCCATTGATTGGCTGATGTCATAGGAAGGATTTCATCTGGGGACCGCTAAATCTCTCAGGCACTGTGGAGGGTCAAATTACCAAGCCAACATGTAATAGTTCCCTTGGGTTGATTTAAATGTATTGCGTTAAATGGGTACAGTATATGTTGCGGCGCCACAATGATCGCAAAAAAAGCATGTCTAATTGTTTCAATTCATAATTATATTATTCTAAATTATACAATTTACATTATAATTGAGCATGTTTTTGGTGGCCAGACTTGTTTGTTTTTATTGAAAGGTAATGTAGCACCAACATGTAATTTTTGTCAGACCCCTCTGTCTATAAAACATAATTGTTTTGGAATTGCCTGCTTTAAATGCCAGTAGGCAATGTTTTTACTCTGAAAAATTCTTTAATACGTTTTTAAAAATCTCTTTTTTTGTTTTTGATCAAATCTTTTAAAGGGGTCATCCGATGCCACATGCACTTTTACAAGCAGAAATGTGAAAAGAAATGTGTTGGGAGTGTGTGTACACAACCACCCTACAATGATAAAGATCCACCAGTAGTTTTCATTTAATTTAATAAAAATAAGTTGCCCCTTCTG
>JAUMHP010000057.1:14101770-14121282 GCA_032361065.1 Enteromius trimaculatus
ATTTTCTTGTAGGTTATTCATCGCAAACAAGCTGAGAACTGCACTGCTATTCAAATTTTAGATATATTATTCACAGAAAATTTGAAACAAGACAATGCTGTTATAATTAATGAAGCTGTCATTGTATGTTTACACAGATTCATGTAACTGTTTGAGGCTTACTGTTTATCTTTTTATAGCAAGGCTGACATGACATGCTTCCGTTTAAACATTAAAGAGCGGGATGTAAGCTCAAAGTAGCTAAACTTTTAGTATTTCGACAGTTATATTCAGCGATGCAAACTATTATATTATTAAACTATTTTATTATTTAATACAATTTAGACAGATTTCTCAAATATTCATTTTGAATTGAAAATAGCCAGTACATTTACATTATTCATGTTAATTTGTAATTTAATGTGAGAACAAGCTCATTTACAGAGCCCTCTTACCCCCTATTTGTTTATCCACTGCTATGTTTAGGACATGGTTATGACCTTGAAATGCTATATTATATTGATATCAATAATATCGCAATTTCTTGTTTAGAATTATAGTCATTTTAAACTGATAAATTGTGATGTTTTACTTGCTTTACTTATTTAACTATCATCAGCGTTGGACTTTTGGGTTTGGCTGATCAATCTTTTCTTTTTCCCCTGAACTATTCTTGTGAAAAATTGAGTATAAATATCGATTGGGGTTAGAATGTCAATACAGTATCATGATTTTCAGCAGCTGTGATCATAATATCTATTATATATTTGATGATTTGCACAGCCCTATCATTTTATAAGTAGTGAAATACACCACACCTGAATACCAAACCACTGCTAGAAAATAACAAGGATACACATGGCAGTGAAAATCTCTGTTTTTGGATTAGTGAAATTCTTGGATGAAGGAAAGGCTTAAGTGATCATACGTTGTACATTTTAAAACCAGTGTTTTCATATTCATGACATCATTTCAAAAACAGACCATGTGCCATTTTCCTCAGGCAGTTTGGTGTAGCGCCATAAAGCACTAGATGTTCCTGCGGTTTAGTCATTTCTTGTGGGGTGAGATAAATGGTTTATAATTAGCTAACGGTGACAATCATAGACAGCCGTCTGATTTATGTTGCGTCCTTCATTTACAACTTTCGGCGTCATGCAAGTTCACTTGTTTCTTCTGCTGGAGGACATTATTTGAGGAAATGGAAGCTTTTCAATGCAAACCTGTTTTGAATATGTGCATAAGGCTGTGCAATGATATATAGAGTTCACCTGATGTGATTGGAAACCTGGAACATGGCCAATTTATACTGAATACCAAGTATGCTGTTATTCTGCATAGGCTGTATGAAAAAGTACAATGTGTGCTTAAGTAGAACAGTGGACCTTAAAGTGGACTGGTGAGGAGATTGACCGCTGTCACTGATTTTGATTATGAGAAAAGGCTGTAATGCAGGTAATCCACCTCTGACCACCAACACGCAGATGAAAGCAATTTAGAAATGTATAGGTGACATTAAAATCTCCTGCCAATCACAGCACTCAAGCACCTTTAATTAAACGAGGAATCTGAGTTATAATAAGCCAGTGCCCTTTGGGAAGTGCAGCAGCTCAGATTTCATTTTACAGACCGTTTTATTTGGCGTCGGCGCTTCAACCGCCCTCTCTTTTGCTACCTGATCACAGACACTGATCATTTCTCCCGGTGCGAAAATTGAATTTTCACCTTTTTATATTAGCCCAGCTTTATCTAGTATGATTACAAAAAGAGAAGCTTCCTTTATATGCCACTCTGGATTAATTTGATTTGCCTGCTTTTCTGTAGCACACGTAACTTTCAAGATCCTTTGCAGTTGCCACCTAATTGAAATTTCCCCTCCGCTCTGATCTACTGATTTATTCCATTTGCATCAAATTCTGCAATAGTCATTTGAGCAGAGAGGCATGAACTGAACTGCAGTTTATAAGATTTTAAATCAGAGATTTTATTTCAGCGCCTGGCATTCATGTACATATCCTACGAGGGCTCTCAATAAGAATATTATGAGGGCCTTTTATAGATTTTTACGTGCTTTTGTACTGTGGTGCATTGAATTGAAAGTTTTGTCATTGCATGCGCTGTGACAGGATTAAAAGCGCAATAAAATGGCACGATTGTGGAATTTGCAAGTCTGATGGGTTCTAGACAGCCCTCGCTTTATGAATGTTTCTGCCCAGTTAATGATTTAACACCTTAATAATCCTAATAGTCTCTTAAAAATCTAGCCGGCATCAGCAGGGTTCAGTGTTTTCCTGTTATATTTCGAATAGCATTGTTTGAGAAGCACTGGCCTAATGATTTTGTTTACTTCCAAGCAGCAATTAGTCCATACTAGAAATCGTAATTGTTTTTTGAGGCTGTTCATCCGTCTTTGTCCATTCAGCAAAAGAACAAGATGTTACACAGTGACTTCATAAAAACACAGGATTCGAGACAGGAGAATTGAAATTGTGCATTCGTATGCTCTGACACAGCAAGCGAGACGATGCATAATATGGGGCCTTTGTTAATGTGATTCTGTGAAGGCAGAGCATATTGTGCTTAACGTGTCTATCGTAAGGATGTGCCACACTGCACATCTTTGAAATCAGCTGGTCGGTGGGTTGCCTGAATGACTGGTTGGCTAAATGTTCTTATGAAGGCCTGTTTCCTAGGTGGTCTTTAAAAGGGTAGCTCTCCCAAAAATGACCAGTCTGTCATTAATTACTGTTGCTCCAAACCTGTAAGACCTTCGTTCATCTTTGAAACACAAATGAAGATACTTTTGATGGAATCTGAGAGCTCTCTGACCCTCAAACAGCAATGTAATTAACATGATTAGTAAGGACATTGGTAAAATAATCCATTTGGCGTCATTCGGTACAACTGACAAAGCACAGCATATGCTCTTTTTTCCCATTTTTTTCCCATCTACTGAACATAAAAGAAAATCCTAAGACTGTTTTTTTTTGCAATACAATGAAACTCAACAGAGTCCAAAACCAAAATTGGTTTCACCAAATGGAAAAAAAAATAAAATAAAAATAAAAATGTCAACTCAATTTTCCCATAAATAATGCAGCCCCAACGCAGACCTAGGCTGCTAGTTTCACTGGTTTACGTTTGGGAAATTATTGTTGGAGAGCTTTAACTAGAGGCGAAAAATCTCCCTGAAGACAGAAGCGCTGAAGCTTAGTGGCACATTTCAATCAGAAAGAAACAGCAGGGGATACGTCTTCCATGGGTAGAATCTTTAGTTCTGCTCAATATGGCCAAAAGCGATAGAAACAAGACTGAAAACAACAAGAAGAAACATTACCATTCTGACTGTATTTTGTCTGGGCACAGGTTCAGACATTTCATGTAACTGATGTCATTTTTTGTATGCTGCTAGTGCCTCAATTGGAAATGATGAGTCTGTGATCTTTTTCCCCTGCTCTCTCCATGTTTTCAACTCATTCAGCATCAGGACTTATTTTACAGCATTCATACCTGTCCAAGGCTTTTCTTTGATTTCTGTCTGGAACAGGCCACCTATTGGACGTGTCGGTGGTAGATATGTCATGTATTTTAGTTGTTAAAGCGCTGGAGTGAAATTACATGCACAGCTTTGACTTTAAAGGCTTTTTGACAAGCCTCAGACCAGAGTGGTCATTGCCTGAAGGCAGCCCTCTGAGCAGACCCATAAAAGCTAGGTATAGATGTTTCCAGGAATGGACTTTGTACCTCTTTGACCATTTAGCTCTTGGAGAAAGCCACCGGAAAACCTTTAACCTGTTACGATGATGTTCTCAGGCTGGTATTTGATTTAGGACATTTTAGATCTCTACTTGATGTGAATGCACCTTGGCAAAGGCTTAGTTATAGTACCACTGAAACCTAAATGGGGTTGGTGTTGGGCCCTTGTACCCTTGTGTATGTTATGTCCTGTACAGCATTTTATACTAACATTCAGTAGTTTTGTTTTTGTTGAAAACAATACTTTCATTACAAAATGTGCAGAAAATTGATACCAAAACAGAGCAGAATGGCTCTATGTAGTGATGTAATAAGGTTTATATTTAGTTGAGATTTCTCGTACAGTGAATAAGACATACAGCCTGTCTTCATTGTTATTTTTATGTTGTACTGGCCCCGTGGGAAGCTTTGCAATCCATGGTCACTGTGAACTGTTCAACACTATTTTGTTTTCCACAGTTAATACTAACAACATACTGATTTAGCATGACATTTTTGGACCAAATACTCTTTTAACATTGTTACAAGACAACATATTGCCTCCTTTCTGTTCCTTCTCACTAATTCAATCAAATCATAATTTGGCATCAGGATGTGTTTTTCAGGATCCGGCCGCTGTGGCAGACGGGTTTGGCTGAGGATGCTCCTGTGTGATCAGATTTCCAGATACTTGGGTAATGTAGTCCAAACTCCTCTAATGAGAGAGCAGCTCTGGGCTCAACAATACATGCCAACGCACCAAGCCAATTCACAGGGTGTGAAACAGGACGTTTGCAATTGCACAATGCCAATTTACTACTTTAGCGTGGCAGTTATCAATGGCACTACGGCAGTTGTCAAAGGCACTTTCCAGATCTAAAAATCACCACGGAATTGTTCAGTCGATGTGTGCTCGTGACCGTTTGTTGCAGGTCAGGCATGTCAAAATAGGTATTGTGTTGTGAAATGGCGAGTTCTAGATTATTGGCATGTGTGCAATATTTAATGCATGCTTCTCTCCTGAGCACACTGTTTGTCATGGTTTGATCAGCGAGGTTGATGGTTTTTTTAGTTTTAATTGGCGTGCTGACAACATAGTGTAGCTGTTAGACAGCTGGCACAGTAAAAACCTCTTGGAGATGTTTGGTCTTTAAATTCATCCCTTTTAAAGCAGCAATGCTACAATCCAGAGTGCAGAAAAGTCGATTTGATTTGTCTTCAGTCTAGCCACTTTTTTATTCTAAATATATGTAGCCTACTTTTGCATATTCCTAATTTTAATAGTAGAATTTTTGGCTTGGACCTCCTGGAGACAAAAGTGCTTTCAACTGTTTGCAAAAATGAGCTCCTTAGCTTTGCTGTTTGTGTAAATAATAGTAATGGTATTGCTATTGACAAAGCCATTAGCCATTACAGTATATTAATGTGCTAAAGTCATATGTAGTTACAGTCTGTGAGAATGCTTATGCAAAAGCTTTTGAGGAGCTCTCTGTGTTCACAGTAGGGATCCAAATTCTGAGACCATTCATAATGCTTTTTATTTTAATAACATAATAAAAATTGTGTCATTGCACAGTAATGTATGTCATTAGCATCACAATTTGAGCAAAATAAAAGGAACATAAATATTGTCTTTAGTTTATCCTCCTTTCTCTTAAAAATCATTATAAAATAAAACCTTAAATTACTTTCTAAATTCTTTTATTTTATTTTATTTTTTTATTATGTCTTATACATCCCCAAAAAGACATATTGATGGATTTATTAAATAATGCAAGATGTCTCATTTCAATTTCTTTCTTTTAAATCTTTCAGAATCTTAATGTTACATTGCTGTGGTGCGTAGCGGCTTTGACAAAGAATTTATTTAAATCTATGACATAATTAATTATCTTAATAAATGAAAATTCAATCACAGGAACATCTTAACTTTTAGGATCTTTGTCCAATCCAAACCTAAAAAAATATACTCCGAGGCATTCTTCGGGCTAAGATCCAAAAACTCCTCCACATACCTCTCTAATGTCCGGCCACTCAGTTGCTGTGATGCAGGGAGTTGAAGATTGTGTAAATTAGGAGATTCACAACCAGTTTCCTTTTAATTAGAATTATCTCAGGAACAATACTTAAAGGGGTCTTCCGGTGCCGCATGCACTTTTACAAGCTGTTTGGACTGAAATGTGTTGGGAGTGTGTGTACAAAACCACCCTACAATGATAAAGATCCACAAGTATTTTTTATTAAATTAAAAGAAAAATAAGTTGCCCCTTCTGAAATCAAGCCATTCTCAAAAGCATGTCAATATGAGGACAGATGCCACTCCCACAACAGTTGATTGACAGCAGCGTGACTGAAGATGCGGAAGATTAACGTTACATTTAGTTCTGAAGGGAAACACGCCCTTGATCAACCAAAATGTTTTTATGTTCACGCGGATCATTCATGATCCAGCCTCATCTAAAGAAGCAGTGAATATAAAGTCTTTTAATGAATCTCTGCAAATCGTGTTTCCTAATAATGTGCTAATAAGCAAGTTTCACTATGAATACGGCAAAAAAAAGATCATCCCAGAGTGCCTGGGAAAAGAGGGGCGGAGTCAGGGGAGCTCGTGAAGATTTAAAGGGGAAGTACACAGAACAGAGTGATTTCTAAGGAGCTTTTTTTGACTTGGTAAAATGTGCATTTTTTACACTATCTTTGAGAAATTTTAAAGCATAATATTATTATTAAAGAATTATATTAGCTTGTGGAAAATTGCCTTTTGTATGACCCCTTTAACGAATTCAAAGAGTAACAATTCAACGTAAAGTGTAACATTAACAAAGACTGACACTTGAACTCAAGAAACACAGACATTAAGTATACAACATAAAGAGGGGAGAACTCAAAACACCCGAGGAAGACAGCTGGGAGTAAATTAACCAATAATCACTAGGAAACAGGAAATACCAAATAAGGTCAAACGGGAAACGAAACTAAACAGACAGAACACTTAACACTTAATGGTTACTTTTAGTTTTTTTTATTTATTTATATATTTTCAGGTCTTTGATCTGGCTATTTATTATTTAGAGAGAAAGCAGAGAGGGACATAGAACAGTTGTTGAGGTTGGTGCTGTTTTAAAGGAAGTGATATATGACACAAATTCAATTTAAGTTTTTATGCTGAGCATGGTATTAAATATCTACACGCATTAAGCACCAGCGTTGTATGGGAGGAATCACAGGTGATTTTTCTAGTCTTTATTCATTTATTTATGGTGCTGTATTGCAGAATAAGCAGTATGCATCTCTAGGATCATCAGTCAGTTGAGTTTGGCTCATTGGAATCGTGGGAATCAGCAGACTGTTCCATGCTCAACGTGAAACTCTGCCTCTTGACATTAACACAACTGCGCAAAGCTAACAAGCTCCCATCAATCACTGCAGGGATAAAATATTATTTGGGCATCTGACATGTACAAGTGCCTTGAGATCTTTTTCGTTTCATTTTTCAAATGTAGTTTTTTTAAGTAAAGTTTTTTTTATTAATTAATTAATACTTAATAAAATATTAATAATATTAATAAAATAATACATATATAAATGGGAAAATATAATATTTAATTAAATTAATGCATCATTGGTTAGCCTAAGGGACTTTTCACATGGAATTTTAACAACCAAAAACATTTAAATAGTATATTGATTAGACATTTTAATAGTAGATGATGAAATTTAATTGATTGCAATTTATTGATCTTATTCATTTAAAAGGTTTTCTGTGCAGATAGTTAGATAGAAATTATTCTGTATATTCTTTACTCCTTTTTTGTTTTATTTTGCTGTATATTTTCTTTATACAAATGGTCTTTTTTTCTGTAAAGCACTTTGAATTACCACCAAGTTTAGAATAGATAAAATTGCCTTGCCTAGAAAGTCATAAAGCCGAAACTTGAACACAAATCTGTACATGCCTCTCTTACTCTGTGACCCGAGAAGGTTGTGATTGCTACGATTTATGGGCCTGAGAGATTCAGCTAATCACTGTCGTCTCTTCCTCACCGCCTACTCCCCGAAAAATAACTCCTACACACACATACTCTTATGATTATATTAAAAGAAAATCCGTTCCCGCACTTTTGAAAGACAAATTCATTATGTGGAACAGACAAATAATTGAGGGTGGCTGTAATGAGCATGTTTGAGTCCATTGTTGTAGATCTTCACAGTGTCCACAAATGGAAGCTCAGTGTAGTGAGTCTAATGGCATATTGCTTTTTGATGGGACCACTAAGCCTCTTAATGAGGTTCAGATGCCGTGCTCTACATGCAGCGTACGGTTCTACTCAAGGTAACATATTGTCCTCCTCTTGTGACCAAATGCACTCATTTAGTGATTCGACCAATTTCTAAAAATGAGTGCTGAACCTCAGAAAAATGGCACAGTTAGCTATTAGCACTCTGCTGTACGTTCTGTGTGCTTCTGACAAGCAGTAATTGAATGATTTGATTGCACAGATTTAAATATGAACTCATCACTACTACTAGGCCGCTGTTGGAGCTACGATGAGCTGGAAAGCAGACGGCAGACATGGCGGTGGCCTCCCTAACGCCAGGTCTCTCAGTGCATGACCTTATTCCCTGTGACATTCTCCACCATTAATCTTTCGACATGGAGTGATGGAGTACCCTTCCAAGTCACAATGTAGCTGTGTCACACTGTTTTATGTGTTTCTGATGGGTTGCTCGACCTAGTTGCGAGTCACTTTGCTCAGCCATGAGGTGGCTGTAATTTAATCAGCTCTACCTGAAGGATCACTGCCTCGGGAGTTTGTTTTTTGTTGAAAGCCATTCATGTTGTACATGTGACATTGTACTTTTTTTTTTGTTTTTTTTTTTGATCATATCAAACTGAGAGTGAATTTGCATACAAATTGCCTTTGGCTAAGTATGACTCATTGACGTTTCTTTCAGTGACTCACGAAGCAGCCCTGATCGGTTTTAGAATTTGTAACACTTTTCATATATTGTAATTCAGTTGTGCTTGATTACTCTGTGACAAGGGATGATGAAGAACAGCTACAAAGTAAACAATTACCCTGATAAATGAAGCAAACATTCAATTAAATTAAATCAAACGTTTATTCTTCACAGTGGAATGCTGTTAAAAGGATAGTTCACCTCAAATTCATTTTGTTCTTATTTATCTTCATGTCATAATAAACTTGAATGATTTTCTTTATTCCATGGAGCTTACAAACTTGAAAGCTTGTATCCTGATGTTTATTTTTTTTCTGTGTCCCACTTTTTTTCCCCTAATACCTGTGTACTTCCATAGTAACTTGATATGTATTTAGTATGTAACCACAGTGTAAGTACACACCGGTACATAGTATCTACAGCTGTAATATTTCTGTAACTACACACATGTACTTATTAAAATATTACAGCTGTAGATACTATGCAGCAATGTGTACTTACACTGTGGTTAAATACTAGATACACATCTAGTTACTATGTAAGTACACAGGTATTAGGGGCTGTAAAATTATACTGTCAGATTTCTAAAGCTGTGCAATAACATTTTAGGCCAAACAGACTGATAATCCTCCCCTTAGTGAGCGGTTAAAGCCACTTGCAATCAGACACAGAGTCAGTGAGTTCAATTAAGACATGTTTGGTGAACCAGATAAAAAATGACAAATTGAAAAAGTCTTACGCAGAAGAATCATAAATTCACAAATCAGACATTATTCAGTAAATGTTTGATCAGGTAAAAATAGCCTTGGTTAATATAACAGAGCCCAACATTTAAGCTATATTGTGTGTATATAATGGATGAGCGTGGATTGCATTTATCATACCTACATACCTGGAAGAAAGTCATACATGTTGAAAAACAGCATGACACTGAGCAAGTTTTTTCTATGAGCGAATCCTTTAAGAATTTATTGTGTTGTCTGTGTGTCCTTTGACAGTCAGCACAGAACCCTAAAGCAGAGCAGGCAGATATTACAGCAGTGACCCTGGCCTTTTATCAGCCCCGCTGTACCATAGCCTTTAATAAGACTTTATAGATCGCGGAGATGGGCAGGTGTGTGAATGGAGTTTATGGATCTGCCGATGAACAATATCGCCCTGCTCTCGTCCTCTTATCACTGCGGGCCCATACTAAATTAATGCTTTTCTCTTTGTTCAGTAGGCATCATAGCCTGAGGCTTCCCACAAACACTGCTGTGATTCTTGGTGATATGTTTTCATGATGAATTGTAGAACGGCCACATCTAGGAGAACGCTGTTTGTCCCAATGTCAAAGATGTGCCTCTGCTTGGAACATTTATTTTTGTGAGGACAGCTGTTGCAGCGGGTCCCCTACAGCACTCTGCGGTGCCAACCACCTTGGCATCCCTTAAAAAATGATGTAGATAAAAGGGCTGCATTTGAGGCCATGTCTCAGAGCACACAACATATTGTCAGCCCTGAGTAAACAAAAAAGAGCTCCACGGCTCAGAATAGATCACAACAAGCTGTGCTTTTACTGCTGCTCGTCTGCTGTAATTTTTAGTGATACAATCAAGTAATCCTTCTTTAAACATTATTATGTTTCATTTCAGATTTAATTGCTTTGCTAAGACAGCAAGAGACTGACTCGTATTTGAACTTGTGGTCACATTTGTTTTTTTGCTTCTGTTAACACAAATATCTTTTGTGCTTCTTTTTTTTTCTAGTTAAATTTCAAAGATGATCAAAGTCATTTAGATCAATTTTCTGTTTTCTTGAGAAGTCCTACAGTGCTCTAAGAAATTGGTTTTATCTTTAGCTTTCCCTGAGTTTTCCTCAAGAGATATTTTCCATGAAAAGCCGGCGCAGAGGAGGCGACCCGGGAGCCTTCATCGTAACAAGTTATTTTATTTTTATTTCATTGTTCTAAACCAGTTCATTTTAATTGCACCTTTTTCAATATTGTTCAAAAGATTTAGATTCAGTAAGTAATAGAGTCAGTAAGATTGCTTTATGGAAACTATTTCTATTCCTTAACAAGTCTGTATTAAACTGATTGAAAGTGACAAATAACATTGTCAACGTTTCAACACTGGTAGTAAGAATACGTCTTTTGCAAATAAGTGCATAATGATTATTTAGGAAGGATCGTGTGACTGAAGACTGGAATAATGACTGGAAAAAAATCTGGCCTTGAATGAATTTCATTTTAAAATAAATTAAATGGGATCGCTCTCTTATTTTATCAAAAATATCTTCATTTGTGTTCCGTGGTTTGGACGACACAAGGGTGAGCAATTATTGACAGAATTGTGATTTTTGGGTGAACTAACCCTTTAAGTTGTAGTAGTACTTCATTATGTCACTATTTTACTTTAATGTTGATCAAATAAATCCATTTTTGGTAAATGTAAAATTTACTTTAATAATAAAAAAATACACAATATTTCCAGTAGCTTTTTTTTTTTTTAATTTTTTTTTTTTTAACTTTTAATTTTGGTCTATAGGCATTTCTATTCATGGCCAGTCATCTCCATAACAGAGGAATTAGCAAATGACTTTTTTTTTTGACATTAGCTTCTTATTAACCTCATTCCAGATTTCTCTCTGAGCCACCAAGGTTTCTGTACCCAAAGGCATTAGCTGTCAGAGTGCAGGAAGGGCTTGCTGGTGACCCTCATCATTTGAGTGGCTATATTGACACATAGAAGGGAGGTTAGAAAGCAAAGCTGCAGTATTACTCCCCTTGCTCTTCAATTTCTCATCTTGGCCTTTGAAATGATACTGTGGCACCCATGAGCCAGAGACTGAATTAATAATGAACAGTCAAGAGACACCCAATGTCCAATTCAGCCAGATATCACCTTGGAGTGACTTTGCTCAGGTATTGAATCCCGATGGGGGGGAAGATATTTGCAGCAAGGTTTCCTCCTTTAACCCTGCAAAGAGATGAATATGCTTTTTTTCCTCTCTGCCGTTGGCCTTGGCACCCAGATTTGGAGCTCTCGCATCATTGTCACAGGGCATAAGCTTCAGTGCGGGGAGTGCTGTGTGATTTTCAGGGTAATTAACCCATGTCCACCTGCGGTGTCGTTTCCTTTACTTGTGAAAAGGGAAGCGCTCGCTGTGCCTCAGAGTGGCTTGTTTTTCTTTCCTTTGTTTTACCACTGTAATCTCCACTGAGAGCAGCTCCAATTTTACTGGGCTGGCATCAAGAAATGAGATTGTTCTGCATTTCCTATTGTGCAAACTGATAAATTATGCATCAGTCAAACAGCATTTAGAGCCGTTGATCAATACATGCCACTGTTTCTATATGACGAATTTCGGGAACGCCGCCTTGTCATTCAGTCAAACATCTTTAGCCTGATTCAAAGCACGATAGATTTTGACCCTGAGAGGAACGTGGAAGAACGTTGAGGCAGGCAGACATACATCTCATTACAGGTTTCGATTGCTTTGCTCACGATTCCACGGAGCTGAGAAGCCATTTCCATTTGGGATCTCATTTTTTATGCATGGCTTAAAAAGTGTTTATATAGTATAAGTGATTACTTTTTTTGGGACGTTTTTTTGCCATGCCACTGGTTTTAATTATGCTTCAACAGCAAAATACAGGACGTTACTTAACTTCAAACTTGTCCAAATATTTTGCAAGTGCAGCTTGGATACCTGTTTGAATTGGATACCTGTTTCAAACAGCTGTGGTTTTCCTTAATATCATTTATCCACTATGTTCAGCAGTTCTTTGATTCCAGCTGAGTCTAGTGGATGTGGAATTAAATACCACAGAGAACGTCTGCGGTCTCAAGGTGGTCACTGACAGAGAGCTAACCAAGGAGGTCTATAATACCTGAAGAAAACTATACGTTAGCACTCTCATTCATCTCTGTGGCAGTGGCTTGGCATGTAAAAGCCCCTAGAAAAGTTTGAAATTTGAGCTATAGTTCAGCATTCTGTTTTAAATTAGCTTCCTTGGTAACAATTTCTATTAAGCCTGTATTTATAATACATTATAAGATAATACTTAAGGCATTATAATTAATGTACAATGCATAAAAATATTCCATAATGTGTTATAATATATCATGAATAATTTCAGTTATAGAACAATAGAATATTAGAATATTTGTGATGTAAAAGTGTTTATTAACACACAATGAGCACTGTATTAAATCTACTTAATTTTTAATGGACTATATCATACAACACATTATCAATTTATAATGCGTTATGCATTTATTATAGTGAAAAATACCTTTATAGTGTATCATAAATACAGGCTTCATAGAAAGTGTTACCGCTTTTTTTTATGGATTATGTTTTTTTAAGTTAATTCAAGACACATTTATGGGCTTTCAGTTTTTAACTTTATTTTCTATTTGAGAATTTTTTCCTCTTTTTAAATGGTTTCTTTTTTTATTATAACTTTTAATAACTTTTATTTCAGTTTTAGTCATTTTAGAATTTTAAACTAATAAAAATGTTAAAATGTAACAAATATTGTCAACTAGCAACTGCAATTCTATAAGCTTTCATCTAATAATATCTGTTTTATTTTATTTTCCTTCTATATAAATACAGAATGTGAAATCCATCCATAATCAATGCCAGTGGTAATTTTTAAGTTTTTTTTTCTCTCAAAACTTTATTGTCATGTACTTTTTTTCTTTTTAGTGGACAAACCATGCAAAATGAAACTATATTGTGAAATAAACTTAGTATAATAACATATACTAAGTTAAACATGTTTCAGCATGGCATGTTTTAGTGTGCAGAGTGCTTCAGTTAGCTGATGATTATTCATTGTGTGACTTTCCCTCTTGCAGCTCAAGTAGTTAAACCCCCATCAGTGAATAAGATTGGATTATTTGATTATATTTCTCTCTCTCTTTTTTTTTAATTTTTTTTTTTTATTACATTTACTTAAAAATGTTTAATTATCATAATTGATGCCCATTTTTCATCCCACAGACCTTTTTATTGATTATGATTGATGAAAAAATTGCATTGACAAGGTTAACATTGACTTAGACCTGGCTTTTCCTTTTGTTCGTTAATTATGTCTATAACAGATCTTACTCAATAACGTAGCCTTTCTTACTGATGTGACCTTTTCTTCCTGGAGCTACAAATTGAGCATGTTTCTGGCAGAGTGTGAAGACACAATGTTATTTGTCAGAGTACTTTTGAGCCCATTCCAGTCAAATAGTCCCAGCGGTGTAATAGTCACCCCCTCTCCCTTCTGTAAAAAAAAATAATACCTCTATACTACATGAATTCTCAATGCTGCGCTCATTAAAAATAGCCTCCTCTGAAGACCGAGACTCTGAGAGGTGCCACTCTAGCTTGATGAATCTTTGTGCTTCACACTGATATTCCACCTCCGCGCTTAAGATTCTCATATGCTCGCCGTGAAAACTGTATCTGCGCCGCACAATAGCCATTTTTTGTCTCCCTGTTGTGAAATGGGAATCAGCTTGTGTGTAGGGGTCAAAGATAGCAAATGGTCAGCAGGTCAGTTCAATTACACAGTGGGTGATTGTCTTCTCGCTCTTGGAGGTGGGAGAAGTCTTCATGGCAACTCCCACATCATTCTATTGCTCTCCATTATCTCACAACATAAACCTCTGTGCATGAGGTGTCGGGCCTCTAGAAACACATGGGACCAGTGAGCTAAATAAGAATCTTTACTGGAGCAAAGAGCAGTGCACTTCGGCACCATGGGACGCTTTCAATTCTCTCCACTAATGAGCCTGTTAAATAGATGATAGAACATGTGTAAAAAGGGTGATTGGCGAGTAGAGCAAAAGTTCATGTTTACAGTTATATGGACCTTTTTGGCATTAAACACACAGTATTAATTTTTCCTCTGAACTGCGTGGGAAGTGCTCGTCGACCGAACATATCTCTCAAGGAAACGAAAGGCAGATAGTTGAAATCTGAATTGTACTTTATTTTAAATTAGTCTTGTTTTGAAGACGTCTTTAGCCTTGATTTGAGTTCTCGGTTTAAAAGTGGATTAAATATTTGATGAATGTTAATCATAGAAAGAATTATATGAGGAAATTCTTGACTTTGTTAGAATCTGAGATTGCCTTTTTAAATCCGTCTAAATTGCCAGAATTCATCACCTGGTTTGGAGCACTCTTTAAATGAATAAATGTAGCTTTGAAGGGTGTACCTTTTTATGCTCGAGTCGGAAGCAGAATTAGACCTTGCTAAATGTATGTCAGCAGATGCATTTGCATGTCTGGAACTGAATCTGTAATGACAAGGAAGGATGTGCTAAATTATAACATTTCTAAATCTTCTTGTCGGTGGGTTACCTTGAAGGACTAGTTGAGAAATCACTGCATTCCAGGAAAAGCTGTTGGTGGGAATATTTTTTAATCATCATCAACAAATGTAGTTTCTACCATATCTCAAAAATCAATGTGTAATTACAATCTACTTCCAAGCAGATGTGTGTCAGTCTTTTTGTGAATGAATTATTCACGTATTGCTTTGGAGGGGAAAAAAAATCCTCATAAGACGACTTTAGACTGGGAACACACTATTTACTATGATTTTTCCCCTTCATAAAATCCTAATTTGCTGCTCAATAATAGTAAATAAGGTAGTTGTTACGTTTGGTGCGAATGGTCCCTTTAAAAAACTACATAAAAAAAATATATATATATACAGTATATATATGTTTATACTTAAAATTTTTTAATTGTGGCTTCGAACATTTTTAATGGAATAACACAACTTTTACTACCATAGTCTAGTTTCACAACTAATATTTGAAACATAAATACCATTTCCCCCATGATTTGAACTTGTAAATAGTGCACAAAAATACATTTAATGAATTTTCACTTTTCAACTTTCAAGTTGTCTGAACCGTAAAGTTACCAAAAAAACGTAATATTTTATTAGCTTTTAAAAACTGGAACTATTAGCAACATGGCTTAAAAAGCAATGCACAAGATGCTTAAAAACTCTCAGAACATATAACTTATTGACCTTTTCTTCTATTACACACACCATACCTAACAACGAGGTTTGTTCTAGCTTGTGTATTATTGAGACATCCCTTTTGTGGTAGGGAGGGGAGTTGATGGTCATCAGAGATTGGTGGAATGAGGCGTGCAACAGCCAGGCACAGGGGCGGACAAGCAGACCTTTTTGATGGAGAGCACTGCTGGTTAATGATGACTTATCAAAACGGGAGTCCGCGGCTGAGTGACTGCCCAGTAGAACGAGCTTTGTCCCTAGAGATCCTATCCTGGAGAGGACAAATTCCAAGCACTTAGCTTGGAATTCATCTCACTAATCACGGTCGAAGAAATGAGAGAAAGGGGCTATCTCGAGTCCCTGAGAGTGATGGAGACGAATTGGTTCTTCCATCTCTAGCAGATTGGATCTCGAGCGACTACTGATACCATTGGATAGCTCAGACATCTAGTCATGTGATTCAGATTTCCAGAGTGGGGGCCTCCATCAGTAATTAGAGCTAAGTTATTATGACAAGCTTTTAAATGAGAGCAGCGTAATGTATCGACAGACTGATGTTCCATTTACTCTTTTCATGTTACAAAGAACTCCTTTTTTAGATCCTAATGAAATACCCTGCCAATATAAGTTAGTGAAACTGCAGCTTTTGAATTTTTAGACATCTTAAGATGGGTATGACTGAAGTGCCATCTTCATACAAAGTGTAGCCGTGCTTTCAGACACAAAATTTCAGTCAACAGATACAATTTTAAAGCTGAACAGGAAAGTTTGGAAAGAAAGTTTGTTCGAGTTTGGTATTTCCACCCAGGTTTTGTAGTTAATAATTAAGTTAATAATTATTATATTATATTGTGAAATGCCTCTAACACTAACTTGCTTTATACTTTTTCTATTCAGTTTTTATTTATTATATAATAATAATAAAAATAAAAAAACCTTTGCTATGTGTACTGAATTAGGGTTACTGAGATCACTGCTCTTGTGTTGAATTTGATTGCTTCCATTGTCCTCATTTATAAGTCACTGTGGATAAAAACATCTACTAAATGACTAAATGTTATATTTTAATATGCATTTTATCTTCTCATTTCATGCTCTTATGCCGATGGAGCTGAAGGAACAAATAAATTACAATTAATTAAATTAAACAATTAATTCTTAAAGCAATCCTAAATTTTAAAACAATCACATTTATCACCTGTTTTTGACATTTAACACTTTTAAACACTTTGTTTTTAGTGTATTTTGCTGAACTGGACAAATTACAGATTTATTAGAAATTAAATTTCAAAACTGATCATTGCTTGTGTTCAAATTGGCAAAGAATACTTTTCACTCAATGTGTCAATTGTGGTTATTATTGTTCTTTTTGTTAATATTATTAAAAAACTTAGTGCAGTATATGTGCAGGAACATTATGAATAAGGTATACTTGATTTTCCTCCATCCAGAACACATTCTGGACCTCATAGCAGTATATCATGAAAGCAGTGTTCCTGTGCGGTCAGCATACCTTCAGCCGTGTATTTTTAATTGAAGGAACTGAGAACCGTTTCGTATGGGATGAGGAGAATAGATGTTTCACCTGCCTTTAGCACGCCAAGAATAGAAACAGAATGAAAGAGAATCTCCTGGTGCTCGGTAATGTAATATTACCCCCGGCCACATATTTTAATAGTCAGGGGTAGGTTTTCTAGTGAGGTTGCATTCATTTGCGAAGCTATATCTTGTCTTTGTGTCGCACCACCACTGGGAGGTAAGGATTTGCAGGACCCTGCCATTAATTGTGGGATTTTTAATTGGCTCGATCCCCAGATAAGTGTCAGGTTTTACATTTAACATTTTTTAAACGTAATATCATCCCAGTCGACCTTATTGTGCGACTGATCTCCTCTTATATTTTAAGCAATAATGAAGGAAATGAAGGATGATGTATGAACAGGAAATGTGAGAATCTGGGAAAAAAGAGCCGCCTGCTAGATGAAAATACCCACACCTGAGCGCAGATCACACCGCATTTGATTCCACTGCCAAATTACTTTTTAAATTATGCATTACTTTTTAATTTGTTGGGCTTGCGGTGGACATAGACTTGCTGTGCAGATATTATATTAAACGTAAATGTAAAAAAAGAGCTGAACAGTATTACCACACACACTCATAGTGGATTTTTTTTTTAACATTACACAAAGTTTTATTGTTATTTTTCACCTTTTTAAATGAGGGGTGTTTGAAAGTTATGTATTGTGTAAGTTGTGTAAATATATTTTTTTATTTTCTCTTTTACCTCCAGGTCTGATTAACACGAAAAGGATATTATGGCACTGCATTTAATTAGATCCCGTTAATGTTTTCCTTGAGAATGTTAGACCTACTGGAATACTTTGTCATCCCAGGCTTTAAAATTTGTGCTCTGTAATATGCGTAAATATGTAAAAATCACCGTTTGCATGTTAAAATATTCCTCCAAGAGCTCACAATTTTCCCATGCAGATAGGAAATGGAAATTTTAAGCTCAGTTACTTCATATGCTCTCAGGGTAAAAATGTACCGTTGGTTTTATCACATTCCTCCAAAGTGTACTGCACCCCGTGTCCTTAGCCCCCATTGACCTTGGTGACAGAAGTGATTACGACCTCCTTCTAAACCCACAGGATTAAAACTAGTAGCCTGCTTGTGTAGTAAATCACTTCACCCAGGGTCCATAAAGCTCTCCGTGTGTTTTTTAGCGCACCGAGTACCTTGCTAATGCCAACTGCATCTCACAGCACTTACTATCCATACGAAAAATGACCCAGCCTCCCGCTAATGCATCATTAACATTCCTGGATGCATAAATTGTGAAAGGTTCACGATTTATGTGCTTGCGGCATGTGAAGAGGGACAGGATATTTGATGTAGCGCAGATAAAGCGATAGTGAACGTTTCACAAAAACAGCGATTATTGTATGTCCTCAAAACTGGTAAAATGCCATTAATGAGAGTGCTGCAGTTTTGGATGTGTTTACGGTTGTTTTCGTTGCATTTGATTTTATCGTTCATATTTGACCCACAGAATCTGGCTGCTGACCAACGTTTGTCAATTATGAATATGTAATTTAAATTTGAATTTGCTGTGATTGATAATCAGATCTGCCTCATAGTGTTTTCTCTTTGAAAGACACTGTACATGAATAATTACTGAAAATAGTAAACCATTTGCAACTGAATGTTTTGAAAATGCCCTCAAATGTCAGTAACCTCTAGTGCGATTTGTTGTGGAAGCAACCGTTTGCCAGAATTGTGTCCAAGCGACTGGTTTGTACAGTATATTGTCATGGCCTCTCTAAAGATTCAACCTTTGATTATCATAATGCAACCTTGTGCGGTCTGCCCTCTATACTAGACCAGAACGTCAATGAGTAGATGCCAGCAGGCTGGCGTGGTAGCCGTCCCACCTGTAGGCATTGCCAGCCTCTGGCGAGGCTCAATGAGCTGCCATCTGACAGTCCTGGCGCTGCCCCTCTCCCCTCTCAAACCCAGTTAAACCCTGTAGTGTGTGTGCCATCACAACACAGTCCTCATAGTGTACAGCCATCTGGGCCTGTACAACCGCCTCGGGGGAGAAACATCAATTTCCATGTCTGCCTCTGAACTTGGGCGTTTTCCCAACAGCTCAGTTTCCACCTGTGAATGGATGTAATCAGACAGTCCTTGATGCATTTCTGCTCTTTTGAATTGATGCACAAATTCTAAGATGTCTATCTATCTATCTATCTATCTATCTATCTATCTATCTATCTATCTATCTATCTATCTATCTATCTATCTATC
>JAUMHP010000057.1:14133936-14149916 GCA_032361065.1 Enteromius trimaculatus
GGGGGGGGCAACGTAGAAAACAGTCCGGAGTGGAAACTAATATTCTGGCGAGGGTTCCCGCTGGTGCCGTTCAGAACTCGCCACGGAGGTGCGGCTCGTAACAATATATATATATATATATATATTTTTAGCTTTGGTGAATAAATGCAGCCTCATTGAGCATTAAAAACTACTGAACATAAGTGCAGTATTACCAAAAAGATTTGCTAACCGCTTTCTCTAAACAGAACTTGACAGTCAGCGATCGACCAAGGGTTCTCATAGAAAGACCATGCTGTTTCTAGGATAGTGTAATTCAGAGTTATATGACAGCTCTGCTTTTCTATGAAGTATTATATATTGACAGTCCTTAAAGAAATTCACTTAATGTCTTCTCCATTCCTTTATGGCTTTAGCATGACATGCGCTCAACACGACAGAGCCCATGAATGAGTGCCCCCACTTCATAAAGCATCCGTTGTGATTTGGGCTTGTTTGTTGTGCATGCTGTAATTAGCTGGGGCCATGAAGGGCACAGGCATACGGAGGGACATCACTTGATTACGCCCATTAATCATGTCTCAGCGAGACGACCGTAGGAGGATTTGGGAGCTGAAATGGACTGTGTCATTTTCTTAATGCTCCATTTCAGCTTCGGATTTCGCCTTCAAACCTCCGTTTACCAAAAACTCTTTTCTTATGTGCCACAAAACCGTCTGCTGAGTCATATATCACAGAAGTGGCCCTTTACCCAATATTTGTCACATAAATTCTATAGTGAACTTCTCCAGCACCCCATGTCCTTAAAGTGTATGCCTGCAATTTGGTGTATAATTTGGAGTTGATGGGGCGTTTTTGTGCAGCAAAATAATGTACCACTTTCATTGTGAGAAAAAGGGCATAAAACTCCATCCCTCAAACTCACCCTGAGAGAACGGCGAAAGCCATTTGGCGCTGTGAGGCGTGTTTCTCCTCTAAGGGGTTCAGGGCGTATTTTCTCACTTCTTCCATTAGTCTGCATTCAGAGTAAATGTGAAAGCAATACCTGACCTGCATAAAAGAGCTAAAGAGCTGTGATGGCAGAGGCTTTAACCACATTGTTGAAAAAAACAGATTTTTTTGCATGAGCAACATGTTGTGTCTAAAATCAACATCTGTCTCTTTAATGGTGAAAATTGGAGTCAGGTTTGAGTCTTTTCTCTCTGTCATTTCCAGTCAGATCTACACTATGTAGTCACATTAAAGTAAATATTCTTGCCTTTTTTTATTTTATTTTTTTCTCTGCAGAGACCAAGTAATCCATTCGAAAAGAAGCGTTTGGGAAATAACTAAACGAAAGACTTATTTGAGTTCTCTTTCTCATTCTTTAACCCTGTAAAACTGACATTATTGTCAGAAAAAAAAACTAATAATATATTATATATAATTTTTGTCTTAAGATTCGTGCTCTGCTCCATAATGTGTACAGGGGCGAATTTTTTGTGAATTTGGGACCTCAGGCAAATATAGGAATGGAGTATAGGAATATATTTGCACACATTTACTGTTATTTGCTGCTGCACAACGGTGCCACATAGTTTATAATTATTGTAACTTTAAACATCCCTGTAGTACTGTATGTCTTAGTAGGTAATATTTACTTAAAAAGCTTAGTAGTGTGACAAAATAGTGCAGTGATGCTTGAAGTTGCTTCTGTCTGTGTTTTAAATTTATATAAAAATGAATGTTTTCCTTGCAGAAAGTGTAAGCTATCAATCAAACGACACAATGCATTTAGTAGATTGTGTACAACAGGGTTTTTAAACAAATTTTTGATCATCATATATTAGGGACCTTGAGAATTTGTGTTTCAAACAGTTTAGGTTTTGTTGTGATATGAACAACAGCACTCAACAACTCATCAGATATAGTTGTTTGGGAATCAGATTGTATTGCACTACATGTTTTTGATAAAAAAATAACAAGTTCACTAAATTCATCATTTCAGTTCCATATGTTCAGAACTGAACAAAGATTACATTGTTTTATCATTTTTATTTCTTAAACTTATACAGAACGGGTACTTTGTTTCCAAGGCTACACTTCATCTTTGAAGAAATAGCCTCGATTTTAGCAACACAGTTGAGGCAGTTATTAATGTTTGATTATATGCAACTCCATGCTAAAGATATTCTTTTTCTGAAGTCCTTTTGTAACTAAATATATGGTCACCTTGACTGTAGGTAGGCAGTCATGTTTTTTTCTTTTCTCAGCAGGCTTTTGACACGTCTGAGCCAGAGTGACTCAACATGGCCGTGAGCTTCACGAATGAATTACTCTTTGCACATTAATCAGTAACACTCTCACTCCATGTTCGCCAACGTACCTCTAAACATTTCTACATATGATATTTCAACAGAGCATGTCAGAGGCGCTGTCAGTTATCTTTTTAATTAGGCTTCTAATTGTTCGGCGTGTCTTATCTCTATGGTCCATACTATATCATGGCGCAGGTGGGGGCAGTGGTGGACACTCTACACGTGAATCCAGCGGCAGGTCTGAGATTATTAATTGAGAGCATCAATAACGGCGAGCTTTGTTCTTCTTTGCCCTGAAGAGCACATTCATCATATGAGGTCAGTGCAGTCAGGCCGGGGAAAATGGGACAGCTTTGGCCACTAGGAGCCCAGATTCACTCCACAGTAAATCTCGCTGGCCTCACGGCACTGACAAAGTGCCATAGCATCTGAGACGCTTGGTGTGAGATTACTAAAGCATGTTCCTGCCTGTGGTCGTGTGCTGGGGATGATAAATCCAACCTGGTATTTGGCTCACTTAAATGAAGAACTGATGCTAGATACACAGAATCGGCTTTGACACAAAGACATGAAAACCACAGAGCACTAGGCTTGGGCGGTAATATGGTATACCACAGGATCTAAAAATACCAACGGTATCAGTTTCAGAACCATTATACCGTTATAAAAAACAATGCACTTATATAGGAGACCAGGATTAAATATTAAATCTAATTTATTTAATGCCTAAAAATGCGTATGCATGGTTGTCATCACAAGACAGCTGGAGGAGAACGAGAGAGGTGGGGAAAGATGGCCTGTTGCGCACTAGAGACCTGCACGGGATGGATTTTTCAGTGGCGCTCCCGCAAAAATATATATTATTTTCTCCCACTCCCGCCTGCAGTATTCAAGTTTGTCCC
Source organism: Enteromius trimaculatus (assembly GCA_032361065.1). NCBI lineage: Eukaryota > Metazoa > Chordata > Actinopteri > Cypriniformes > Cyprinidae > Enteromius > Enteromius trimaculatus. Next base: position 14,137,115 of record JAUMHP010000057.1, read on the forward strand.
GCTCTGGCCTGCAAAAGCCCGCAAGTAAAAATATAAGTTTTATTTTAACCGCTTCCTGCCGCTACTCTAGTATTTGTTTCACTTGCTTCCCTTTTGAATATAAATAAAAACGAAATGGAAAATAAACATGTTTTGTTTTATTTGAGTTTAATTAAATGGAATGATAAACATGGACACGAACAAGGAGCTTTTCAGAACATAGAAATGCAGTTAGAAATAGGCTGATAATTTTGCAATAAAAACAAAATAATATCAAACGTTGATTTCTCAAGTGGTCAAACAGAAAAGCATTTTGCCTAATACTGCTTTAGAACATGTTAGCCTTTTTTTCCTTCAGCAATGTAGAAAAAACAAGTACAACTTAGCTTAGCATCTTGCATCCTGTCATGCAGTGGAGCGCCGGCAGGGGATGCCGGAAGTGTGGTTTAGAGACGCAGCGTCTCGTTCCTTCAAGGAACTAGGGTTATATTCATAACCTAGAGACGTTCTTTTTCAGGAACTCAAGCTGCGTCGCTGAGACGCTATAGGAACGAGATGCCCACGCCCCCGGACTTTCAAATTCCCTGCCTAGTGTGTGTTTGTGCACAGCTAAGGCAAGAGAACAGAAAAGCCCATGTAAGACCATAAAAGTGGACGAAAGTGTGAGGGGTGGACCACCTCGCAGCGTCACATATATCGGCCATGGAGACCCCTGCTAGCAGGGCCTTCGAAGCCGCCACACCGTGTGTTGAGTGCACTCTGACTCCTAGCCTCGGCGGGAGACCAGGGGACTCGTAAGACATGTTAACAGCATCCACTATCCAACGGCTTAAAGTCTGCTTGGTCGCTGGAAGCCCCTTCTTGGGGGGACCGAAGCATACAAGCAACTGCTCAGACTTTCTCCACAGGGCAGCTCTGTGGACGTACTCGCACTGGACACACACAATTAAGCTTCTGCTGACCAGGCTCCCTGAAGGGAGGTGGGTTATAGACCTGTAGTACGACTGGCTGTGGTGTAACCGTAGATACCTTGGGACTTTAACCCACTTGTGGGTACAGAAAGGCTTTGGCCATGCCAGGTGCAAAGTCCAGATGTGTAGGGGCCGCTGAGAGGGCCTGAAGGTCACCTACTCTCCTCAGAGAACACAATGCTAGCAAAAGTGTGGTTTTTATCGTCAACAGGCGATCATAAATCTCCTCTATGAGCTCAAATGGTGGCCCACAAAGGGCTTCTAACACCACTGCCAGGTCCCAGGTTGGTACCCTGGAACATACCAGAGGCCTCGACCTCAGCGCGCCGTATAAACCTTCGTCTAGAAGGGATATCAGGTCAGAGAACCATACTAGGCATACTCAGAATGCTACAAGCAGTAGACTGACCGCGTCCCGGCACACTCTCTCCAGAACTCCTGGGAGCAGAGCAATCGGGGGAAATGCGATCGGCCACCTCTGTACCATGGCATTCAGCCCCAGCGGAGCTGGATGAACTAGAGAGTACCAAAGGGAACATTGCAAATTCTTTTTCGTCACGAAGAGGTCCACCTCTGCTTTGTAGAATACTCTCCAGATCCCCTGTCTCGACAAGATGTCTCCTATATTTAGATGCCCAGGAATATAGATGGCTCTCAGTGAGAGGGATCTGTCCCGGGCCCACACAAGGATCTGGTGTGCCAGCTTGTACAAGGGGCGCGTCCGAAGACGTCCTTGGTGGTTGATGTAAGAGACAACTGCCAAGTAAGATGGCGATCTTCCCACAGACCTTTGTCCAAACCTCAAACCTTTGTTTCTGAGCCACCACTGTAGGAGTCTCATGTACAGCAGGCCAATAGGTATTACGTTGGACGCAGCTGCCATAAGGCCCAGCAACTTTTAAAACTGCTTGACAGTGAGTGACCAGTCCTTCTTTTACACCTCGCTCTCCGACTAGCCCAAGATTAACCAGTCGTCGATATAATTCAGTATACGAATACTCTGTAGTCGCAGTGGTGCCAGCGGTCTGGGAGACAGGGAAGGAGCCTTTAACACTAAATTTACTAAACCTGCGCAAATTTGCATAAAATCCAGGCTGCTGACCCCCTGGTTCCCCTCCTTTTGTTTTCCAAATGAGCCATTACCTGTGAGGGCTAGTTCATTTGCATTTGCAGGCCAGGTTAAACCAGGGGGTGAAGGTTTGTTGCACGGCTGAACTGAGAAAGAGTCATGACAATATGTGTTTTTCTATATTCTTGTATAGCACATATCAGAAAAGATTGTATCATTGGTGTAAAATTATGTGGTGAAATGAGAAATGAAATGAGAGCGCATTAATGGAGCAGGATAATTTTTAGTGATTAAAACCTTGTCTTTTACGCTCTTCTTCGCATAAAGACTTCGTATGGCTTTAGAAGACTTGGAATATAACATGAATTGTTTGTAATGTATTAATACTGCTTGTTAATGATTAGTTTGTGCAATAAATACCTGTGACTGCTTTTGCTGGTGTTATATTGTTCAGAGGTTAGTAGGTTTGAGGTACGGTTGGGGTTTGGTGCTCCAATAAAAGTAAAAAAAAATCTATAATAAATGTATATATGCAAACCATTACATTAAGCACAACAACTGAGAGCAATGGAGGAGCGCCTAAAAATGGGTACCTTGAGCTTCAAAAAACAATGCAAAAGTGTCTTGACCAATCTCAAAATTTGATGAGTTAGAGTGAGACTGTGTTGATAATATAGTAGAATGTTAACTCATGTTTTTTTTTTGCAATGATTTTTGCATTACTGTGACAATGCACTTACGCTTACGTCACCCATGAAGCAGAAAGAGACAGCTGTGTTTTGATTTGAGGGCGCGAGCGTGGACTAGTGCAGGCTGCATAATGGAAGGGAGCAGTAACAATGGCGATAAGCAACGAGAGCAAATGAGCGAGACCGGAGGAGGTCTGTCCTAGAGACCCGTGGGACCCAAACGCACCGACTGCGGCGCGGGACCAGATTTGATGAGTGAATGTGGGCGCGGGCGGTAAGGTCCTCTTGTTAGTGCGGGTTGCGGGAGAATATAATTATCCATGGGACTCCCGCCAAATGGATTTAACTTAAAATGAATTTTATAAAAACAAATATTCTGTTATTTTTCTTCTGCACAAAAGCAACATGAACGAATAAAGTAAAAACAATTTACTGGCGCAGGTTCGCATATTCAAAAGGGAAGCAAGTGAAACAAAGAGTAGCGGGAAGAAGCGGTGAAAATAAAACTACTTATATGTTTACCTGCGGGCTTTTGCGGACGGGAGTGGGACAAAACTTGAATACTGTGGACGGGCGGGAGAAAATAGTATATATTTTTGCAGGAGCGGGCGGGAGCAGGACATGATCTTGCAGAGGCGGGACTCAAAAATCTGTCCCGCGCAGGTCTCTAGACTGTCCCTTGAGACCAGGTAAATTTAATGTAGTGTTAAATCAATGTGATTGTTAATCGAGATGGGGGCTGTTAAATAATTTACGTTAATTATGGAAGGGATAAACCACAACCATCAGTGCAATACTGCACGACGGCAGCGAGACTGTCAAAGTGGCCGGAAGTCTTTCATTTTAAATATAAGCTGGTGGCGAGAGGAGGTGCAGTGCATCATGGACGGCGAGAGTGTCGAGGAGAGTTTTTTTTGTTTGTAAGTAGTTCAAAGTATGTTTTTTAATAGTGAATACGTAAATGTAATTAAAATTTGTGAATAACTGAAAAAAAAGTGGCCAATCATTCATAGTAGATGTCTTCCTTTATCCATTCAAAGATATTTTAGCCTTTTTGTGTTGATCATCAAAGCTCATGGACATGTTATGTATGAAGTACCCACATACCTCAAATGAGAAGGACTTTCTCTTTTGATTTGCTTTCATCTGATACACCAACCTTTTGCTTCTTTTTCTGTTTTGTTTTATTTGCTGCCTCTTCAGCCTTGAAAGAGGAATTTTACTTTGAATAGCATCAAAATTCAATTTAATATATATTTTTTAGCTCCCTTTTGTGGCATTGTTATCTTCTACATTATTATTATTTTTTTAAATAGGAGGCAACATAGTCAAGATCCAACCTTTCAGAACAGCATTTACACCATGTGTGCATCTAAAAATATCTCTGTAGGGAGGTTACTATCTGCTGAAACAGAATATGAATTGTTGAGTTTTTTCTTGAGACATTTTTTTCAACTGATCCAAGCACTTAGAAGCTGTCCAGATTTATCATGACTTTGAAAGTTATGCCAAATAGCAGACAAACCAACTTTATTTCATTGGATTTCAGGGATGTGAAATGTTATGTCTAGACAGTGCAGATGCACTTTTTGTCCTAATACTAGCAGATAGGCTAGTCATCATTAGCTAATTGAATAAACTCATTAGAAACATACAGCTAAGGGGAATTTCATTGGATGGGCTCTTTCCATGGGAAAAAAAGACTATAAAATGGATTTTAATGTTGAAAGGATCTGAATGAGTTAGGGGTATATCTGTTTCCAAGAGAGCTAACATGTTTAGATACCTCTCCTGAGAATTGCACAGCTTAGGGGTGAAAAAAAGTGGAAGTGAAAAAATCAAGAGTAAAATCTGACAAATAAATGTTCTAGCACTAGCGCCTGAGGTGTCAACATGAGTGGGAAAAAACTCCACCATGTGGAACATTCGTCTTTATCTGAACTCTAATGTGATTTCAAATAACTAAAAGGATTAAGAAGACCATTGCATAATCCAGATTTCAAAGTGTGGTGATTTGTAATGTTTTGCATCTAGTTCCTGTGCTTGTGTGCAGGTTTTAATCCTCTGCAGTGAGTGCCAGGGGTATGTGTACCCCATGGGCTTCCAGAAGCCACTTGGAAAGACGTTGCTTTTGCTTTGGGAAACCTACAAAACTCTATTAAAAATAAAAATGATTAAAATAGCAAAATGTGATTATTGTAGAAAGTTTATTAGGGGTCACTCATAGGAAAATATATGAAAGAAATTTTGAAACTCATTGATGCTGCTGTATAAATTAAAATAATAAAATCAACCTAATAAATGTATTATTCTTCAAATGTCAGGTTTTTTTTTTTTTTTTTTTAAACAATTTAATAAGCAGTTATAAAAATGTATGTATTTCTCCATTTATGTAGATAGAAGCGAGATGAACTAGAACTAAATGAATTAAATGAGTATTTTACATTTAAAACAAAATTGTAAAAAATAATTGTAATTAAATTACTTGGAATAAAATTAAAGTTACCTAAAAAATGGAAATTTTAAAATATTATTTTCAGATTTAGTTGCCAAGGAATCATTTCTAATTATATTTTAGTTTAACTTAAAGTACTAAAAATGAAATATATATAAATGTTTCTATAAATATTATTTGCATATTGAAAATATATGCAGTTGGTACTGTATGTGTTTCTAGTCCTGTTACATTTACCGACATTACTATAGGCCGGTGAATTTGAAGAAAGGATTGGCTTTATTTAAATACAGCTTTTATTTTGCTCAACTGAATATTTTAAAGCCTGTCCGGATAATTTCTCAAATATATTTGGCTGATTCATGGTTACAGTCTGAGTCACACAGAATTGTCTACATTGTAAAGATGCCTGCCATCTATCTGTAGCTCAGTTGCCAAGCCAACAATTTCTGGTGCTCTACAGGAGTGTGTAGAGATGCATGATGTCTGTGTACAATATCTGCCTTGAAGTGAACTGGAACAGAAGCAGCCCGATTGCTGTGTCCGATATTAAGACATTCACCCAGGCATCTATGAAACAGAATGCACAAGTAAGGGAGAAAAATACAGCTTATTTTGTGAAGAGAAATTTCAGCTCATCAGTTTTATTGCTGATCAAGTGGACATCGATAAGGAATGAGGACATCACTGCCAAAACCTGACCCAACCTTCACCTTTACCTGATAATGACATAATTAAACTAAAATAGTTTACTTCATTGCTTTATATTGCGTGTGAAAGAGGGTGATCATCCATGCCGCATCTCTATTTTTCCACGGAAGTTATGATCTATAACTATTATATCTTGTCAATGTGAGTGTACACTCACCTAAAGGATTATTAGGAACACCATACTAATACAGTGTTTGACCCCCTTTCGCCTTCAGAACTGCCTTAGTTCTACGTGGCATTGATTCAACAAGGCGCTGAAAGCATTCTTTAGAAATGTTGGCCCATATTGATAGGATAGCATCTTGCAGTTGATGGAGATTTGTGGGATGCACATCCAGGGCACGAAGCTCCTGTTCCACCACATCTCAAAGATGCTCTACTGGATTTAGATCTGGTGACTGTGGGGGCCATTTTAGTACAGTGAACTCCTTGTCATGTTCAAGAAACCAATTTGAAATGATTCTGGCTTTGTGACATGGTGCATTATCCTGCTGGAAGTAGCCATCAGAAGATGGGTACATGGTGGTCATAAAGGCATGGACATGGTCAGAAACAATGCTCAGGTAGCCTGTGACATTTAAACGATGCCCAATTGGCACTAAGGGGCCTAAAGTGTGCCAAAAAAAACATCCCCCACACCATTACACCACCACCAGTCTGCACAATGGTAACAAGGCATGATGGATCCATCCTCTACCATTTGAATGTCTCAACAGAAATCGAGACTCATCAGACCGGGTAACATTTTTCCAGTCTTCAACTGTCCAATTTTGGTGAGCTCATGCAAATTGTAGCCTCTTTTTCCTATTTGTATTAGGTTGTGCGTGTTGTGGCTTCACAAATGCTTTGCTGCATACCTCAGTCGTAACGAGTGGTTATTTCAGTCAAAGTTGCTCTTCTATCAGCTTGAATCAGTCGGCTCATTCTCCTCTGATCTCTAGGATCAACAAGTCATTTTCACCAACAGGACTGCCGCATACTGGATGTTTTTCCCTTTTCACACCATTCTTTGTAAACCCTAGAAATGGTTGTGTGTGAAAATCCCAGTAACTGAGCAGATTGTGAAACACTCAGACCGGTGTGTCTGGCACCAACAACCATGCCACGCTCAAAATTGCTTAAATCACCTTTCTTTCCCATTCTGACATTCAGTTTGGAGTTCAGGAGATTGTCTTGACCAGGACCACACCCCTAAATGCACTGAAGCAACTGCCATGTGATTGGTTGATTAGATAATTGCATTAATGAGAAATTGAACAGGTGTTCCTGATAATCCTTTAGGTGAGTGTATGTTGTGTATGTGGATGGCCTCGGACATTTTTGCCATCTTGTGGACAACTTATTACTGCAAAAAGCATGTGCGCTGAACACTGTCCCTTAGGGTACATATAAAAAGTGAAGTATACTTTGGGCTTTACTCTTAAATAACACAAGGTTGGTCTAGCTGATGTACATGTAGAGCAAAGACTGAGTGTTGTTTTTACATAAGTGATTTTGCCATTGACCGTTGATTGACAGACAATCTGATCTTGGGTATTATGTACCACTGTTGCTATCCACAGCATGTTGCCCGACAGCTTTGGCTGTTCTCCATGGAAATGTCCAACAAGATGGCGGATAGCAACGATGGCGCATAATATCCATGTTCTGTTGGTTAGATTGCATGTCAATCCTGCTCCTTGCGAGTGGTCTTCTGGCAGTTGATTTTTTTTAAATTGTAAAGCAGAAATTAGATGAGTAGAAACACATTTCTCAAATTTATTGTAATGCCTTTGACATTGTGTGTCTCACACATAGTTACAGCTATTACAGAAATGGCATTGTTGGGTGATGTTTTTGGTTTTGCTTCTAATATGCTTACTAAAATGTAGGCGTTTGGTCCCTTGGTCACAAAGAAAAGGCTGGGAAAGGTAGAGTTAAATGGCATCATTAGCTCTAGCACAAATCTCAGCCTGACAATCAACCAGCATTGTTCTCTCGAACACTTTCCTTAGGCCACCATTTTAGCCGCTTCTTTGACCCCACGACATTGCTTTCTCTCCAGCAAGAGTGGCCATTATTGAGCTTGGCCTCTACACAAACCCACTCAAACAGACCCTTATATCACACAGTCATTGGATGTCTGTTTCTGCTGTTCACATAGAGGGCGAGGAGGGGTATAATTCAGGTTTTACCTGTCAGGAAGGAAAAAAAAATTAAGGCTCTCTGAGCCTTTTAGGGTGGAAAAAAGTGAATGGCATTATTTGTCTGGTATAGCAGAAGTGACATGAGTCTTTTTCGCTGACAGGCTTCGTCACAGGTCTTTTTGGCTGCTAATTTAGATCCACTTTGGAAGCTAGAAACATTTGTGCAGTATATTTTCTCTTAAGTCTTATTTTGCTTGTAGTGGATTCCAGTTTTTGCAGAAACGAGCAAGCAGAAAATGAATAGACTGGAATGAGCATGAAAATGGTTTTATTCAATTTCGTGTTGAAACGTTTGAAGTTAGCCAGCATCTCTGAGGATGTGCAGTCAAAATACTTACTAACCTTCACAGATATGTACTAACCTTTTTAAATTATCCCATAAAACAATTACTGGGACATGAAACACCAAATCACTAGATGTTTAATGAAGAGTATTGGGGTTGGAGGGATCTGATTAGCATAAAAATGTTAGCGAGGGTCAGCAAATTTAGGTTTATATGAAATGCGTAGTGACGTTCGGGTTTATACAATGAGCATTGGATGATAACTAAGAGTTGAGGAAAGTTGTTTTTAAAATACAAAACGATTTTAATGATCTCATGGCAACGTCATCTTTCTCTCTCTATGATCTAAGACAATGAATGTTGGAATGAACTTTATGTCAGCCTGGATTCCACAAAAGGAGTCTCTTTTTTTCCTGTAACTGTTTTTAATATCATAAATGGAAGTTTGGAAGCGATCCCAAATCTCACATTTGTAAATAATACGTGCAAACTTAGAAAGCAAATATGCTCAGAATGAGATACTGAGGGTGGGAATGAGGCAAAACTGCCACAATGGGAACAAAATGGAAAACACTGGTGAAGCAAATGTGTATTGAATGAAAAGACAAGTTGGCTACTGACACTAGTTGAAAAGGACGTATATTTCCTTTTCTGTGTACAGCTTCATCCACACATCTAAGGGTTTCCCAGGAGATTTCAAAACCCTTTCCTTGGCCTTTAATGAGTACACCATCACTGTAGCACCCAGGCTGTCACCAATTCTTGCACAGTTTGAATACAGATGCATTCAAAGGCACAAAACATAGCCCTATTGCAGGAACTGATAATGTGATCTGGAAGTTGTGAGGTTCATCATTGTCTAACTAAAATGATTGGCTTATCAAATTGTGTAGTAAGTGAGCGTGATAAAAAAATGCATGTATATGTTAAAGATAAATATAAATATATACACAGACAAACACAATGCAGTTTCACTATTGGTATTCATTTCATTGCTCTCCCCATCTATCAAATAATATATAAGCCAGCAATATATCTTGTACCTCTAATTTATACAGCGTGATTTATGGCATTTCATAATTCACTCATATTTCAAAAACAGCAATGCTTCGTCTCGGGTGTGCTCTGGGAGTATTAATGTGATCTTCCGTGGTGTGAATGCATTGCGATTAACAAATTTATTTGCCAACATAATGAATTAATTAAATTTCAAAGCTCTTTATGTCAGTCAGTTATGAATCATTTTTCAGTGTTCCTCAACATCTCTGACAAGGGAACTATATTTCTTCACATGCATCTGCTGTTGCTCTATATAGAAGATGCTATACTTGCAATTACGTGCTATAATTAGGATGAACTGGTGGGTCTGGAAACTATCCATTTTTAACAATGTGCTGCTAACAACCTTGTTAACTAGCTCCATGAATGAGGTCATGTGTTAAGTAATGAGGCCGGCCACTCAGATGCACTGTAGTTAGATACCGTTTATTGCAAATATTTTCAATTTCAATTTATTTCAAATCATTGTTTGTATAATGTTTTTTTTTTGACTGACAGAATCTTTGTTGGCGTGCATTTGAGTCATGAGTAGCAGTTAATATAATAACCTTAAATATTTGAGTCCAGTTTTGTCTTACCTCAGGTGGATAAAGATGGATAATTTGAAATGGGCTATTGTGCCAGTGTTCATGGTGTGTGAAAATCAAAAGCTAGCGGGATCAATACTGAGCCCTGAGGTTCAAGATTGTGTGAAATCAATTCAGCCAATTGCCATTCACCATGACAGAGCCTTTATGACCCCCTAACCCTCACATGATCCATACGTGCGCCGTTTTGACGCATCATGCTCGCGCATATGGTCATCTTACCTTAATGCAACTTCCTGTCTCACATTATTTCTCTTATAGTTGATGCTAGGTCAAACTTTACTGCTCTCCAGAGGTCTTCCACAGCAGATACTTTCATGTTCTCCACACTTTTACCTGCAGAGCTAATTGATTGAATCAATTGCAGCATCAGATGTGCTACACCCTCCTTCTGCACTCATGGCTTATAAAGCTTTTAAAAAGCAGTGATTGACTCAAATGGTGGATTCAAACGAAGCATTCAGACCTTCACTTTTGCTCTTCTACCTGTTTGTTAGAGTCTAACCGGACACATAAAATGGTAAAGCTAATATTGATTGTGTTGAATAACACTCATTGGTTTAGTTGTCACACTTAATGGATGTGTCAAAACATTTTAGACTTCCTGAGAGCATACTTTTCCTTTCGAATCTGACCTCAGGGCTCAAAAACATATCTTTAAATGGTTTTAATCTTTGCTTCAATAGTTCCAATAGCTGTTATATCTAAAATAGAATGATATTATATTAAACACAGTGTCAATAAGCTTTGGAGCAATGATTTTTTTTTTTTTTTCAATAGCTGCTTTTTGTAGCCATCATGCTCACATGCCTAGCTGTTTCTGGAGGTTATAGAGGTTTTTATTTTTTTTCATTTTCAGACTACAAAACAAACTTGGGTTTCCTTTTCACTTTGTCCTTTTCTTTTGCTCAAAGCATATCAATGAGATCCTAAAAAGCACTTTAGGTAATTACAAATAAAAGCCAAGCTTTAGGCCCACGGGAAGAAAACTTCTCACACTCGGCCTTGTGTAATGATTCTTTAGTTCGTTCATCATTTTCTTATCTCATTGAGCTTCTAGACCTGCGGCTATGACTGTACCAGCCCAGCCCTTGCTAGGAAATCAAGGGCTCCGTAATTCAAAAACGATGTGCTTTTTTTTTTTCTAGTTTAGCTAATCGTTTATGGATTTAATAGTGACTGAATTTGCTCTACTTTTCATATGGTCTTGTAAAAGGTGTGAAAAAGCCTTAGTTTAAATACATGCAGATAGACGAAGCATTTATGTTAATTGTCCCCGCGGTAAGAGCAGACAGCTCTAAAGTCCCTAGAGAACGGCAGGGTCTGTTGATAATTGTGGTATCCTGTGTTTATGCAGATTAGCTAAGTGACTTTTTCTCCATTAGGACTGTGAATCCAAATAATGACATAAATATGGAAAGATGCAAATAGACAAACTGAAATGTCACAGTTTTAACCTCCTTCACGGCCCCTGGGGATAAACCCCTTCTGTACTGTACACCTGAGAGCACCCAAAGCAGTTTAATTCAGCATTTCGCAACCACCCACATTATATTGTAGCATTTCAAATGATCTCAGCATATGGAGCAACACTTTATAAGATTAGCCCATTCAGCCGTACTTATCACCACCCACATGCATAGTAATGATTACATACATATTAACTTCACCCAAAACATCAGTCATAGCCCATTATATTTGACCTCAGATACAGGATCATTAGAAGCTGAAGGCTCTAACTTGATACTGTTATGCTAACTTTACATTTAGATCTGAAGTGCGCATCCCTGATTTTAGTGGAATGAAACTAATCAGATCTTCTGGAGGAGATTTCCTGCTGCGTGATCCCGCTGATTTCATCGGCAGATAAACTGCAGAAGCTGTAATATCAGAAGAGTTTGGGCATCTTAATCACAGCCCCCCTCTGCTGCTTCCCACACAGCAGGAAACTCCTACTGGAAATAACAGTCCAAAGTGGATTAAAAAAAAGTCTTTGTTAAGTGCTCATTTGAGAAAAAAAATGGTAATATGGATTTCAAGGAACTGGAAAAAACAACATATTTTAATTGTGCAAATTATAACAAGACACATGTAACTTGGAGTGCATTGTTTGAGTGCTCTTTTCTGTTATCAGGGCTTCAGAGGCAATCTTTCTCAGCTGTAATGAAACAATGATATCCAGAGAATGGAGCTCTTCACGTCTTCCTCAAGAAGACATGTTGTTTAAGGAACCTTGACTTGTGGCTCACCTCATGGAGTGACTGAGATACTGCCTGCTTCAGTACCCATTATCTTCCCTGATTGACAATCATGGCATGAGGAGGGATATAAACCCATAAATGAGGCTTAGCACTGTTAAGAATGTCAGCTCTCGATGTGACCTTGAGCGGAGAAAGGAAGTTTTACACAATTCTGATGTTTGATGAATACGGTATAGCAGAGGTAGACAGAGATGCAAATGGGGTCATGAGTGGTTTATAGGCAATGTGACAGAATTTGTGGTATATGGTCATTTATTTTTAAGCAGACTTTTTACAAATGTAAAAGAAAAGTTCATTTAAAAAGTTAATTTGTTGTTCTACTACATATACATTTCCTGCAAATACAAAAAGTTATTAATAATTTTAATGGTGTCCTCATCTTATACAATGTATATATATATTAGGGATGTAACGGTATTGTAAATACCGTCGTACCGCAATATCAAATTTTTTCGATAATACCGTGGTCGCATTACTCGATAAAACGACAGGTCTTATGAAAAAAGTTTGCTCAGGCGAATGGAGCGAACGGGAGGTAGCGGGAACTACAA
>JAUMHP010000057.1:14161296-14177157 GCA_032361065.1 Enteromius trimaculatus
ATATTAAATAAATGCTTGCGAGTGTGTATAGCAAATATATATCATAACTCCAGACATCCAGGGGGTTTGGCATGTAAGGAGGGAGCTTTGGAGATGATCCTTTTAATTTAGTGGGAGCCTCTGTGCTGTGAGAGCCAAGCTGATTCACTTCCTGTGGATGATGCCATCTGCTTGGGGGCAGCAAACAAACAGACAGACCAAACAAAAGCAAAGCTTTCTTCACTGTCTGTGCGTGAAGCATGCAGAGTTGGGCACAGCTTAAATAAGGTTGAGACTTGATTTTATTTTTTAAATTAAGAGGTAGTCAGATGGGAAGGTTTTACCCAGTGCGTATGATTAATTATATGTGCTTTATTGATTTATTTTAGCTACAAATCATGGATGGGTCATACTGTGCAGTCACATTTTCACATTTAATTTTAAATTCATGTAAATATTTTTAAAGATGTAAAGAAATATCAGTTAGTTGTCTTTCACCATAATGCCACATTTTATTTATTTTATTTCATTCTATTCAATTTTATTTTCAAAGGGGCACTGGATACTGTAGCTTTTAAAATGAATTGCAATTAAGAGGTATTTCAGTTTTTTTTTCTGTCTCTGTAATTACAATATTTTGTGCCAAACATTTTCTTGAGACTATTATATCAATAGGCAGTTCATTTATAGTATTACTTTCTATCTTGTTTCTATCTTGTTTCTATCTGACTGGTTAATCACAATGTTGTCCCAGGGTCAACAAAGATGTTGACATGTTTCACAAATCAGGTTAGTGATCCTACATGAAGTAAAAACATGAGCACGAGTGTTTTTTAATTAAATTTTTTTATAATGTTTGAAATTATATAAATACTATTTAAGTTTTTTCAGTCGTTTGTTTGTTTGATTGAGTGAAGGTTGCTTAAAGAGTTACTCCATCCCAAAATAAAAAGTCATTAATCACTTACTGTACTTTCATGTTGTTCCAAACCTGTGAAGCGCAGTTCTGTGTTAGTCACAATGGAAATATACACTGTTTGTACAATCGATGCATAAATACACGTACAGTACACAATGTATCTTTCCATCGCATTTACAGGATGCTGTGCAAAATGGTGCTGTGGTAATGTTACGGGTGCTGAATCATTGAATAAAGTTGCTATTTTTGTTTTCTTTCTGTACAAAGAAATACTCTCGTAGCTTTATTACGTTACGGTTGAACCACTGATTGGAGCACTCAGGCGACGTCATTCATACTTTTCTGCACCTTGACAGTAGTATTGTTTGGCAGTTAATGGGATAGACGAACGAAATTTTACAGGTTTGGAACGACATGGATGTAAGTGAATAATGAATAGTAACCTTTTAACAGGAATTAATTTCCTTTGATTCCCAACTTTATATGTAATGATGCTAGCTGTTCATTCTGTTTATTTAGTCATCTCTATAGTATTAAGCTATAGCATCAGGTCTGGTTACATTGAGTTTGTAAAAATTTTGTCATACTATATTTTGGAATGCACAATATTTCTTGGCAGATATTGTGCCTCCATAGTTAGAGATTCTTTTTCTTTTCTTGACAGATCTTTGAGTTTCACTGCCGTCTTCTCTCTTTTACTCCTCCGCTCCTTTTGTTAGGGACAAAATCACTAGCTTGTCACCAGCAGCCCTGTGAAAAGAGCATATTTCAACACCTTGACAGCTTCGCTGTCACGATACCTCTGGATGACATCAAACTACTAAAGCCTACATTAGCCCCCTGCTGTTGTCGAAGAGAACTCTGTTGGTATACGCTAAGCTTAGAGGCAGGAGAGCAAACAGATGCTTTTCATTCAGTGGGGAAATTGTCTACTGTGAGGCACAATAACATGGGGACCTTCACCTTCCGCAATAATGATGAAACTAACACCTCGTCTTTGTGAATAATTTGTGCCTGTATGTTATGTGGCAGCGAGATCCCTTTCAAACAGAGATCCTCAGTTAAACAAACAGAAAAGTCTAGACGTATTATAAGCTCATTCTAAACATGTTTCAACCAATCATTTGTTATGACTAGAGTGTTTCCTACAAAACGTTGCCTTTGCCAGAGCTGCTCCATGAGCGTTCCAGAAAGATCTCTAGTTTAGTATGTTAGTCAAGCTCAACGTGAGATGATCTGATCTCATTAATATTTGTAGGTATTCATATGTAATGTTTGCGTTTCCTCTTCGTATGGATACCGTATACAGTGCACAAATCAGTATGATCATAATGCATGCGAGAAATAACTTGCTAATAAAATCACACTCTGTCTGTGTCGATAGCCTACTCTCTCTCTCCCACTTTGCTTCCTGTCAATTCTGATCTGTTCCGGCCACAATAAAGAATGCCAAAAATAAATCTTTCACAAAATAATAAATAAATAATCACATTGCCATGTGAACCATATGAAAGATAGAACTGTCAATGTCATCATTTACTCATCAGACCTACTGTATATGAATCTATTTCCTCTGGGGGAGACACAAAGATGATGCTTTGAAGAATTTTGTGGTCCTGACAACATTGGACCCCATTGACGTTCATTGTATGGGCATTTTAACTTTGAAAAAAGTACAAAAAGCATCTTTAGAGGGCAGGAAATGGTAGACGGTTTGATTGGACAACAGTCATATTGTATTCAGTGACAGTCGCCAAAGACATGCGTTTTAACATTCATTCAGCGGTTTGGGTCACCAAAATCCCTTGAAGGCAAGTCGGCTTAACAGCATGCTGGAAAGTACAGTAGTCTATTTTCTCTAAAGGACAGGATGTGAATCTTTACAATTATTAATATCACAAACTCATGTTCTCTGTGAATCCTGTCTGCTATGTCTGTGGATTTCTTTACCCCGAAACTGCATTCTCCTGTGATTTTTAAAGAGTTGGGACCAAGCCAAAGGCTATTCTGTGTTCATGAGTACAGTACATTTATTCCCAGAGTAATGGACTGGCAGACTGGAAAACAATGCAGTAAAATATGTCCTTTGCAAATAATTGTTTGCAGAGAAGTTGTTTTTTGGCTCTGTTTCTCCAAAGAAGCTATGCATTATTTATGTGAATGACATTAATACTAAGGTGTTTTCCCTGGAATGGAGCCTGTGTGGCGATCTACATAACAACAGACATCAAAACATCGGGGTATATAAATTCTATCAGCTTTGCTATGGATCCAAACACAAAGCCTTTGAATGTATCGGGTCTTTGAAAGGGACTGAATAGCAGTGTTTAAAAATGCATGGAAGTGTGAATGTGCCGATTCTCCTGCAGGGGCTTGGGTGTGATGTATGGACACTTTATTGAGCAGTGAGTGGTTTTGAATGTGATGTATTAACAGACGGTGCATTGGAAGGCATAGCCCGGCGGATGGAAGTGATGGCTCCATTTCATAGGATGTTGATTACATTACTCGGTGATGATGAATTAGTTTAATTAAATCCAACCAATGATTTACAGAGGATACATGCCAATATGCGGCGAGAAACAATGGGCTCTGTGCATGTTACTGCCCCGTGGACTTACTTATTGAAGTTTCTGGCCCTTTTAGTGAGGGTAGGGAAGCTGTGGTGTAATGGTTAAGGTCCTTGTGCTGGTAACCAGGATGTTGCAAGTTTAATCTCCCACATGGAGCTGTTTTCTTGTTTGCGGTGCCATTCTTTGTCGTTCATTATACAGTTGTTACTGTTAGCTGAAATCGTGTAAGTCACATATATATATACATATATATACACACACTCTACTACTGTACGTGTATAGTTTACGCACAAATATAAATATATTATCAGTCAAGACATTTACATTGCATTACATATTTCAAATAAATGTTCTTTTTAACTTTTTATTCATTAATTAATTCTATAAAACACACAAATATTAAGCAGTCAATTAAACAACAGTACATTTGTTTAGTCAGCCAAATGATATAGCTTAAATATAAACAGAGTATTATACCTGGGCAAAAATCTGAGCATTTTACTAGGCAGATGTCTCAAAATAATCATCATCATCCATAGGACTTAATTAGGCTGTCAGTTGTGCCATTGAAAATCAAACACGTCCTCATCTGAAATTACTGCCTAGTCTTTAAAATCCAATAAATCAAAGTGTTTTCGTTAGAGCCCCACATAGTGTATGGACATGGGAAGGGGCATGTGAAATTGTCCTTACGTTGAGATAACAGATGTGGACAGTGTGGCCTGAAGCTAATCTCTTTGACATTTGAAGATAAACCCAGGTGGACATGGGAACGAATGCCACTGCTTCTCTAAACCAACTTTAAGAACACAAAACTCTTCACCCCATGTAAATGGCAGATATAGATTCTGAGAGTAAAGGAAGGAGGGAAATTACAATGCTTCTCTCTTAGGATAGTGAAAAATACACAATGCCACAACACCTACGCCACCTTGACAGATTGCTGTACTGTTGCCAAGAGCATCAACAAGAGGCCGAAAGCTAAAAGAGCTAATAAACAGCACAATACAAGGAATTCGAGTGACATGTTTGTACATAACCACAAGGGTTGTGGCTGCTCAGTCAAAGGTGTTACATTTTCAGAGTACTTCAATCCTTGTTTATATGAGTGAATTTAAACTAGTTTTATGTATCCTGAAGGAAATAACCACTGTTTACAAACAGAAAGAAATATATTGTTACAGTTTTTGGAAAGTTGTAGATTTGAAAATGAAAGCCAAAGGTTATGACACTAAGTACACGTCATGTCTTTATATTCTGAGAAATGCCTTTGAGACTCTTATAGAGACTCTTTTGTACTACTGGGCTACTGCACCAAACAACAAAGTGTACATATTAATACATAGGAAGTGGAGATGAAAATAGGTTGTTTGCACATGACCTAATTGCATTGGCACGAAATGCAGCTGGAGGTCAGGAAGTAAGAGGATCCGAGAGGATCTGAGTTGGAAAATGCTTGTGTGTGTAAATGGTTAATATAAGAAGTGCTATCAAACAATTAATTGCGATTAATGGTATACAAAATAAACATTTTGGTTTGCTTAACATATGTTTATTATTGTTTATTATTTTTATTATGTAAATACAAATACACATAGTATATATCTTGAAAATATTTACATGTCTATGTTTATATTCATATAATTTATATTAGAAATAAATACATTTAATATATAATACAGACAAATGAAAAGTTTCACATACCATATTTAGGTTATAGAGTGTCTAAACCAATACATCTCATCCATTCTGCTTGTTACTTCCTGCCCTCCATCTAAATTTTGCATGTCATCAGATTTTGTGATTTGCTCAACAGTCATTGCGCACCACCTACATGAGTACTACATGAAGGGTGTGTAAAATAAACAGTGAGAAAGACTTGAGGGTCAGTGTGTGGAATAAAGCCAGTTGAATACATGTCACATATAAAAGGCATCCATCTACGATTTCTTGCCAGGCAAGAAAAGGCTATAATTGTGCTCTTGTTTCTTTTCATAGCTCTAAAGGCGACCAGCATTTGATTTTCTCATTTTCATTCGAGCTTTGAGGAGATATATATTCTTTTAAATCATTTTAAAGTGTTGCAACAAAAATATTAGCCTTATTTGCATATATATGAACAATGCATCTAGGGGCTTGTGCACTTGTGCTGTGATGATTAAATAACCATACTGAGGCCTCAAATTCTGAGAACCCCATATGGAGGCCCATATGATCTCTCTCTTGTGAAAAATAGACAGCACATAAACCGTCGATGGAGCCATAGGGTTGTTTTTGAGGAATAACCATTGTAGAGTTGTCTTTTGGCTTGTGTTTTTATTGGACCTGAGGCTTTTCTTTGGTTCTTAGAGATATTGGTGAAAGTGGAGCTCAGAAGGCATGCCCAGGGACCTCATGTACTGCGAACAGTTTGCTTTCCTGTCCAAGGTCAGTTTTAAACTGGCTTTTTTTTCTCGAATGCCAGTGTACTGAACATTTCAAATGTCACTGACCTAAAGCAAAGGAGGGAAAATAAATATCGTGTCTGAGTGATTCTGTGTAGGAGAGAAAAAAAATGATTGCTGAAATGAGGATAGAGGAAAACAATCTTACCTTAAACAAGAAACTACCTTAGAAGCGTTTAATGTGGGAGTTTAATATACTATGTCAGCTATGTTATAGAAACATATATACATTGGCGGAGCCATACGCATAATCATAAGGATAACTGGTTTGCATAAGGCATTCAGAAGAGCAGTATCAAATTTATTTTTGCTGCGATTTCAAAATTACCACTGAGAATTAAATAGAGCATGTTTTGGTAAAAAAAAAACAAACAAACAAAAAAACTGAAATGCTGGCATTATGTCAATTCCTGAGATTACCATGATTTTTTTTTTTTTTTATCATTTTATTCAAAGAATTCATTATTTTAGATTCCTTGATTAAAGAGGCAGAATGGATGGTGTCATATGAAAGCCGTTCGGTACACATTAAGTAGATGGATTAGCAACTCCCAGATGATTTCTCTTCTTTCACATTGAGAAAAGTGGGTAAATATCACCATGGTTTTTTAATTAAAAGCAATATGTGAAGGAAAAGGGAATGGCTTATTTTGGCAGTGTACTTTCTTTAAAGTGACACTACAGCCATTCCAGCAAGTTAATGAAAAGAACGAAATGCTATTCACTTGTGGAGGCCCTACTTTGTATGGAGCAGGGGTGCAGTCTCCATCTGTATGCTTATTGTTCAGCCCAAATCATTAGATTTCCTGAGACTCCTGGTTTCTTTGGGCAACTAATTGAGGCTCGTATTTACATTTCATCCTGAAGGCCTTTTACTGCCAGAGCCAGACAGCTGGCATAGCAGAAGACCTTGAACTGTAATGAATTCTAGTGAGATAATGTGTGCATTTGTGAGAGAACTTAAAATGCTTTTATATATATATATATATATATACATAGGAAAAAGGTATCAGCACAATTACACCAACTTTCGACTAGCTCCTTTTTACCACCAGAGGATGAATAGCAATTTAAAACTTTAGCCTTCTTCAGCTTTACTTTACAATGCATTATTCAGTATGCTCAGGCCTAAAATGGAGTTGGCTATTTGTTTTATTTGTTTCGTAGAGAAAAGCCTATAGCAAATCTCATGGCAATTAAGTGAATAACTGTGGAAAAAGTGCACATTTTTTCTCATTGGGCTATGTACAGTTATAGTAATAGTTCACCCAAACATGAACATTTGCATACTCACCTTCACTCCATCAAAATGTAGATGAGTTTGTTTCTTCATAAGAATAGAATTGGAGAAATTTAGTATTACATTACTTGCTCTTCAGTGGATCATCTGCAGTGAATGGGTGCCGTCAGATTTTTCTTTTTCTTCTTCTTCTACTTCTAGCTCCAATATCTATATCAATAGCTCCATATATCTCTGCCTTGTGTGTTTGTCATGTTCCGATTGGTTTATTGTCTAGTCATGTGTTTCTCAGTTCAGTTTGCCCATTGGTGTGTTCTTGTGGACCTCTGTTGTTTAGTATAAGTAGCCCTTTTGTTACCGTTGTCCGTTGTCGTGTATTGAAGTTGTAACCAGCTGTTGGCGAGTCTAGTTTGTCCATGTCAGATCAAGACTGCTCCTGTCAAGTCTGTTTATGTCAAGTCTAGTCAAGTGAAGTCGGTCAAGTCTCGTATTTTGTTTTTATTTTGGATCGCGTAGTAATAAACTGCATTTGGGTTGTCGCTATGCTCAGCTCCAGTGGAATAATCATTACAATTAGTAATGATTATTCATCTACTGACATTGTGTGAAGTAAAACCCTGCATATTTTTTATAAATTCATCAAAATGTTTTTAACTTCTAAACAGCTGCTTCTGACTAAAATCCAAGTCTTCTATCCATAATGTGGATTTCTGTAAACAGTGTAAACAGTTCTAAACAAATATGTTGGTGGATTTTGATGTGAGGTGACAACAGGAAATTGACTTTCTTTATTGGAGGAAGAGTTATTATGGATAATGGGCTGGTGTTTTGGCTTGAAGCGATGATTTAATATTAACACTGAATTAGTTTTTTTTTTAAATACATAGGTTCTCACTTTACAAGGCATGTAAGTTAAAATGCCAAAGGCATAAATGTACACAGCACATTTACTTTAGACTGTTATCCAATCTCGAAGGTTTTATTTATTTATTTATTTTTTGACAGTTCTCCTACATGCTAGTACGATAAGCATGTGTTTTCCGCCTCCGCTTTCATGAGTTTTCTCATGATGGAGGAGGTTTCAACGCGAGTGCTATCTGGCTTCTAATTCGGTACAGGGTGAAGAGAAATAATTTCCTATCATCCTTCAACTGCACAGACGCCATCTGTGTTATGCAGCACGGTGCATCTGAAACTCCTGAATATTCATCTCTCCCTCTCATCTGATTAGATTAGTCCCCAATCAGTTTGTGAGTGGAATGATTCTGTATTTGACAATGCAGTTTTATTAGGATAATCACAGTTTGTCACAGCCTCTCACTTCACTGCGTTAACAGAGCAATGCATGTGATACGGGCCCGTCGATTGTTTTGCTGCTGTATTTACTCATGAATAATGGAGAAGCGCCTCATGAATGCATAATTAGAGTGATGTTTGCCAGTATATCTGTACAGTTTTAATTGAAAATTAGCATGGCTATTAATCAACATATTTGGGCCCCAAAATCCCAGTGACACTGTTAAATCTGTTGAGTTGTGCGTGTGTATGTTTGAAGGGCCAAGGATTGGAACAAATGACGTTTCAATTGAAAAGCCTGTCCTGTATCTTCTCCTCCAGCTCTCTGAAGAAAAGCCACGAGGTTGTGAGGTTGATTAGCCTGCCTTTTGTACTCACGTTTGAAATATGAGTATGCAAAGTTGAGGTCACTTACATTTGACTTTCCCTAATTTAGAATATCCTTGGGGCTCGGAAAGAGGTGGTCTAGAAAAAAAAAAAAAGAAAAAGGAAAACGTCTGTGAGAACAATGAAATTCTTTCGTGGAATGTGAAAAGCATAAATGTGCATCGCGCGGATAAATCAAACGCTTGTTATACGTTAAGGGATGACAATCCGCCATTAAACGACCCCCTTAATTACAGCGTCATTTTATCTTATGAAGTCTAAATGAAAGCTGATGAATAACCTCGACTCTTCCGGAGGATGTTTTCAGTGGTGTAGGATCAGAGCTCGGAGGAAACTGGGACTCCGGAGATTTGTAAGAGGTCCTGTCACACGAGCTATAAATCTCACACTAAGTGGCTGTGTTGCAGTTATGGTAATTGATACCAATGTAGTTAAGGTGCAATGTGACATATTCACAGTGTGCGAGATGGAAGTCGATGTTTCACTTAGACGTGTTTTATGTGTTCTTGTGGCTGCTCAAGCAGATGAGGGTCACCTATGTGCCTCATGAATCTTTAAACAGCTGCTTGGTGCAGCCGTGTCAATAGATATCTCTGAGGCTTTGGCTCCGTCTCTTTCTTTCCTTCTCTCTTTCTCGGATATAGAAAGAGTGATTCAGAATAGCATAGCAGCGTAGCCTACATGCGAACGTCTGTTTACTGTACAGAGTAATGACTTCAAGTAAACACATTTGCATATGTGGCTGCGTTTACAGACTGTTGATGTATTTTTTTTTAATGGAGAAAAGGGCTATTTACAGCAATGCTATCATTTATTGCATGCAACCTGTTTTAGTGAACTTCTTTGTTATCTGGAGTGCTGTCTTTGTAAATATCTGAGTAATGTTGTTTCTGGAGGGGTTTTATGATTATTGTGACATATTGATTCTAATTATTGTGTAATATTTGTTTATTTAATTCTTATTAATGTTAAATGTGTTAATCGTGTGTTTATATATTCAGAGCTTATAGAAAATGGCTCTGCCTTATTGTCTTATTGACGCATTGTATTGCATTTTGTGTGTGCTGCATATAGTAAAAACAGCAATATTGTGAAAGTCTACTTAAATTATTTCTACTACATTCTATATTTGAGATTTGAATTTAGTTCTGCGATGCAAAGCTGAATTTTCAGCAAGCTTTACTTCAGTCGTTAACATTTATTATTATAATCATCATCATCATCTAGTTTTTGCAACTTTATATTTTTTCAGACATCTTTAATGAATAGAAAGTTGAAGTGACATTCAAGATAAATTTATTTAAAACATTACATATTTACTGTCAACTTTGATCAATTTAACCCCAGATGCAGATTCGTTAAAGGTAATAATTAGCCATTTCTACTTTCAAACAAATGGCAGTTTGTTTAAACACATATAGGCCTTGTTGCATTGCAGAATTGTACTTTTACAGTAAGTGATGTATTGGCTTTAAATTGTTAATTCAGTTAGCATTCATTAGGATAGGGAAGAGGAAGTTTGAATTGTAAATGAGAAACCTGTAACCATTCTATTAGCATTTCTTTAAAGAACAACAGACAGGAAATGGTGCTGAAGGAAAGTTTTTGCAACAAAATGAAATCACTCTGAGGCTGGCAGTGCATTTTAAGCTGAATTCAATCAACTGGATTGTTTCCCATTTTCATTTGCTTTCCTCAAAGCTTAGCAAATTAAAGCGAGTGACATTTGTCTGAACCACGTAGATTAGCATAAAACTGTCTTGCAGTTATTAAAGTAATTACTGGCAATACAGTGAAACTGTATAACTTTGTGGATATGTTTTGTTTTTTTAGCTAAAATCACACCAGACGTGTATGCAAACGGTCATTCTTTTTTTTCTCTTAGGCAAGGTGGAGGTGATAGTCAGATGTCCTCTAAATCACATACAGTGCATTGGGTCGAGAAAGTGCATTCACTTCAACAAGCTCTGCAATGGGGCGAAAGACTGTGAGGACGGTTTTGACGAAGGAGTCCACTGTCGAGGTGAGTACACTAGATTACATTGTCTTTGCTAAGCAGATATTCATTTTGATCTGTCAATATCAGTAAGCTCACCGTTTGGCCACAAACAGTCTAATGCCACATATATTTGCATAAATTGGTTTTATGCTAATGGAAGGCGAGCAGGTGAATGACGCCACAGGTGTGATGTTAGACACAATCAGCTCTTGTTCACAATCATCCAAGCTACAATAACAAGCAGGTGGAGCCACCTGGACTCTGTGATATGACAATACCGACTCAGCAGTTGGCATTGGGTTGATGCCCATTCGTGGAGGCGGCACACCTCAGGCTGGCCAAGAGTGCGACCTTTGGTGAACTGGAAGAGTGTGGCACCCAGCTGGGCAGTGCCAGGAGCAGCTGATCCTGCCCTTTGATCCAGAGCCTGGCTGAAAACTGGCCAGTGACCCATATAAACAACACCAGATTATAATGTCAGGTGAATTGCAGGGGTTTCCGGCAGGGTTGAGTCAACAGCATGTTTCTCTAGACTTAAGAGACCGGTGGAAGAATAGTAATTACTTTTGTATTGCCTGAGAAATGAGACTTATGTACATGCTGTTAGATTTGATTACCGAGTTGTATCCAAAAGTTTAGTTTTCTTTCTTTCTTTTTCTTTTTTTCGTTCTTTCTTTTGGAAGATTCTTTCCACCATAGTAAAGATACTTGTTATTTTTCTTCTCACAATATGTCTCACAAACTTTTTCTAGCAATTCTGTTATGTCAAATTCTGCAATTATATCATATTACTTTATAGTTCCAAGAAAAAAGGCATAATTGAAAAAGTCAAACATTTTATCATTTATTTATAGAAAATTAACACTAGTAAGTTATTTCTTATTTTATTTATTTTATATTATTTGCAGAAACAAATTTCCATCATTTATTTATAGTAAATATTAATATTTAAAATGACCCTAATTGAATTGAGCTTTGTTTTGAAATAATTAAGAACTAAGTCAAGTTAACTAACTGAGCTAATTGTAAAATATTCACATATTTAAGATTAATTATTTATAAGTTTTAGAAATTTTGTTTTAAAATTCTAAATAGAATTATTTTCACTAGGGATCTCTTACTTTTGGATTTCACTTTACATTGACTTCAAATGATATTTCCTCTCACAGAAACAGTGGAAAGCTGCGTGTTGTTTTATATGGTTTACTTTGGTCTATTTACATGACATTATTAATTGAATTACCCTTCGCCACCATAGAGTATTAGCTCATTTCTTGTGAGCCAAACCTCAGTTTTCAGGTTTATCTGCCCTAAAGGAAGGGCTGACCTCAAAACATCTTTCTCTGACATTACCAATCGCCTTCCAGCGCAAGGAAAGAGACCGGTCTAGTTCAGTGGGCATAAAGATTAAGGTTTTGACTTGACGTATTGCAGATAAAGAGAGAGGTGCTCAGAGCCTGAAGTGATGTATCACAGAAAGTTATCCTTGGGTGTTAGGAAGCATTAAGAGACATTATGTTCATTGTTCTCCTCCTCCATTTGTTTGTTTTTAGATACAGCTAATTAAGCAACGAGTGCCTGGGGCAATAAATCCTTTTTTCATTCCAGTTTGCAGACTTCTGGCTTGCCGTTTACTTCACTGCAGTCCTAGCACAATTGTTCCTATTCGTTCTGTTTAGTTTTCACCTCTAAATTGATGCTTTTGCAGCTTGTGTGCAAGGAAAATTACATTAGCTTTTAAATGGCATGCAGATGTTCATAATGATACATACGTAAGACAGATTCAGAGGTTGCACAGAAGTGGAAAGTCTGGACGTGTTTTTGTTGGTGATTTAACCGTCTGCTGAACTAAGCAACATAGTATACTTCATCAAAGGGGCTAATTGAATGAGTAAGCACTGGCCACTGAGGAGTTCAGGCCAGGACATTCGACATGTGTTTCCAGCCATACACCTGCAGACGGGAGGAAATGAGGTCACCGCGGAGAAGTTGGAGCATGGCAGCTGGGTCTCCGCTGAAACTTTCCCTCCCCCTCTCATAATGAATATACATAATGATTCCCAGGAGAGCATTACACAAAACTGTGCCCATATGGAAGACAAAGACAGCATTCTATTTCACCTTCACACACTTCAGCAAATTCTTTATTTTAATGATTGTCCTTCAGTGGAGTGGAGCTTTTTAGAGATGGCATGAAAAACTTTTTTCTTTTCCACCACCTGGCTGCCTCTTTTTCACTGTGCAAAATCTCACTCCTCTCAGCCAGCACTGGTACTTGACAGGTGGATTTGAAAAGACGGCACATTTAAATTTAGGAGCTCTTAGGTGGAATTTTCAGAAGTTCCTCACAAGCTCTGAGCTTTCAAGTGCTAAGAAAATGTCTGTGGTGACAGCATTGGGTCATAGTTATAGGTGGTTATGTACATAAGGTATTTCAAAGGGGCTGTCAGAGACTGTTTATGCTGTAATGCAACATCAAATTATTGTTATTATTAGTAATAGTAGTATATGGATTATTTTTATATCTTTATGGACCAGTTAAGAATGGTGAACTTGTAGTTTTTCTATTTCTTGTAAGTTTTCTGTTTCTTTTTGGAACTAAGTGGTCCTAGGCTTTCTTGAGTAGATTTACATGCACATTCTTAAACCAGCTTTGCTTAATCCACATGGTCATGTAAACTTTTCTTTATTAATGTAAGGCCTAGGGCTGTCACTATATTAGATTATTCACACCACGGTTATTGTGGTCAAAATAATTCACAATATCGATAGATAGAAACCGAGTTTCCGAGTCACAGCCAGGAGAGCCGTTCCAGTCCCCGTGGATTCGGCTCCACAGTCACGGCTAGGAGTGCTGTTCTTAAATCCAGTTCCTGAGTTACGGCCAGGAGAGCCGTTCCCAAGTTCCTTTGCTGTATTGTGGTCAGGAGAGCCGATCCAGAGTCCCATTCCAGAACCATGGCCAGGAGAGCTGTTCCCAAGTTCTGATCCTGAGTCATAGCCAGGAGAGCCGTTCCAGTTCCCCTCGAATTCTGTTCCACAGTCACTGCCAGGAGTGCCATTCCAGTTCCCTGAAGGTTCTGTTCCGCAGTCACGGCCAGGAGTGCCATTCCCGATCCCTGAGAGTTCTGTTCCCGAGTCACAGCCAGGAGTGCCGTTCCAGTTCCCCGTGGACTCTGTTCCGCAGTCACAACCAGGAGTGCCGTTCCCAAGACCTGTTCCAGAGTCACGGCCAGGAGAGCCGTTCCTGATCCCCGCAGAGTCCGCTCCATATTCATGGCCAGGAGAGCCGATCCAGTTCCCAGCATATTTCATTCCGCAGTCAAGGCCAGGAGTGCCGTTCCCGAATCCTGTTCCTGAGTCAAAGTCAGAGTTCAATGCTCCTTGCCTCGCTCCAGAGTCTCCGCTGGTCCTGTCCAGCTCTCCTGAACCTCCACTGGTCCCGATCAACCCTCCTAAACCTCCACAGCTCATGCTGCAAGAGCGCCCTCCAGATCTTGTGCTGCAAGAGCACCCACCATTGTTAAACCGCTTTTCTTTATTACTGTAAGGCCTAGGGTAGTCAAGATATTAGATTTTTCACACCACGGTTATTGTGGCCAAAATAATTCACAATATCGATAGAAACCTTTGGGAAAAAAAAAAATAATTTGAGTCAGATAAACTCTATTCTGTGTTTTGTTCTGTTTTTTCCCACCATGTGTCTACCTATGACCATATTTGGAATTCCTGTCCTCGTTATTAGTTAATTAGTCTCCAGTTTTGTTCCCCAGGTATTTTCAGTTCCCTTTCGACACTTCATTCGTACTGCGTATGATAAGACGCTATGGGAAAAACAATTTTTTTCCTCCTAACTGAAGCCTTTTTTAATCACGCAGTGAAACTACACGACCATTGGTCGCTGCAGTGGTAATTTTTAAACCAATCGGCAGACACCGTGATATGCCGACCAATGGCCGCAGCTCCTGTCGAAGCTAGAAACAGTAAAGCTATGGGTTTGTCTTTTGTTCTGCCGGTTATTATGCAGAAGTAAATAAGCCCCTTTCGAGTGGCTTATCCTTCTCGGCTGCAAGAGCAAAATGAATAATTAAGCTGTCGGTTTAAGGGGCTCGCTCGCCAGCACAGCTCACGCGTTCCCCCCTTCTCGAAAGCTCTTTTATCTGCCGGTTCTTACAAGTGAATATGCTCTGTCTCGCAAAGTTCTGGACATGATACACTATATAGATGCAATAAATGGGTCTGTAGAGTGCCCTTTCAGCACACTGTTTTAGCTCTCTGAGGAAAAAAGGTGCGATCTGCTTCATAGTCTGCCGCGCTCATTGACTCCTTCACGTTCGCATCTTCACCTCTCCCAGACGAGAGCTATATTTGCAGTGATATTGAATATGTTTGACTGAAACAGTGTGTGTTTCATGTGAGGATTAGTACACCTCATTCCAAGTTGTGCAATCCTTATAAGCTGTTTCACAGTTGAGCTGTGCGCGCTCAGCTGACTCTCTCACGCTCTCATCTCCCGACGAGAACGACATTTTTAGTTGAGATTGAGTATGTTTACTGAATTATGCAGACACATTCCACCTCCTCATTGTGTGTTTCAAGTAAGGATTAGTGCACCTTGTGTCTACTGTAGCTTCACAATCTACAGTGCATGCTTGCTGACGAGCACACTCACTGACTCTCTCACACTTTCATGTTCTCCTCTCCAGGATGAGTACTACGTTACAGTTGAGATTGAGTATGTTTAACTAAATTATGTAGCCTCCTTCGGGATCGCAACGCTTCATCCCCTGAAAGTCTTCAGAGTATGATGGGTCTACTGGCCACAGCCTCATCAGTGTTACGGCTCGGCCTCTTACAAGACAGGCGCTGCAATACTGGTTAAAACAGCGGGTGCCACCACGAGCTTGGCATCACGGACGCGTTCAGCTCAAACTGGACAGAGCCTGTATTGCAGCTCTCCGTTTATGGGAAGGCACCCAGTGGCTACAGAGAGGTGTTCCCATCCACATTGTGTGCAGAAGGAA
>JAUMHP010000057.1:14193453-14207291 GCA_032361065.1 Enteromius trimaculatus
TATGTCTATATAGATATTTTATATAGATTATATGCATACTTATTTTGTTGGACTTTTTGATGTACTTTTTTAATCGTTTTAAGGTCTAAAATTATCTCTCAAAAACCAAAAGAAAACAAAATTCATAGAACATTATTTATTTATTTATTTATTGAAGGTTAAGCTCCTCTTCTCGATTATTCATCAATTCAAAATACTTTTTAGACATTTTTTTTGTACCCTGAATGTAGAAGGTTTCTCTGGACGTTCAGCTAAGACAAATCAGTAAATCACCAGTGGAACATTACACTTCAGTACAGCTTAAACAGGCAAAGCTCTAGAGACTGGTGCAAGGCAGGACTTGCCCGGAGATATGAGGTGGCATAGGGAGAAGCCACCGAGAGGCCACATTAAGTGGATTTTATGTATTTGGGTCATGTTTGAGCACACCTAATTTGTCATAAATGACTCTTCCTCTGTGTACAGATCATGATGAATGCGCCATGTACGGGACATGCAGCCAGACCTGCATGAACACCTATGGGTCATATCGCTGCAGCTGTACAGATGGGTACAGCCTGCAGCCGAACAGACGCTCCTGCATAGCCAAACACGGTAAGAGCATGATAAATTAATGACCGGGGATCTGCATAAGCTGCCTGAAATGTTGTCACGTCCTGATATTGTTCTTTCACAAGAGTGCACTGAGTTGAAACAAGGTGGATTATTACTCTGTGTGATATGAATGAAATTAACTTACAGCGGCGGTAGCACTGCCTTAAGCCGCCTTTGGTGCTGGTAATTTTCTGACCTTGAAAAACTTGTTTTGTATGCTTGAGAAATATTAAATGCTTATTAGATGTTGCGTCTATCCAAAACAAATAGGAGAGATTGGGGCTAATTGTCACATAAAATTTCACTAAATTTTCTACCTATATACAGTGACAACACGCCCCTCTACTAAGTCAATGCAAACTTCATTTAACTTATTTTTATCTTCTTCAGGTCTATTCTATGTATGTATAGAAATTATTGCCAGTTGTCAAGCTTGCCTTTTCCAAGTAAGCTTTCAGGGATCACGTATGAACCCAGACTAAACCAGTTCAGCCTCTTATTCCCATAAGGACCTGAAAATTGAGGCAGTTTGCTTTGGATATTCTGCTACAGTCCTTATATCAGTGTTGCTGTGCCAAGGGACAGAAATAATGGAGCTATTGGTGGAAGATAAGCCAGACATTGAGGATTAAGTGAAGGCTGAGTTTTATGAAGAGCAGGGCCTGAAGGACAGCTATTCTCTGTCTTTATCAGCCCATGCCAATGATTACTTGGCTAATGGCACCTGCCTGTGAGAGTGTCTCCCCACCAGCCACAAATCCAATCAGGTTTATCATTAAATCGGCTGCTTTGTAATAAGGGGTTTTTGTAGGGAAAACACTCACTACAATTTTAAATGGATTCTAATCCCTTTTGTAGATTGGTCATTTGTTTGGGCTCAGGTAATTGAAGTGGTTTTTAATAAAAAAGCGTTATTGAGTCCCAAATGTTCAATAACTAGCTTCTCTGCAGCTGTGAGAATTATTATAAAATAAGGTGAAAATGTGCTGCATATATTTGAATGACTTGCAGTGTTAGCATTGGGAAACCATATAGATTAGAGCAAACTTAGTGAGCATGTATATGAGTGGATCAAGCGTGGATTGTCTATAAAGCATTGCTTTTTTTGCTGCCTGTGAACACTTTTGTGTAGGTTTGCTGGTGTAGGATTGTCTATTGTGTCTTAGTAATACACATTGTGGAACTGTTAGTACTGACTGGGAATACCTGGGAAATTATACATACCAATCAATTTGAAATTTTCCTATAATGTCATTTGCAGTACTATGATTTTGGCGTTACAAACTGTCCCTGCTTAAACTCTCAAAAGATGTCTCAAGCAAAGCATTTTGTGACCTAAAAAGATGATGTGTCTCAGTATTTCTATTGGTGTGGTGCACTGCAACCGGTTTGCATATGTGTTTTAAATTAAATGGAAATTACACACTGTACGCTCGGTGGGAAATAGCTAGCAGGCAGCGGCACAACTTGGTGCTGGATGCAGAATCTGTCCCGCGTTTAATCAATCTGACTGCTTTCCTATGAGGAATAAACTGAATATCATTACCCATAAACTTAACTGAACTCAGTGCTCACCCACATTAATATTAATTTAGCAGAAAGAGGTTGTTGCAGTGGGATAACTATGGGGTTTCCATTAGATGTAAAAGCTCATGCATATAAATTTCAATGCATCATCTTTTCCCGGCCGTCTGACAGGGGCCAGCAGAGGATGACATAGTCGTTAGAAAGGTGAATGTTTAATAAGACTCTTAGAAAAAAATACACTGAAAAAGAATTTAAAGAAAAAAAATCTCTTTACATCGTTTTATATTACCTGTGCTTATATTATCTTTATACGTTATATATGTATATATATATATGTGTGTGTGTGTGTGTGTGTGTACATACTGTACATACTATATACTATATATATATATATATATATATATATATATATAGTCTCTCACACACACACACACACACACACACATAAACCTAAAAAAAGTATTCACAGGCAGAGAAATACACACCTGTGCACACATGCACACATAAATTGTATTATACAATGTGAATATAATACCCTTTTACTTTAGAAATACATTGCAAAACTGAATAAGAAGAAAAAAATGTCCAGCTGACTGCTGCGTTCTGAAAATGGGTTTCGCTCCTAAGAGACATGCTTCTCAATTACCCGTACCCTCTGCGGAAGCCTGTATTATCCTATTCTACTGAAAGCATGGAATGCCCAGGAAATGCCTGGCCTCAAGTTGTCTTGTCACTATTTTCCTATCCATCTATTCCAGAGACCGATGAAAACCCTGCAGCACTGCTGATTGGAGGCTCGGATAATATTATAATCACAGCCCTAAATGGATCCCGCCTGCAAACCCTCAAACAACTGGACTCAAATGGAACTCATGGCTTGGATTTCAACCATAAAGAGGAATCAGTATGCTGGGTCACATCTTCAGAGTCCTCCGGACAACTCCGGTGTGCCAGGATGAGGAAAGCAAGTGGTTTCACTAAAGAACAGGAAGTAAAAACAGTCCAGAATCTCCACGGTATGATTCCTATTCCAATACAATACGTTGAAAGAAAACTGATGCATTGATTTTGATGGGGTGAGACAAAGTGAGATGATAAAATTTGAGCTTGTGAACTAAAAAATCCAATTCATTTTAAACAGGATGCAGAATTTAAAGTGCAATTTATTCATTGAGTATTCACACAAAAATATGTTAAAATATGCACAACATATGTGGTATATCAAGTCAATATAGGATTTTTTTGGTTTGTTTTTTAACATTTGGTATTATTATTATTTATTTATTTATATTTTAAATGCTACCTATAGAAATATGTATTTAAGTTGCACATTTACTTTTTTTTTTGCTATAACATTTTTATTTTGCAGATTCTTTCAAGACAATATGTACATTTACTTTTTAAGAACCATGATGAAAAAACTGCATTTTCCATAATTGTTTAAATTATTCCAAAATTGAATATACATATATCCACCTACTGTAACCCTGAGTTCTGCTTGACTGCGTAGTGCTTATCAGTGCAAGCTGTATGGAAGCTAACAGAGCTTATAATTTATTTACAACCACACAAAATGGTTTATGCACATTTGTGTAGTTCATCCTACTGTATGTATCCATTATGAATTCATTAAAAGATCTCCAATGGAAAATAATGTTTTACTCTTTTAATAATTAGCCCATTAGTTTTCAGTGTTGAATCAGAGAATAAGAACATGCTCTCCATTTCCAGATATTGATCCAAACAATGGCCTCTAAACCAAGAATTTCTTTACGACTTTAAGCAAAGCATTTCAGTTCTAGCATATTTCAAGTCTGGTGCAGTGCATTAAGAGTGTCTAATGGACCCCAAATTTATGATCTTGAGAAAGCAAATAAATTGTACTAATATGAGCTTTAGTTTGTGTGGCGCGTTTTGTTTTTGTTCAATTGTAAGCATAAAACTTTTTAGTTTAAAGTACGCTGTATGTTTTGCTTTTTCTATTTTTTTTAAATCATGCTTGTTAATGCATGAAAAATGCCATTAAAAATCCAATTAAAATGGGCAAATATTCCACCTAATACATCATATAAAGTGGCATTAACAGCATTGAATGATAAAATATTAATTCAAAAAAGAAAAGTAGCATGAATTTTCTTCTTCCATGAATTTGATTAATTGATTACCACTTAATGACAAGAATTCTCAATGACTAATGTGTCACAATAATATATCGTCATGTTTTGTGTAAATTGACCATGTTTTCCTTTGTTTCAGATGTTGATCAATTAGCCTTTGACTGGCTCACGGGAAACTTTTACTTTGTGGATCAAGCAAACGACAGGATATTTGTTTGCAACCAATATGGAGACACCTGCGTTACAGTGATAGACCTCGACCTTTTAAACCCTAAAGCAATCACTCTGGATCCTCTAATGGGGTGAGTTGAAAATGCAAAAGCGAGATTGCATCTTTGACAAGGCTTTTGATGATCTAAATCCTCTGACATATATTGTGACTTTTCAGTCAAATATTTCTCAGAATGGGTCTGTTCCCAGAGCTCAATATTTACTCTTCTTTTCGACACTGTCTGGTTGCATGATTGTGCTACGACTCCCACAGTCAGGAGTGTCATTAGTATTCCATGATTTATCCAGCATCCCACAGTCTCGAACGCCCTTGCAGAAATCTGCTTTACATGAGTTTTGTTTTGCTTTGACACCACAAAGCCGCAGTTGAAACAAGGGGGTGGTGGATCCCTCACGTCAGCATGGTGATTGTGGAAGTGTTTCGGGAGAAATGAGTAAAGGAACACAAAGAGTCCTCAAAGGAGAGAAGGGCAGCATGATTATTCTAGTTATTAGCTGCTAAAAGGAGCGCCGTGGTAATATTCCCGGCGAGCTTAGAATAGGAATTCAGGAGAGAGTTTGTCCCATTTATTCATGAGAGTGCAAGGACAGACAGAGCACTCTGTTCCGGGTTTTTTAATGAGACGCCTTGTGCCCAGTGAACCTAAATTGTATCACCGGTGTTCAGCAGACTAAAGACTGCAAGGAGAGCCCAGGCCATCAATTTTGCTTCAGTTTCTTCGGTGTGTGACTGTCATCCTTTTGTTTCGTGCTGTGACTCCGACAAAAACCAAATTCTAACTGCCCTGAATGAAGGTGTGTTTAAAGGAAATGACAGTCGTTTATCTCGTTGAGTCTAAATGATGTGTTCCCTTTTGAGTCAGTCACTATGACGTTATGTCATTGACTGACGTCATGGGATCGCGCCTGGGAGACCAATCGACTCTGATCTTTGGAGAAAAAGCCAATGAGAATTGGCCAGTGGTTATTGCATGCCTCCCCCGTACATACGGGTTTATAAGATTGCGGCGTGCAAACCACCATTAGCTTTCTGCTTCGATCTCAGAAAAGAAGAAAAGTATTAACTGCTATTCTACAGTAGATCCTCCGTTGGAGAGTTCCTGCATTCCAGCAGAGAGACTGCATTGTGTGTCTGGTCCTCCCCTCTGCAGTCCTGGCCAAAAAATTTCTTACAGCTACACAGTCGCGAAGCATGTCCTCCAGGATGTCTTTTCGACCCTGTTCTTCTAGATGCGGGAGTTTCCTCACCTCTGATGATGGCCATGATCGCTCACTTGTCTGGGCCTCAGTCACACTGGTCACGGCTTTCTTTCATTATAAGACTAGCTTTAGCAGGCCGTAAAGGCCCCTTCGGCTGCATCGGCTAGTGGTTTGGCAGACTTCAGGGTGACAATCAGAAATAATCCGCCGGGCACATCCCCACAGACTCTTGATCTCCCAATGCGAAGTCCTGAGGAGCTTCGGAAAAAGATGGCGCCCACGGCAAACCTAGCATCTCCTTTGGTGCCCTGGAAGAGGATGAGATGTCTCTCCCTGCATCAAGTTAAGTCAAGTCACTTTTATTCATATAGCGCTTTTAAAAAATACAGATTGTAGCAAAGCACTGAACATTACAATTACTCAGTTGTTGTATTTGATAATGTATAATGACGAGAACTAAACTTTATTTATCAAATGCAGAGACGGTCTCTGTAGTCAAGACGACGATAATCACTGGAAATCAGAGGAGGGGCTTTCGTCAGCGTCAGCCAAAGAGGAAACTGAGCAGCCCCCCACCGCGTATCTGAAAGTATCTGAGGCGGAGCTGGCGGCCATGCTCCTCTGAGCAGCTAAGAGTGTTGTGCTGGAGGTGAATCCCCCACCGACCCCCGAACACTCAAGGCTGGATGATTGCTTTCTGGGCTCCTGGTGTGACTCCCAGCCATGCTCGGCCCCAGTACCTTTCTTCCCGGAGGTTCATAAGGAGCTCACCAAATCATGGAAGGCACCGTATCCATCTAGGGCACGGTTGAGCTCCTCCCTCCTCACTACCCTCGATGATGAAGCAGCCAGGGTGTACGCGGAGATCCCCCAGGCAGAGCTCCAATTCTCTGGCTGAACCAGGTGCAGATGGGTGACGCCGACAAAGTACGCTTTCTTGACACACCCATCTCCCAGGGCTGGCCTCTGTCAAGAACTTTGCCCAGCACTTTGTTCTCAGCAGTCCAGAAACAAACTGAGGCCATCAAACACATCTTGCATGTTGCCAAAGTGCCGAGTGCCACACCTCCGTCTGCCCGTCGCCGAGGGCGCCCCCCAGGCAGCTTCCACACCTGCTCTGCCCCAGGCAGCTCCGAAGGAGGGAACACCTCAGCAGGGGTGTAGAGCTGCCCGCCGTAAAGGGGCGCAGGGAAGACCGCGAAGTGGCCCTGAGACGGGCTGCCCAGAGAAGAAGAAAATTGTTTTTCTGGGGACCTAAACATCTGCGCCTCCAGTCTCCGAAGAGGGCCGTGTGCTTTCTCTTTCACTGTCGCGAAAACTTCGCTGTCGCTGTACCCACCCATCCACAGTAAGAGCAATTTTCCAAATCTCTGGGCCTCAATTGTCATGTTCAGGTTGTGAGCGACGCCCTGCCCTGCCCTCACATTCAGGTTCATGGTGCCATTTCGGCACTGCGGGAAGAGGGAGAGCTGGTTTGTACTATTCACAGCAGCCCGCCTCGCTTCCGGGGCTGAGCTGCCTCTCTCCTCATGGCTGCCCCACCGTGGATACGTTCGTTCCCGTCGCCTGTTGCAACTCGCCCGCCATCTCCTCCTCTGGAGTCATTCGCAGTTAAAATCCGATGCGCTTTCACAACAGCTCACTTTACCCAGCAGATTTGGAGTCGATTCGGGGAGGCCCAGGGGTGGTCTATTCGTGCTTATGAATGATAGAAATTGTAACACTCAACATGGCGGCTGTCTTTTTGCTTTAAGGTAAAAAGAGACAAAAGTTGTTTTTTTTGTTTTTTTTCAATGCCCAATATGGTGTCTGTTACAAACACCAGTTTGTTAGCTCTATTAAATACAGTAATCCAAAATACAGACTTGACTTGGCATGAACAGGCTTGACTTGAATAAGAAACACAAGCTGATGAGACACTAGACACATGACTAACTTGACATGCAAACTAATTTGTGTGTTCGGTGCATATTTCTTAACTGTATATTTAATTTTCATTTTTTTACATTTAAGATATCTTCAAATTAAGTTATTAATAATAATTTAATGCATACACATAATATGTTAATATATTTTATGTACTAAAGAATATTATAAATACATTATGAGCAAAGAAAAAACATATATAATACAATTATTTGTGATTTGAACGCAGAAGTTATACAAAGTGCACAAAAAAGTGAAAGCAAATGCTTCAGTCTTTTGGTCGAATAAAATGGTTGGGTAAATAAAGAATTGCTTTGTTTTTCCAGCTTTCAACTGTGCAAAGCTCTCAGTGCAGCACATATGCTGTAGGATATGGCTTTAGAAACATATGCTTCTGGTTTTTAGCTTTTCTCTTGGGCTTCCATATGTTTACCAAAGATCCCCTTATTCACCTCACAGAGCCGACCTTAAGTAGAAAATCCGGTTTAGGAAAAATCTGGAAGTTGGCCCTTTTTACCCTTATCAAACAAGCTCAACACTGTTCCTCTTCCATTCACTGTGAACGTTTCCTTTTTGCGTCCTTTTATCGTTCATGATGAGCATGTAATTGAACTTTTTTTTTTTTTTTAACACGCCGTTGGTGCGTTTACATGAACATAACCCACGGGAATGGCTCTCTCACATTTGTACATGGCCTTCAATGCATCCAGCCAGTTTCCTCCTGGGAGTGTGGGAGAGGAGTGCAGCGGTTA
The DNA here is from genome assembly GCA_032361065.1 of Enteromius trimaculatus. Lineage (NCBI taxonomy): Eukaryota > Metazoa > Chordata > Actinopteri > Cypriniformes > Cyprinidae > Enteromius > Enteromius trimaculatus. The sequence continues at coordinate 14,201,801 of JAUMHP010000057.1, forward strand.
AACCTCCAGGCTTCAGCAAAGTGCAGTTTACTACATTACACAGCCGTTCTGCTTTTTCTGGTCCTCCTCCTGTAATTGGCGAGATGAGGTTGGAGCTGCTTGTGTGTGAGGGAGGCTGAGGGAACGCAGGAGGTCTGTCAGCCTGGAGCGCTTGAGTGAAAACAAAAGAAATTGAGGCGGTTTGTGGTAGTGGCTCAGCATGAGGCGTAGTAGTTATGGAAAGAGTTCACGAAACGTTAAGTGTTTCGTTTGTGGTTCTGATATATTTTTCCTTCCCTATTTTTTGTCCAATTTCTTGCCTGCTTTCCTGAAGGAGCCTCCGTCCTCTTGTACGCTTCTGGAGAGGCTTTATGTAAAATTTAGCTTTCTAATTTGAAACAAAAATCCCAGAGAGGGAATAAGACTGAACTTGGTTTAACCTCGCTTTTCAAAGTCTAACTTATATTCCCTGAATCAATTCGAAAAGCAGGGTGAGATATTTTTTAGTCAGTGGAGAGTGTGAAACTTGAATTAGGTTTAGAGCAAAATGAAAACAGAGCTGTGCGTAAATCTTTATACATCCGCTTTCTACCCCCCCACCCATCTTGTTTGGTAATCTGTCTTTGTGAAAGAAAGGGGAGGCATTTTCTGTTCTGTATTCTCTATAGTAATGAAATTCCCCTACGGTCCGGGTTTGGGTTGGACCATTGTGTCACCTTGCAGTGATTACTTAAAGTCAGGGTCAAAGGTCTAAAGAAGCAGATGAGATGTATGACTGGGTCAGATTGGTTACCATTGTGTTTTGTGGTTTGTCTGGGCTTATTGAGTTTGTTATCTAACCACCAAACAAATAAGTATTGCTGATTTATCATTCTAGAGCTATTGTTATGTGGTTTTAAGAATGCAACATTCACTGCAAGAATATCTTCTGCACACATGTCTCATCTGTTTGTATTATTAGAATCAGACGTAGAAAGTACAGTACAGTGAACAATGGTGGAAAATGTTTGTTTGCTGCAAACACACAAGCTATGAGCAATATATGGCATATACACAATTTATGGATTTAGTGAAATGCAGATGAGTGAGTATAGCATGGATTGCTGTATGAAACATTTTCTTCCATAATAGCAGGAAAAAAAAAAGACACTGAACTTGCAGATGCCTTATCAGCTTTATTCTTCTGTATGTCATTTATTTTAGTGTTAAAAATCACATTGCAGCAGCGCTTAAATCTAATATGTGGTAGTTGCTTGCTCAGAAAGAGACAGATCCTCTTGCTAACAATTTATAATAAAATCATTTATTTAAGCAAAACATATATTACTAAAATTTAAAACTATCTATTTTAATTTTTCAAAATGTACTGTATTTTAGTTTTGGGACAAACACTCACTATTTGTTGTTTGCTTATTAGCATAATTAATAATAATAGCATATATGCTGTTTATTAGTATGTACAAAGCACATATTGATGCCTTATTCTGCCAGACCATATTTAAGATGTCTAAACCCTACCCCGTACCTAAACATATCCAATATTGAGGTTGAAGTTAATAGTTAATTTATTATAGTTTAGAATTATCCCCAAACTTAAAATATGACCATTTCTTCCTGTAATAGTAGCCACATGTTTCAGCATCATTAATCCAGTCTTAAGTGTCACATGATCCTGAAGAAATCACTCTAATATGCTGATTGGGTGCTCAGCAAACATCTTTTCATCTTTTTCTTTCATCTTTTGTAACATTATAAATGCCTTTGATGCATCCTCCCAGAATAAGAGTAGTAATGTCTCAAAGAACATCGAACTTTTGAACGGTAGTGTATATTATTCATTTTATGTAATGTATTTATTCCTTACTTTTAAGCAGCTTGTTGCATTTTTAAGATGGTATGTTAAGTTAAAAACAGTGAAGCTTGCCAAATTGAATATGTGCTTTCAAGTTTTTTCTACAAGTTGCATTACTGTGGGCGGTCTGAGGATGTGGCGGAGAGTATGTCTGATTTAATCCTGTTTGAACAGCTTTGAACATAACGGAACAATGCAGTTAGTGTTTTTTTCTTCTAGTATGAGTTGTTCTTTTCTTTATTTTACAATATAGTATCAATTTCTGTATTAAGGGCAGAAGTGTTCCTAAGTAAAAAAAAAAAAAGGAGAACGAGAAAGAAAAAGATAACAAGAATCTGGCTGAGGAACACAGAGCAAGTCAAACACACCACAGTGTACTGGAACTTTGTATGTGTTACAGGAGCCAATTAGTTTTTATTGTTGGCAGGCAGGAAAAGCATCACTGGTACAAGGTTCAATTATTTCCAGGATTCAGATAACAAAAGATTTAAGGAGGGTCAAGAAGCCGAAGCCTTAGAGAGACATCTTTTTTTACGTCTTTTACTAATATTCTAATCAGCTAAAAGTCTGACTTTGAAACATTTAATGAGTTCTGCGACTTCAGTCCCCAAGGGACAAATGAAATGACTTACAAGAAAAGGTTGATACTGCGCTCCAAAGAATTCTGGATAACAACAGACTACGAGATGGATCTGCCATGATAAAAAGCTCCTTACGGTAAAGTTTTTTAATTCCCTTTTTGTTTTATGTTTGCTTCTCTGGAGCAATTAAGCACTTGGGGACCGCTGGCTGCGTGTGAACCCTTTCCTTGTTAGATTCCTAATTAAATTATATGTTTGCAGTATCAGCCACTAGGTATCTTATGTTGTTAGAGCTTGAACACTCAGTCGAACACAGTTTGCATTCACTGGTAGATTTTTGTAGCTGTTTGTAGTCTGGTCATCTATTTGCGTACACAAAGGGCAAAAAATGACGCTTTTTTTGAGCAGGGCTACTGTAATTGAAATACTTCAAAGGAGAACGGTGTCAATTGATAAATGCATTTATGCATGTCAATAATGAGGTCTTGCTTTAATTGGCAACGTGTTTTATGAGTGGAAACAAAAAGAAAGTCTTATGGAAACAGCCTGTGACGAAAAATTTTACTCATTAGATCTTGTTGTTTTTATGCGTCACAGTAATATGTACTTTTAAGGGCATATAAAAAAATGTGTCATTATTTACTTCACCAGATGTTTTTTTCAGACCTGTAAAGCAGAATACTTCTTTGATGTTTTACCCATTTGGAATGACATGACGATGAGTAAATAAGGGTAAAAGTTTAATTTTTGGATGACCTTCATTTGTTTGTAGTATAACTTTGCACTTTCTCTCGATCACATGCAGGATGCTCTTCTTCACTGACTACGGAAATCAAGCCAAACTGGAGCGCTGCAACATGGATGGCACCAACAGAACTCGACTTGTGGATTATAAGGTTGAGCGGCCGACTGCCGTGGCATTGGATCTAGTAAAAAAGTTGGTGTACTGGGCAGACGCATATCTGGATTACATTGAAATGGTGGATTACAATGGCAAAAACAGATACACTATCATCCAGGGATATCAAGTGAGTTATTGTTCTTTTTCTTTTTGCATTGTTGTTTGTCATTTTACAGCTTCAAACATCGCTGTTTAATTTTATTTATTTAGGTTTTGGAAAGAAGTCTCTTGTGGTTACCATTGGTACAGCAATTTTGTGAAATGTTGACTTGACAATTAAAAAATACTCTTTTATATCATATTTGAAAATTACATTTATTAATGTAGTGGCAAAGCTGAATATTTAACAGCCAGTCTCACCAGGATGTTTAACGCCTCGTGACTTAAGAAAGGGCTCCAATGTGAGTGTGCACACCAAAGTGTAAATCGCAATGTTAAAAAATGGCCGACCAATGAGATCAGTTTGTTCACGTGCCAGGAGCTGCTGAAGCTTGGTGGCGCTCAAGCACAAACCGGTCTTGCTGAGCACACAAAGTAAGTAGAAGAAGATGCACCGAGGCAAAATGAATGTGGAGCTGCTGGTCTTGTTGGTTTCTTCATCGCCAGAGCCGCTGCTACTTGAAATATTTTTTTTGCCAGTTAACAAAGAAGCGTGTGAATGGTTTTGACCAGCACGTCTTCTGGCTCCTCTCTTGTTCTGTGTGACAACCGAGTGTCAGAAACATAACAAGTTGCCGGACTGATGATCGGTAACAGTTAAACAGCTAAATTAAAAGCTGTGTTAAAAAAGTCACCCATGTTAACTTTACTTATGTTCACATTGTTTCATGCTGCTTGGATTAAAAGTGACTTGTTTGTAAGGTGCATCACTACACTTTTGACAGTGGACAATGGAGTTTTTTTGTCTGTGAAATCTTAAAGGTTGCTAATGTTACCATATTTTATCACACCAAAAAGATGTTGTTTAGATGCTGTGATTGAGCTCCTAATAATAAAATGAATACGTTATGGGTACTTACTAACGTTGATGTGAAGGGAAGTAAAGAGTTGTTTGTCTGACGCAAGATTTAAATCATCCCTGATAGGGGAAAAAGAAACCAACACAGTCGTACACAGATTGATTTCAAGTATTAATTGGTTATGACATTTATACCCAGCAGCAACTGTATTTGTGTGGCTTCATCTGCGTTTTAATTTCTCAAGCTAGTTCTTGCATTAATTAGTTTAAATGAACACGGTCTACAGAAACAGATTCACCATTTGAATATTTTACCTGAAGTGCACTTAACAGGATGGTAATTATGGATCATTATTATTCAAAAGTAGACCTCAGCTAAGCAACCCGAAGATCTTCTTGTTGGAAAGTGTAGAAGGCCACGTACATTGTGCAATGGATGACTGTATGCAGGCAGGTGCGGGTGTGCTTGCTTTAATGGAGCTCTCAAATGTGAGCTGCAATGTGTTGGTGAGAGGTTGCTAACACATTTAATTTCCATCGCAAATTAAGGTGATATTCTGCGAGTCCTGAAAATGGTATCTACCCTTTTCAACTTGATTGTTTTTTTAACGGCTTTCTTATTATGTGATGACACCCTTTCTAATAAAGCACCATTACAGGGGAGCTTTTTTATTTTTATTTAAAGCATGCTTTGTTTTTTGCTCACTTGCACTCAACTGTATTCATATATATATATATATATATATTTTAAAAATGTACATTTGATATACAGTGGCCACCAGAGTGTTTGGATGCTTAAGCTGCACTTAATAATTCATGAATGTAATTACATTAGATGACATATTTGCACAAAAATTGCACCAACAATTACATTTATAAAAATACATATATTAAATGATTTAATAATAGGTAAAAGTTTTTGTTAATACTTTAGAATAGGGAACACTTATTTATTCACTATTAGCTGCAACTTTTCCTTCAATCAATTCCTAATTAGCAGTGTCATTAATAGTAAGTAGTTAAGTAGCTGTTAAGTTCAGGTATTGGGTAGGAATAGGGATGTAGAATAAGCCATTAATATGTACTTAATTAGTACAAATAAAGGGCTAGAATTCTAGTAATATGCATGCTAGTTAAGATACTCGGTTTCACTTTATTTTGATGGTCCCTTTAACGTATTCTGTTGATTATAAGTAACATTGCACCTACATATCTACTAA
>JAUMHP010000057.1:14208200-14219565 GCA_032361065.1 Enteromius trimaculatus
TCTAATGAGAGTTAGTTGACATGTAGGTGCAAAGCTACTTGTTGTCAACAGATTGTTCAAAAGGGACCATCAAAATAAAGTGTTACCAAAGAATTCATCGTCATTTTGTCTTAATTGAGAGTTTTATGACTTTTTTATGTACTGTACATACACTATGATTAAAAAGTTTGATTGATTGATTTTAAAAGAAATTAATCGTCTTATTTTTTTTAGTTGCTTTAGTTTAGTTAGTATTTAGCACATTAAAATGACATTTACTTTAACTAAATACATACTTCACATGGTTTCCATGCGAAACATCTGAAGGATCGTGTGACTCAAGACTGGAGTAATAGCTGCTGAAAATTCAGTTTTGCCATTACATATTTGGATTGAAATAAATTATTAAATGGTAATAGTAGTATAACATAAGTATAATTGTATATTAGAATTAGAATTGGAACAATATTACTGTTCTCCTGTTTTTGGTCAAATAAATGCAGCCTTGATGAGCATAAGATACTTCTTTCGATGACACTTTATTTGAAGGTCCAATTCTTACTATTAATACACTATTAACTATGACTTTTGCCTCATTAAACTATTAATGTGCTCATTATAATTGCTTATATTAATCAGCAAGGTAGTTGTTAAGTTTGGGAACTGAGTAGAATTAGGGCTGTTGAATATGGTCCTACATAATATGTGCATTTTAAGTACTAATAAACAACCAACAAGCATGCTAATAAGTAATAGCGAATAGAATTGGTCCAAATACTAAAGTGTTATCCTTCTTTTCAGAAGCCTTTCATAGGTGTATATCATGTAGTATCATTACGAAATACTGCATGATGGACCCCTGTTTAAACTCATATTATACATGTACATGCCAGCTGATTAAAAGTAATTGCTTGAATGGCAAAATTTACATTTTAGTTGTGCATTACGTGTTCAAATACTTTTTGGACACTGGCAAATCCTCTCTTGCCCTGGAGGAATGGTGAGTATCTGACTATAAATTTAAACAGCAAAAGCATTATGAGCCACACTATTTTGCCACTATTTCGTACCTCTTGCAGTAAGGGAGGGAGAGGATGAATTATCTCCCTGTGGGTTTAGGTGAAGCACAATGCACATTTCAATGTGTGTGTATTTGCAGGCAGTGTTCAGCGCTCCCAGCCTACTCCTGTCACATGTTGCTTGCAGAGATAGGCTAGAATCACCGCACAGAATCGAGGTGTCCCCAGAGAAAAACACATGCACTCTGGCTGACCCTGCAGAACGCCTTGAACTGCCTGAATGCATATCAACATGGTTCCCTTACCTTCAGCCTGCAATTCTGCACCTCTTTATTCAGATTGTGGCTTGTTGCCAGGTCAAATTAAGCCTAATAACAGCTTCAGCTAATGGCTAATTTGATGTTGAATGTTGTTGTTGAATTCGAAGGGAAGTAACAAGGACTGTATCTGTGCTTTTCTGTTTCTGTTGAGCTTACAAGGTGATATTTACCTAGCTTATGTAGTTTCTGGGAGTTCTAAACAACCTGAAGAAGTCAATGCTCCTTTTTCTAGGTGGCCCACCTGCATGGATTAGCTGTCTTTGAGGACTACTTGTACGCAACTCGCTCTGAACCCTCCAGTGGAGCAGTGGTGGACATCTTACGGATAAATCGCTTTAATGTCACAGACCCGGAGACGCTAACCAGCATAGGAAATGCGAAAACAATACGGGTTTACCACAAGCTCAGTCAACCGAAAGGTAAAGTATGCGTTTGGTTTGAATTGCTTGTTTCGACTGAATAGCAGGCATATCTATGCTTGTTTTTTTGTTTTTTTTTTGCTTTGTTTTTCTGCATCATATGCATCACTTTTTGGCTTTTGTTTTAGGTTTTGTATCATGTATCCTGTATATATATATATATATATATATATATATTAAACTGAAATACATTCTTCAAGATTATGTGTATATATGAATATGCTAATTGCAAAAGTGACACCAGTGTCCTCTCTTCAGTCAAGGGCCATGCGTGTGAAGTCGACCCTTATGGTAAACCAGGAGGATGCTCGCACATCTGCCTTCTCAGCGGGAGCTACAAATCCCGGAGCTGCCGCTGTCGTACCGGATTCAGCCTGGGAAGTGATGGGCTGTCCTGCAAAAGTCAGTCCACCGTAGTTTACAGCCTCACTTTTGTGCACTGTAGCTGTTCAAACGTGTTGTTCTGAAATAACAAGATTGATAAGGATAATGATTATGACCCTGTAAGCCTGAATTATCAAATAATAGTACCTTTACTAAAAGACAAAACCTAAACAAGTTTATGATCAAAGCTCTGTAGTTGTTTTTTATATAGGCAAAACATATAATGCAATGTAGTACAATGATGATTGAGAAGTCATCATTGTATCAAGAGCCTGACATAACTTGTTTAAAACAACGGTAGCACTTTATTTTATGGTTACACCTATTAGTTGCTTATAAGCATGCATATTACTAGAATATTAGCCATTCATTAGTTTTAATTAAGCACATATTAATGCCTTATTCTACATGACATTATTCTACATCCCTAATCCTACCTAAAACCTAAACTTAACAACTAGCTTACTAACAATTAATAAGCAGCAAATTAAGAACTGATTGAGGGAAAAGTCATAGTAAACAAGTCTAACCTGTTCTAAAGTGTTACCAATTTAACATTATTTTTCAGAAAATTATCTGGAACAATCAAGTAGGATTTTGTCTTAAAGGGATAGTTCAAATGAAAATTATGTCATCCTTATGGTATTCCAAACCCATGAAACCTTATTAAGATATATATCTTAACACAAATTAGGATATCTTTGATGAAATCCAAAAGCTTTCTGACCTCTATAGACAGCAACACAACTACCACATTCGTGACCCACAAAAGAGAATTGTTAACATAGTTAATGTGACATCAGTGGTTCAACCTTAATTTTCGGAAACTATGAGAATACATTTTGTGCGCAGAGAAAGCAATGGTAGTGGACTTTTTTCAATGATTTCTTCTTTTTCAGGTCAGTCTCTGCTCTGCATTCACGAGAGCAGCACGATATATTCTTTGTTCACAAAAAGTATTCTCATAGCTTCATGTCACTTGGGCTATTCTAACATGGTTATTCCATTGCTGTCTTTAGGAAGGCCAGAAAGCTGTCAGATTTCCCCCAAAAAGTAAAACATAGTGCAATTACATAAATTCTGTAATTCCTTATTGTTTTTTTTTTTTTGTTGTTGTTGTTGTTTTTTATTTAATCGATTGACAACCCTAATAGAAATATATTTCTTCTCTGCCATCCAAATGAAAAAAAAAAATGTACCCAATGATTCTATGAAACCTAATGTCACGTCATCCCTGCAGAAATGGTGATGGAATATGTGTTTGTTTTATTCGATTCTCGTCAGCCATCTAGAGCTGGAAATTGAAATGTGTGTGTTGTTACACTGCTAAGCGGGAAGATTGAGCGGTTCTGCATTTGCGCCAGTCTTGGCACTGACTCGGATTGACAGAGATGGAGATGAACTTTTAAGGAGATTGGCCCACGTGGTTGTGATGTTATTTTATTGACTGCCTATAACATGATTCATTACTGCCATTACTGCCATTTCCACTCTGCTCCCCCATAGGCAGATCTTCCTGATCAATGGACGTTTTACTTAGTTGACAATGAAAGCTATAGGTCAATTAATGAAGATCCTGAGTTAAGCATGAAGTGACTACAATAAGGAATCAAGCTCTGCGTATTGAGACGTTTCTGATTTATACTACCACCAGATGTTCTACTTCCTGCCTCTTTTCATCAGATAAGAAGCTATGCTAAATTACTATGGCTTCCTTTATTTAGTAGCCCTGTGTGATTTGTTATATAGGTCTCAAAGCGCTTAATTGTCTTCAAGGTAGTGGAGCTTTTCCACTCAGAATGATATATTGAAGTGATATCTGTGTGGTCTCACCCACACTGGTGTGGTCCCATAAGGGAGGAGGTGGATGTTGAGGTGAGGTCCCACTCTTTATGCAGAATCATCCTCCTTTCCCATCGGCCTGCTGCATAACAGACAGGCCAGGCCAGGCCGCCCTTTGTTTTATCCCCACTGTGAATAGAGGTTAATTTATTTGAGCTTGTTGCAAACCCTTGGGTAACCTCAGCCTTTGTTGTGTGCCTGTGTTAATCTGACAACAGGAGATTTATTGTTTAAACAAAGTCCCAGTGAACAAAAATATCATTGCTGGAGCTTGTCAAATGAATCCTCTCAATCAAGATAATTTTTGCCTGGGGATGCTAAGTGGGCCTGATTGCTCCATTCATTTCTGTAACTTAACACGTCTGCCACTGCCAGTATTGGGCTTTATAGATCTTCACACAACTGATTTGGGATCAAACAAAAAACATTATACACTGCTGTTTAAACATGTGGAATAATTATGATTTTTTTTTTTTTTTTTTTACTCAAAGGTGCATATATTTGGTAAAAAATAAATAAATAATACAAACCGTAATATTGTGAAAAAGTATTACAATTTAAAATAACTATTTTCTATTATTGTTTAAAATTTCAATTATTTCTGTCATGGTGATTTTTCAGGAATTGTTACTCCTGGCTTATGTGTCACATGATTCTTTAGAAATCATTTCATATTATTTCCAATGTTGACTTTTTTTTTAACATCAAGAAATATTTATTTAGATTTTATTAAAATACCTGTATTCAGCAAGACAGATTTAAATAATCTGAAATTAGCAGCAAAGATATTTGTAATGTGTGACCTTTTTTTTATAGGTAAAATAATAATAACTACTTATTTTTTACTTTGCATTCATCAATATGTAGCCATAATGAGAACCATTATACATATTTTTAGTGTACATAGCATGGAAGGACTTACACGTATGTTAATATTTTAATTATCTTTTTTTCACAGAACCCAAGAATGATCTATTCCTCTTCTATGGGAAGGGACGTCCTGGGATAATCCGGGGTTTGGACATGAATGTGAAGTCTAGCAATGAGCACATGGTTCCTATTGAAGACTTGGTGAATCCAAGAGCTCTTGACTATCATGCTGAAACAGGAAACATTTACTTCGCAGATACTACAAGTTTTTTGATAGGGCGGCAGAAAGTTGATGGAAGCAGTCGGGAAACAATTCTCAAAGATGGTAATTACTGAACGTTTTGCGTTATTGCTATGTTATTTGTGTTTTCAGTTTGTAAACTTGCTTCATTTTCTTACACAAAGACTATGTTTGCACCTGAAATTGCATGAATTGAAATCAAAGAAACGGTACAAAGGTTGTTATTTTTTCTGCAACAGCTTTTCAGCAGCCGAATTGTGTGCTCTTACAGATCTTGATAATGTGGAGGGGATTTCAGTGGATTGGATTGGAAATAATCTCTACTGGACCAACGATGGCTACAGAAAAACCATCAGCGTGGCTAGGCTGGAGCGGGCGTCAGAAACCAGGAAAACTCTTTTGGAGGGAGACATGTCTCACCCTAGAGCCATCGTGGTGGATCCTCTGAATAGGTACAGTAGAAAGAACATCATTTCAATCATACATGTTGATTATGTATTATACAATAATTTTAAATTCTTATAGGCATTCTTATTAAGATTGGATGTGCTTATTTTTATTTTTTATATTATTTAACTACCAGGGCTTTTCAGATCTGGTCAAATGTTTCCAATTAATTTTTTTGCAGCATTGAGTAATGTAGCCAGTCACAAACATGTGCTTGTGTCCTGAGTGCAGTGGCTATTCAGAGGTGTTTTAGTAAGCCAAAATCTAATCACCGCTCAAACATTTTGGTTCTTGGCTCTCATAAAAAGTTGTGGATACAATGTAAATATGATTCATTGATTATAACATACGTTTGTTAGAACACGATGAACTACGTTGAGTGACGGCCTTTCAGTGATTGTCAGAGGAGTGCTTTTTGCGCACTTTCTATGCTGTAATCCGTTCTGTGTTTGCATAAATTCACTTGAGAATTCATTCTCGAAATGGCTGTGAATGACATAGCAATAACCATCAAGCCAAGATTGCCACTTGCCATTGTGTAGCATTTACTACTTCAGTTAACTGAGTGAAAGTGGAGCAGGTTCGAGCTGGGTGTGTGTGAGTGGAGGCGGGGACTGATTAGCATATTTATAGTTTCATGCATACTCAATAAAGTAAGGGTATAGAGTTAAATTCAAGAGTAATATTCTATTTTAACATGTGAATAAATTGTCTTTTTTATTTTTGAAAAATGAGTTACTTTATTTCAACAATCCATTTTAGACATTCTACTAACTATGAGCAAGCACATGTCAATTAACTAAGATAAGAGTATTAGTAGATTAGGGTTGGATTTTGTAGAATAAATTAAAATGTACTGCATTTGCGAAGTGCCTAAAAGTTAGCAGAATGTCTGTAGGGGCACCAACAGAACAAAGTGTCAGCGGACGTAAAAGGTGCTGTATGGGTTACCGTATGGGTTTTTGACTCTTCTAATGGCAAAAAATAACACAAAATGTTTGTAGATATTTAGAAATCACGTTTCTGTTTCTCTGAAAAATAATACCAGTAATTCTACTCTAAAATGCCTTTTTTTTTTTTGCACTACACATTTCAACCCGCTAGCTGTCAATCTTACGTACATACTGCACCATTAAGTAGGCAATTTAATAACACCCTGTTGTTGACTGGTGGTTGATATATGGTTGCAAAGTTACTTAAAGCCAACATATTTTTTAAAGTGAGTAGAAAAATTAGGTTTTACCAATAAATCTGGTTGAAATATGCTTGGAAAAACACAAGTAATCTTCCTTTACATCAACATTTGCAATCTGTAATGAAATGCTTTTCTCTACTCACTTTCCACCTGGCCTGAAGGAACAGTCCTCATTCCAGTTTATTTACTAGCATTTGTTCACACTGTATGGCTTCAGAGGCGAGGCAGTAGTGAAGCATGCACGCACCCATCTACGCATATCTCCGTCTCTGCTCTGGTTAATGTGTGTGTGTGTGTGTGTGTGTTTGTGTGTACCAGTAAGCTGACATGGCACGGCCAGTAAAAAGGTGAGTTTGATGGCCCAGAGCCAATCTCATTATCACCTTCCCTGGGTGTGAGAGTAACTCATGAATCCTGAGGAGGTGCAGCCAGCCAAGGCTGAAGAAGCCAGATACTGCAATGAGGAAACAACCACTCTCAGTCCTCTCAGATCCAATCAGACAACCTGCTCACTCTCTTTTTATCTGATTAAAAACTACTCAAGTACCAAAACGCTGATTGGTCGATGGTCGTCAGATCTTTTGGGGCATTCCACATGGTATCTTAAGGGGGCTTTGAGTACTTTTTAATGAACTTATTTTTAAATCTCTGTAAATAAATAGCTTATTTAAAAGCGTGCACTTATCATTAAGTAATTAATATACGTTGGAATAGATTTTACCATCTTTAGTGAACCCAAGTAGTGTTGATTACCAAATGATTTGAAGCGACGGAAAGCAAATGCAGAATGGTTTCATTATTTCCAGACACAATGGGTTCATTATCTCAGAGCCATAATTATATTCATTGCTCAGACCTCACGCTTGTACAATTTATGTGTCTCTCTCGCATTTAATGAAGCTAATGTATCTTGAATGGCAGTGCAAACAATAAAATAAGCAAGGGGAAAGACAGGAAGCTAGAAACTGTCTTTTTGTGAGTTTGTCAACAGATATTTGCAAATCGCATACATTTGCGTGAGTAAAACAGGAAAACGCCAGCTTATCTCCTAGTCATCACTGCATGACATTCCCGAAGGGATAACTTCAGTGGCGTGGAAGCCATTAAAATCTGCATTAAAAGCATCGTCTTCTGAACTGCCAGCTCAGAGGATGTCATGCAGACTTCTTGACACTATTCTTTGGGAGTGGAAAGCTAAAGTTTCTGGAGCTAGAGCTTAGACAGGAAAGGAGAGGCACACCTCTTCTGAGGTGCCATTGATGTGTCCTGTTTTGACAGCTGGTAAAACATACTCTGAGGGAAAAGTTGAAGGTGGAAGATGGAAACTTGGAGCGGATGTAAATTTTGACCTCTCTAACAGGGCATCAGAGGATAGAGTGCATGAACTTTGAACGATGGCCAAAATTATAGCGATTCATGTACAGTGCTTCAAAGCAAAGCTAGCTTTTTGTGGCTGTTTTTAAGTCTAGAGTAAGATTATTACTTTTGATATTTTAACAAGTTAATCATTATTAGAATATTATGCAAAAATATTCAAATACCTATATACAGTATATATATATATATATATAACACCATATAACCATATAAACAACTAAATACCATATAACTAAATGGAATCACAATCCTTTTAATCAATTTAGCAGTTATAATATTAAAATATGCATTCTTCAATAAAAATTTGTTTACTGTTTAACATATGATTCAAGACCTATTTAATCTTTATTTTAATAGTTTCTAGTATAATTATGGCTCTGTTGTTTTGACCCACCTCTATGGGCTTATTTATAGAAAGGGGGTTAGGCCCCATCATTAGGGGTTGGCCATCTATCACGTGAGCAGGTGGCATGTTGATCTTTGTCTGGTCTGCTGGATGGGCTTCCCTCCTGAAATAACACCCACCTGTCCTGATTTCTTTATCTCTTCCACCCATACAGTATACATCTCTCTGTTGATGCCACAAGCAGCCTGTGATAACATGATAAGAATGAACTTGCCTGCCTCAGTAACTCTTTTCTCTCTTTGAGTATCTTGTGTTCTGTCATTTGGACTTTCAAGATTTACATCTCTCTCTCCATTTGGAGAGAACTCCCAGTTTATTTCTTTATGTTTTTTTTTTTTTACTCTGTGCTCACTTCATTGCTGTCCTATACCAGCACATGGTGCATAAACTCCACGGTGTAATGAACTCATTGTGGATCTAGCTTGATGCTCCAGTTTAAGGAATGTCTCATGCGCTTTCTCATGCTCAATGAAAGAAATGAATCCCCTAGTTTTTAAAGACAAAGCTTTAGCCCAGTCCTAGCGTAAATTTAAATTTGAGCTTTTTCAACTGAAAGAAACTTGTCCTGACTGATCTTAAAACATGTCAGTCCTAATGTTTTGTCTGAAGTTGTACACCAGTAATGTTTATTTATGTTTTTTTTTTCACAGGCATATTTTTAAAAGTTGTACTATGGTCTAATCCTGGCTTAGGCTAAGCCCCATCTATAAAACCAGGCTACTATCTAGTATAAGCATTAAATGAATCAAAAGTGACAGTATATAGCATAATTTTATATAACAGAAACAAGACTTTTGTTTTACTGTATTTACTGTATTTTTGATTTACCAACCTTAAAAATTGGAACATTAGGGTATATGTGACTGGTATTTATTTTTAAATGCATTAATTCATTGATTCATTTGTAAAACATTAGATGCACGGTTGGTTGATTGATTGATTGATTAGGGAGAAGTATTGGAATAATAATTGATAAACTTCTAACATAAACAATTAGTATTAAGCTTCAGTGACTTAAATCAAAATTTTAACCCTCTGAGGTCTGAGGTGATTTTGGGGCCCTTGAGATGTTAGGACATGCTCTGATATTTGATATTTGAGCTTTTTTCAGCTACTTAGAACATATTATTGACCAACCTGTATTTTTCTTGTAATCAGCAAAAACTGCTCTACAATAATATGTGACCAAAATGAATTTACACGTTTGCATTTTTTAGGAAAAAAATATTGTGCGTGGTTAGTAAGTTTTGAGAAAAACTAGTTGAAATAAGGCCATGAAACTCATACTGAATACTAATGCACAATACTGAGAGTAACCAGTCTATTAGGCTAGAATATTTACATCATAAAACAAGTTCCCATTAAGGAAATAATACATTTATTTATGAAAAATATAGTTTTGTTACTAATTTAGGCTAGATTTCAATGTTGATGTTGCAGGATTTTAGCTCAATTTAATTTTTAATTTAAACTTCGGCCAACCAATCGCCAAGAAGAGGTGGGGATAATGCAAGCGTTAAACCCCACCTCTTCTTGCCGATTGGTTGGCCGAAGTTTGTATTTGTTGTGATGAACATCCTGTACCCATAGTGTTTGTTTCAGTATTACTGTGTTGTCTTTCGAGACCGTGTTTTTTTCCCAGTGTATTCAGAGGGCAGACAGCAAGACGATCAAGGTATTATGCATACGGTTTGAGATAAAAATTAAATCAAGCTAAAATCCTGCAACATCACATAGAGCACCTTTAATCTCAATTTCTATTAAATAACTTTTTTCCTTCAGTGTGTATTGCTAAACGTTTATGAAATCCTCATAGATATTTTTTATAGATATCTGATATAGACATTTCTGAAGGTATAATATATAATATATAAAGTATAATAAAATAAGAAAAAAAATAATAATAACAAGACTTAAAGGCCTCAGGCCTTGTTTTGTGCTGCACTTGTGGAAAATGCCATGCAATCTTTGCTCATTTTGCTTAGACCCTTCATGTTGGTACATTCTGAACAGTGCAGGATGAGTCTTGGAGCATGCTGTTTGCCTTCTGAATAATGCATGGGGTCACGTAGCCAACACACTGGGACAGAGAGCGCTTGACTTGCCCTCTATCCAATTCTGTTTTATGTGGTGCACATGAAGTACAGCTTCTATCATTGATGAGACAGAAGAGCTTGCGTTGACCACTGAGTAGTACTCAGAGGCAACAAATCCCTTAAGCACACTTACTAGGAAAAGGATCATGTCTGAACATTGACCCAATCACTTTTCAAATATCACTTACCCAGTTCATATGAGTTATAGTACATGTTGCCATGGGAGTCATAGAAAACAAAAATAACACACTAAAATAATGTTTGTATTGGCGTTAACTATACTTTAGCATTAAATGTAACATAAGGGTACGTTTACGTAGCGTCTAAAAACAAGCGGAAAACGCGAGGCGCGTCGCTTCCTCCACCAATTTCAAAGCACTTCGGTGCTCGCGCGTCTGTTTTACTAGGCAACCATGACAGCGCTGTCAGTTACAAAATCATTTCTGCTTTGGATTTTTAACTGCGCTGCTCTTGTGTGCGCATGTGAACGACCCCTAAAGCCTTTGGTGACACATACACCAAGAAATTAAATAGTGGATCTCTCCCCTGTCGTCTCCCCTCACGCGGATTGTTCCGCAAGAAGAAACGGCGCCCTAGATGTCAGTGGATGGTGCGTACGGTCGACGAACACGGGGCGCTCAGCTTTCACGATTTGAAACAGCTCAAATCTACTTTTTATTAACTTTTAATTAGTCAATAAATACCATCCAAGGCTGACTTTTCCAAAACACTTCTTTATTTGCTGCTAAGAAGAAACCCCAGAAGATATG
>JAUMHP010000057.1:14234294-14248534 GCA_032361065.1 Enteromius trimaculatus
TGTTAGATTTACATATTAAATATATTTATATATAATATAAATATAATAACTAGTAATATAATATCTGTAATATGTAATATAACATTCAGTGTTTTGAAAATGGGACTATAATTTTAAAAATAATTTCTGCTTCTATTTCCGTTATTGGACAGCAACTCTGGTAATATTAAAAACATTTACACATAGGATTGTTTTATAATCTAAAAGATATGAACTTGAACTGCCACTGTCTACTGCACAGATTCATATAAGTGATTTTTTTCTTCCTTCAAATGGGCAGAGTTATTACCCCTGCAGTCTCACTGCTTGTTGTTGAACCTGATCTATTGTGAGAACTGGATGTTGAAAGTAATAATTGCCAAAGTCAGGGGACTGGAACACTCGGTTGTGAAATTTAGAAGTAGGTTTTACTCTTGTCAACAATAACAGAACCATGTTCTGGGAATAAACGTTCAAATACAACTATTTTTTTTCTTTTATTTGTTGACTCACCTGTAATCTTGACTTGTAACAGTCCTCTCCTAGATTAGCAACACTTCGAATGATGTGTTTCCACTGACTTCTAAGAGTTCTCATTTGTGCCACCAAAGGTTTTATTTGTGAGGGAAAAAGTACAATTCCCTAAAAGTAATTTTCTCAGGAAGACCCATGGGATCTGTTATTTCTGAAATCTCATATGCTCAGTTTACAGCTGTTGTTGTTTTGGAGATGTCACCCAGTCGACAAAAGCGCTTTTAAGAGACAGTGAATGATGCCTATGCACATATTCAAGCAATTGCAGCTTAATTCAGCATTAATTTGAACAGAATCCAACCTAATTATTATAAATATGACCATCTTTTGAAGACCCTTTAATTGTTTTGTAATGAAGGGACATAAACATGGTTTATTTTAAATTGTCCAAAGCGCAAAGTTTCATGCATGTTGTTACCCTTTCAGTCGAATCACTTCAACGTTACATATTGGAACTCGCAAGAGAGACCAATTGCCTATGAGCCTTTTACTAAAGGCCAATGAACATTGGCAGGCACTGATTGTGCTCAGGTGCACTCAATCACTGTGTGAGTATAAGAGGGCACGAGCACCGTGCACATGCAGATTTTCACTTCAGAGCCTTCGGCGTCTGAGCTGCTACAGTGGTCCTCCTGGAAGTGACCACTCCCCCTGTAACAGGGCTGAGTGTGTCCCTCGGGGCGCCCTGAGAGGATGAGATGTCTTCGGCATCATCAGAGGGTGAGTCTGATGGTGAGGTTGAAACCGCTTCAGGAGCGTTCCGCGCCACGGTGTCTGCCCCGTCCGTGGCGGATACCGAACTGTCGGATCTGCTCCTCCGCACCGCGGTAAGAATCAGTCTTGGGGTGCCGCGTATGCCTTCAGCCGACCCTTCGCGGCTAGGTGATTGGTTTCTGAGAGTTAGAGATGCGGCTCTGCCATGCTCTCTCCCTGTGCCATTCTTCCCGGAGGTGCACGGAGAGCTTACCAGATCTGCGCCCAGGATCTTCCCCTCTCCACTCTCGATGGTGGTGCAGCCAGGGGGTATGCGGCGATCCCTCAGGTGGAGCGTGCGGTTGCGGTGCACTTATGCCCTCTGCTTAGAGGCTGTGTTTTCTCGCATGCTCAGGAGGACAGCAGGTGAGCCAGAGGACCGGCTGGTGCCGGCTTGCTGAGCCACTCCTACGGGATACGTGCGCTATTTTCTCTCAGTGTTCCCTTAACTGTGCATAACCTGAGTCCTCCCTGCCCCGCAGTCGGTCTTAGAGCGGAGTAGCTCCGGCTGTGTTTCCTTTGGTCTGTGTTTCCTTTGTGGCTATAAAACATATCCACGGTCTACCACGGCGGTGTTTCCCTTCAATTATATCCATAATATTATCGATATATTGTATTTTTTATTCCACACGTAAACATTTGTGTTATTCATGTGCTCTGCCCTCAACCACTTGCTTCAGCATCACTGAAAGCAACTCTGTCGGTTGGGAATGTTGCGTGCAGATCCTCTGCTGACGAACTGGAAAAGCCAAAACAGTCTCTCCAGTTGGCAAGGGATCTCTGCGTAACGTGGCCTCAGAGACATGGCCCGTTCCATCGGTGTTCTTATATGTTTGACTGAAAGGGTAACGTTTAGGTTACAAACGTAACCCACGTTCCCTGAAGGAGGGAATGGAGACGTTACACTTTCTCCGGCACGTCTTTGAGGTCTCGCTGACGCCGGCAACAGCTCTTCAGCGAAAACCTGCATGTACACTGTGCTCATGCCCTCTTATACTCACACAGTGATTGAGTGCACCTGAGCACAATCAGTGCACGCCAATGTTCATTGGCCTTTAGTAAAAGGCTCATAGGCAATTGGTCTCTCTGGCGAGTTCCCATATGTAACGTCTCCGTTCCCTCCTTCAGGGAACGTGGGTTACGTTCGTAACCTAGAGGTTATTAACTCTCCACTCTTGCAATCTATTCTATAACACTAAGTTTGTATATTCAATCCTTTCGAGCTATGAGTCATAAGCTATTAACATTATTCCCATTAAAATGGCTCTTAAGCCTAAGACGCTCCAATCATCCATGTTCATGTTCAAAATACATAATGGTTGTGGTGTGCTATTTGTCTAATTATTTATAATAATGCATTCATCTCAGAGCATGGTCCACAATCACGTACAGCTAGAAGACATGAGAATATTTAACATATGTCTTGTTATTGAACAGAAGCATAAAAAAATCATTCACTAAAAGCAAATGCATGATCACACGCTTATAATTACCTTTGATAACTTGAAAATGCTTCATCTGTGGATATACGCATACTACCTGGTAGATGTGTGGAGGTTTATTGACTGAACCGAGAGACACTTTAAAGAGAAACAGATGTTCCACCACTGCTTGTCATGTCACTTTTCTTGTACGCATATGAGCGCTGATGTACTCACGGAATGGTACAAAACAACATACTTTTGAGCTTGTGCAGATTGCATTCATCAAAAAACTAATCTTTATCTTAAAAAAAAAAAGTCTGTTTTCACCTAAGGCATCGTGATCCACGGGTTAATAGCAAAACCTGCAGTAATTCATAATGTTGAAACAATAACCTTTTGATATCTTTAAATCAACGCTGTAGTAATGCGCACACACCGTGCTATCTCATCGCTGGTGTGTTATTGCTTCCTGGCAAGCTCTTATTGCCTCTGACTGTTTTCCACTGCATCTGTGAGGTCTCCTTTTCCCTTTGTTTGTAATTTCTTTTCATTAACCTTAGCAAGAAAATAGCAATAATTCACAGCGACATTTCACATGACCTTCAGGGTGTTTCGTTTCCTGCAATACTGACACTAAACCCCAGTGGTATGACTTGTGTTTAAAAAAAAACAGTGCACTGCGAGAGAATTGTCACCGATTTAAGCTGGCCCCCAAACTTGCAAGAAACTATGACATTTCCTGAGGACAAAAGAGCCTCCAAATTTAATCTATTAGCATGACAGGGCAATCTGTGCCAGGACAAACTTCTTTTGCAATTTTTCAAAGCTAAAAGCTAAATGAAAAATGGCTTCTCTTCTCCAGTGTATCAAAGAGACAGTGATGTATTGGACAGGGTTCAAGAATCGCGGCGAACGTTTCTCACACTCTTTCTTTTCGCTCACAGCGTTCCCTACCTGCGAAGCTCTCAGCCAGTTCAGCTGCGCTAATGGGAGGTGCATTAGCATGAAGTGGCATTGTGACTCAGGTGAGTGTATCCAGAAGTAAGAAAATACTTGCCATTTGCTTTACTTGCTCTTCCATTTAGCATGATGATGTATTAGCCTATTTTCTCTGGAGCTGATAAAAGAAAGTCTGGCACTTTAATTCAATTAAGTCCATTGATCCTACTGTCCAGTCTTTTTTGTAGCACAAGAAATTCATCACATTAATAACCATTAAATATTCACAGATTATTTTATCTGAAATATCTCCATTTCAGATCAAGGAGGGTGTAAAATAACGACCTCTATAATTTATTGCCGGCCCTCAAGGTCTGCAATACATTATTGCTTGTGTGCAACACTCGATCATCAACAACAATAAAACTTGCTTGTTTTTTCTATCTGTTTTTCTTATTTCTTTCTATTTCCCCTTTTTTGTCCTCAAATGAGAGCATTCAGCCAAGGTCAGCATATGGAGGCGGTTTTTCTTATCCAGGGTCAGGGCCTTCGGATACCTTACAGATTTTTCAACACAAAATGAGGCTTGGCGTAATTTGATGCCCTGAAGACTTTTGTTTGAAGATTTCCTGTTGTGCTGTCCTCTGTTTTATCATTTCAGTTTCTAATATTGTGCAACAAAGCATGAGGCGCAACAGGGTTAAAGACCCCCTTAAGGAAAATGTGCCATTTTCCTGTACCATAGTGTATGACGATCATAAAATCTATTTATTTTTATTGTATTTTGATGGAGCAACATAATTTGTGTGACAATACATGATGACAAACACCCTACCATATACACTGCTGTTCAAAAGTTTTTTTTTTTTTAAGAAATCCATATTTTGTTCAGCAAGTATATAATTACATAAAAACTGACAATAAATATATTTGTTACAAAAGATGTCTGTTTTATATTCACCGCACAGCAGTTTATATATATATATATATATGTTTAAATATAGAACTTAAGTAAATATATAAAACTTTTAAGTGAAAGTTTATGTCTACATGATACATGATTCTGTTGTAGTGAAAAAAGTTATTGTGCATGATACTAATTCTGGGTGATTGTACTGTGTTTGTGAGTGTAGATGATGACTGTGGAGACAACAGTGATGAGGCGGGCTGTGTCCACTCCTGTGCTAATGGTCAGTATAAGTGCACCAGCGGCCGGTGTATCCCAGACCACTGGGCCTGTGATGGGGACAATGACTGCGGGGACTTCAGTGATGAAAATGTGACTTGTGCAGGTGTTGCTCCTGGTAGGACATCACATTTCTTTCTTTGGATCTTATGTGTGTGTGTTTTCTTTTTGCCATGGTCCATGTAGCTGTTATTTTCGGTATGCACCAGATCAATACATTTTGAACTGCATCATCTGTGAGCATTTTTAAATTCTTAAAAACTTGTAAGAAGGCCCACACATTCTGTTAATTTGCACATATTTTTTTTTGTTATATATATATATATATATATATATATATATATGAAGCCAATAAAATGTAGTTAGAATCTAACTAGAAATTGCAAATGGTAATACAGCGTATAAATAAATCCTGTAGATGTCATAGGTGATAGGTTCTAACTCAATCTGACATAATGACATAATTATTTACATGTATGTATATATATTAGGGTTGGGCATAGATTCATTTTTTTTTATCTAGATTAAAATGGCTCATTTGAGTTCTGCCTAAGGCATTTTAGAATTTGTGTGCTACCTATTATATTTGAGATATCTGTGTGTCAGTACCGCCATCTTAAAAGAAGGTGTGTGAATCTTGGTTTTACAGTTCAATGCAATAACATCATTTATGAACATTTATATTTGGCCCAGTTTCACAAACATGGCTTTGCTTAAACCAGAACAAGGCCTTAGTTAAATTAAGATATTAATGCGTCTTTTACAAAATTTTAAGATATGTCAAAGCAAGATATTTTCAGTTGAAGCAGTTCAAACATGCATTTTAGTCTGTGACTTAAGCCTTGCCTGTGAAACCAGGAGAATAGCACATTCTCCTTGAATATTACTGCACATGGCTACATTTTAAATCAAATTTATTTTGTGGAAAATTATTTTTATCATTATATAAACAAGGTACTCTTAAAACTATTACTTATTTTAAAAAGTGCTCTTTGAGTATACAAACGTTTATAGAAATAGTTTTGACTTTTAAAAGTTGGATTTTTCTTTTTTCCCGCTTTTATTGCTGCTTGATTATTACTGATGAGATCATAGACAGTGGCAGCTTTAACAAGCTGGATTCAGACTAATGCACAGATCTCTTTTGATATATCAGATGTTTTGCTCTGCTCTGAAAACATAACTGACGGTATGCACATCGTTTTGTATTAAAAAATGCAAGTGCCTTTAGCCGCGATCAGACGCTACAGGATAAACAAACACAACACCCACGTGACTTGCAAGTCTGTCAGCGCAGGTTTCGTGCATCTAATACCAATCCAAACGGTATGTGAAAATCACGGACGACAGGTGATAAGAATCGAAGCTCACACATCCAGTAGTTTAGAAAACTGGTCCCGTCCGAATAAGGCTACAGTGTAATTTGGCTATACATCCGTGCTAAAGGTAAAAGTCACCATAGCTTGTAGTATAGACTTCAACCCAACTTTGTGAATAGATTAACGGTTATATTTTTTTTTATCACGCGATAACGGCCCACAACTAATATATATACACACATTTATTTTCGTTTCGGCAACCAATGACATTTAAATACTCAGCTAATGCTTGCTGTAGCAGTTGCATCATCAGAAACCCTCCACCTTCCCCAGCTCCACCTGTATAGATCTGCTGTGGAGTAATTTCATGCATATTATATGTGCAGCTACAGCAATTCTTACATGTTCACAGCAGCATGTCTTGAAATATATTAGCAGTAGCAATTCCCGGTACTCTCAGACAGTTTCAGTCATGACAGAAATTATGGCAAAATGAAAATGAGCCATACGCAATATGCCTGCCACAGACTGGAAATCACAAGACGTTCAGACTTATTATATAATGAGATATCGCCCAATATCCCATTATAACCAAATATAAAAATGTGAAAGAAAAGTATGGCCAATGAAAGCATCAGAGTAATCAAATAGCGTTTAGAGAGATCAAGTTACCCTGTTACGTTAATTAAAACTGCATTTGTGTTTGTTTCTGTACACAAACAACTTAACCAACTTATCGAGTGGTTCCCAGAGAATCTGTGTAACACGACTAATTAGCAGACTAACAAAGAGCTGAATGATAGTGATCAAGTCAGTCTTGCTTGTAATTGCTTTGGTGCAATGTCCCTAATTTCGGGAACACAAGTTTAAAACTTTCTCTCTCTTTCTTCACTTGACAGATCTAATCTCATCTAAGCTCACTAGGGAACCACCTTACAGATTTGAATCTTTTAATCTGCTGTAATTACCTCTGAAAGCTGAGGCCGAGTCCTCCAATGCTTTCAGCTCACCAGCTTGTCACAGAAATGTTGGAGCCATTTATCAAACGGGCTCCTGACGGAGGTCCTCAGCTCCTGTCCGTCTCTGAGGGTTTGTCCGTCTCATATCCTCCCAGCCAAGGGCTCAGATCATTGTATAACACATGCTCTGTGTGTGTAAAGTGGAGGAGACACTGGTTACTCTTAGCATTAGTCATAAGCAAAGAAGGGGGCCCTTTCTTCTTTAAGGGTTTATAAATGTTACCAGATTCCTTTTTTAACGGGCCATTTGTTTTTTATTTGATGGCAGGCAGGAGATCAAGGTGGGATTGGTGTATAAATACACTTGTATGAAGTATGTATGTAAATCCTGGCAATTGTCAGGGTTCAGAATCAGAAACTTGAGGCAGGCTACAGTAAAAAAAAAAAGGCTTTTCTTTTGAGCTTGTCTTGAAGAAAATCTCGCCCCTGTCCTTTGCGCTGAAGCGCAGAGACACATAAAGTCTTTGCCAGTGTCGGAGAGAACATTTAAATATTTATTAAAGTGACAAGAGGAAGTCTTGAAGTATGCTTGATAAAACCCCACCAGTTTAACATCATTAAGGCAGATTGAAGTGCGAGAGCCTACAGTATGAGCTTTAAAAACTTTTATTTTCCTTTCCATTTGACTTGCTTTTTAATCCTTAGCTGTGCCATTATTGATTGTTTTAATACTTTTAAGTAATATTGCTAGAAAAGTGTTTTTAGTTTGCTGGTTGACAATTTCAGTATTTTTTTTCCCTGTTGGAAGTACCATAAATGTTCACAGTTGGATTTTTTATTCACTGAATGAAACTATACTATAATTATACTATATGTGTTTGCTGCACTAACATTCAATTGTGTTAGAAATGGACTTCAGTGGTCCAGTTGTTGTTTTTTTCATTCACTAAAAGAGCTGAGAGTCATTTGTTTGGAAATGGAACAACATTGGTGTTCTATTCGCAGATGTGACCTGATTTGTTTAGAATTAGTTGTGTTATACATGTTTGATTCACTAACTTTTAGGAACTGATCACTGTATCACACTGAGTACTGATCACACTGTGCTTGTTTGATTCAAACATTTAGGCCTTTTTTGGGCTGAAATGGAAATACACTGCTGTAGGTGTTTGATTCACTAAAAATAACTGACCCATTCGAGTCAAATTTGTGTTGTAATTTGACTACGCTGGACTCCTGAATCTTTTCTTTTCACTAAAACATAAACACACTTCTTGGCATACTTGGCTTCACTCTGTATGTGTTTTATTTACCAAAAAGAACCGACTTAACAGTAATTTGTTTATGAATCAGAATACCCAAGATCAATCTTTTTTGTGTGTGTGTGTCATGTCCAGCTTTGCCTCCTGTGGAATGCAGTGGAGAGGAGTTTCACTGCCGTGCTGATGGGACCTGCATCCCTGAGCGCTGGCGCTGCGATGGGGATAAAGACTGCGAAGACGGCAGTGATGAAACAAACTGCAAAGGCGTCAAAAGAATGTGTGATCCCTTGGCAAAGTTTACCTGCAAAAGCTCAGGTGAGCCTACCAGGTGTTCCTCAAAACCAGTTAATCTGTACTGACCTTATATTTATTTCATCCACTGGCCTACAACTATATCTTCTCCTTGTGTTCTCTGTACATATATCAAACCTGTTAAATTCTGTGAAGCAGCGGGTGATATTTTATACCACAATGTCATCCTTGAGCATTCAGTTATCTTTTCCTCTTGCAAATTGAGTCAGATGATAAATCCAGTCTGTTTTTCGTTACATGGTGCAATCCTTTGCAATATCGCTGTATGTTAGAATTCGTATTTATGAAAAACAGCTGAGATGAATGGTACGAGCTAGAATGATTCACAAAGAGGTGTATTTTAGTAGCAGCGTCATTGTTTTATTTTCAGAGTAAGCTATGACATTAAAGGTGAGGTAGGTAATTTCTGTGCTGCTAGCATAACAGATGGAAAATAAAGAAATCTGAAGGTTTCACGAACACTTCTCAGTGTGCCATTGGTCAGTCAAACTGACAGTCTGGTCCCTAATTTGCACCTCTGGTTAAGCAAATGTTTTTGTGTTTGTCTGGATCCTGGAACACACAGAGTAAATTCTTCCTAATGCCACTGATGTTTGCATTTATTAAGAAACAAACCAACAAATGCTGTAGCTTGCTCATATTAAGCAGCGGTAGAAGAACTTATTGAGTGTATTGGAAAAAAATCACACATCTCACCTCCACACAAAAAGTATTATGTGCAGAATTCAGCTTCCTGTGTTTCTTTTGAACGTATTTGGTGTAATTTGTTTCTATCAGAAGTTTTTTTTTCTCCACTCAGACCATAGTGAAATCAATCAACTTGGGGCTTTTTGATGTAGCAGTCACCCTAATTGTAAAAGATTGCCTTGAAAAGACATCTACAGCCAAGCCATAAAAGAGCTCAAGAATTGTTCGTTGTTTTGTTCCTATTCCTTTTGATGTCAAAAATGTGCTAAAAAGCAGCAGTGTACACTCTTTCCAGACCACTGCACTGCACACCGAATGCCAAATCCCATATCTATTTGACAGGCTCAGAAACAGACTAAAGTGTGTTCACCTGTTTATCTTATCATGAAGGTAGACTGAACAAATGTAAACTCAGACTGCCGTACGTTTATTTTTTTCAATTCTGGGTTTTCAATTTTTCAAAATACAACATTTAAAAGTTTGGAGGCAGTAAGTTTTTTTTTCTTTTTCTTTTTTTTATATTCATAGACAGCAGAGATGCACATTAATTGCTAAAAATGTAATTGCTCAAAAAATGTTTCCTGATTAGTATCATGTGATACAGAAGAGTGTGTGTGTGTGTGTGTGTGTGTCAATAACAATTTCACAATAGGACCAGTTTACTGTATTTTTGATCAAGTAAATGCAGTCTTGCTTTACATTAGTGACAAAAACATTAAAAACAAATCTATGAAGCTTGGAGGCTGAAACTTGGATGTATTCATCTCAAAGCATCTCTCTGGCAGCCTCTAAACCCTCATGGTCCTGGAGTATTCATACTCTGTTCTGATCCCCTGTAAATTTGTAGGACTCTGGTGCAGATGCTTTGACCTTTATAAAAACCTAGAAGCCTAGAAGCTAGAAGCTATATCAGCAGCATTCTGTTACTTTATAAAGTGTGATTTGGCTAAAATATATATATATATATATATATATTTCAAATCTAATATCTTTAATTTAATTAATGAGCTTTACTATGTTTACAAATGTTGCAGTGGGTCTCGAGGGTTAAATGAGCTGAAGCTTCTGTATTCATCTGATGTCATGCCAGTCTGATGTTCCGCCACCTTATAAAATTTACCCAGATTTATCTTCATGCTCACCTACAAACAACAAATTAAGCTTGACAGTTTGATTTATATAGCGGTCTGACTGAATGTTGTGTCCCAAGGGAAGTGTATCAGCAAGAGCTGGGTGTGTGACGGTGACAATGACTGTGAAGACCGCTCAGATGAGGAATCGTGTGAGTCCTCCGTCTGCAAGCCCCCCACTCAGCCCTGTGCCAATGACTCCAGCACCTGCCTGCCCCCCAACAAGATCTGCGATGGGAGAAATGACTGTGCTGACCATTCTGATGAGGGTCCTTTCTGTGGTGAGTGCATGCAAGGCTTTGATAAAAATATAAAATATGAATGTATGAGGAGATTTGATAAAATATGAATGATTGCAACTGTAATTTTGGATTGGATAAGCCATGCTGAATAAATTTGAACCTGTGACTACTAATTATACATTAGTGTACAACATACATTATGTTGCTAAGCAACTGTAAATAGACTACAGTTAGGGTAACAAAATGTTTACTTAGCAGAACAATGATTGGTACCAAATATTATGACATCGAAAAATTCTTTTAAAAATAAAAAGTCTTTTAAAATATTTTCTAACAGTTATAAAGAAATGGTAGTAACACATTTAACTGAAATAGTATTTTCTTGTAAAATCTTCTTACGCCAATAGTTTTTGTTTTATTGGCAATTTTTTATTTGTTTTATAGTATATTTGTAGTTTTTTTTTACGTGCCTGTTTGTTATGAAAATATCTTTTCTCTTGTGGCAAGCCACCTTGGCACTCATCAGCGTCGCCCTGGAAATCAACGCAAACCAGCTGACCCCTCTCCACTTTGTAGTGGAACATGTAGATCGAGAGGGTCATGCCATTAGTCTGTGAACACCTAGTGAAGGTGCAGCAGTCCCAACAGTGGCGTTACATTTGGGCGGCCCAACCACATGAGTTCCAGCCAGGTGACAGGGTCCTGAAAAGGTAAGTGGGGACCAGCAAGCAGCTCTCCGCCCTGGCCAATGTAGATCCCGTGGTTGTCGACATGGGAGAACACCTTTCCGCCACCCAGAAAAGAGAGCTGCAACATCTGGTCAGTCAGTTCTCCGATGTGTTTTCCACTCGACTTGGGCAGACCAACGTCACCCAACAATGATATCACCACCAGGAGTCAACATGAGGCAGCGGCCCTGCCGGGTTCCTGAGGCTTGGAGGCAGGCTATCGAGAACGAGATCAGTGAGATGCTAAAGTTAGGGGTGATTGATTCCAGCCCCATCGTGATGGTCCCAAAACTCGGATGGCACTTCCTGCTTTTGCAATGACTTCCGTCACCTCAACCAGGTCTCAGAGTTCGACAGCTATCCAATGACCCGGTTGGACGAACTGCTGGAACATCTGGGGAGGGTCCGGTTCATCTCAACCCTAAACCTCACCAAGGGCTAATGGTGAAGTGTGGGAAGCTGCCCGAGAACTGAGCACCTCTCCACTGTTTTCACCGGTTCACCAGTAATATTCTTTAATAAAATCCACCTTCCGGGGGCTTTTCTACATTTTCTTGGTTGTGTAATTCCTCAGATCACCACACTTTGTTATATAAGTGTCTTCGGGTGTGTATGTGGGAGCTGGAGATGATGCTTCATAACATAATGCCACCTTTCATATTATGTACAGAGTTTTAGTATTTGCTACATAGGAGTGTTTTATTATTTAGCGTTAAAAAGTACTTAATATATGTTGCCTTTTTGTCATATTGACAAAATAAGTTTTACAGCTTGGCAGTTAAGAAGCTCATTTTACCCATAGTTACCCATGCTTTACATCACTTTAAAGTAGTGTTTATTAATATTTAGCATTTATAAAAAGTAGCTTTATTTTTAGTTATCATTGTAATTTTAAAGTTGATACAAAATATGTATGCATCACTGTAAATCCCTGGTAAAGGTCTTTTTCTTCTATTTATTTATTTTTTACAGAGCTATATAAAAGCCACAAACTGTGGTTTTGGTCTTTAATCAATGCAGGGGTCACAGTGTCGCAAGTGTGCAATGTTTATCACTGAGTTCATAATGCTTGCATTCATCTCTGCATTCACTAAACCTTGTGTCTAATGCTTATTGAAAACCGCTGTGCTAATACATGAAGTCTGGTCACTTCTGCAAGAAATGCTGGATAGTCAAGCGGAGTAATTCTATCAGTACACAGGAAGCCAAACCATGAAAAACACTAACTAACCATTGAGAATAAAATACCTGAGCTATATAGATTCGGACTCATATGCTTGAGCCAATCAATATGTATTGTGTTTACCTTTCCATGGGTGAAGAGATTTTGATAATACTGTGTTTATGCCCACACAACATGTTCCATCGGGGCTGCTTGAATATCTTTGTGTTGCGTCCTTGAGTGTGTGTAATGGAAAGCCAACACATGTCTGTAAGCTACCAGCACAAGAAAACACGAACCCCTTCTGAATGAGAGCTAAACATGAGGATCTGTTTGCCTCTGAAGCCCTCACTTGGGAAAGTATCTCCTGAGAGTCACCGATGTATAATTCTCTCAGAATGCGACTAGACAAACATTTCAGTGACTTTCAGCGCATTGCCAGCAGGCACCCATGGGAGCCCACCGCTCATGTTCTGAGGACGAGGCACATTATCTGTCTGACTAGGCCTGCGTTTGGTTCGGGCCTCTTATTGCCAATTAGATTGTGCCAGTGGACCTTGAGGTGACTGACTGACTCTGACCGGCGCAGCAGGACTCAATGCCATTTGTGACCTTTGGGAAACAGCTATTCTTCACTTCCGTATAGACTTCAGGGCCCCCTGTGAGGAAAATTCAATTCTCTCTTGCAGCCATAGAGGGGATCATCATAATCAGTAGAGGCAAAAAGACCTTGCAAGCTGTGAGTTCCCTCCCCTTTGTCTTCCTCTCGTAAAAAGGACCAGGTGCTTCGATGAAAGGAAAAAGCTTATCCATTAGAGATGAGAGTCTAAGAGTGTTGGAGTTCGTCTGATCTGTTCTGAAAAGAGATGATGTATCTGAGACCTAGTTTTAAACTTAAGAAAAAGCCATTTCCAACACTGAATGAGTTTGTTTGGCCTGAGCGGTGGCTAAAGTGGGACATAATTCAGACCTGCGGTTTCTCATTGAATCTGCCTCACGAATAAAGTAATTTTTTATTATTGTGACGCACTTGGCTGGTGATGTTGATTAGGTTAGAGTAACGGCCTAGTTGAAAAAGTCACACCAAAACTTTTGAGGCAAAGAGCGATAAGCTTTTAGTCTAATGTTCAAACCAAGCCGTTGGTCTTTGTTCATCAGAGGCTTTTCTGTTTCAATTCGCACCTTGAATCTCATATGTCAGCAAACATGGCTCCATATCACCAGCCTTTCAAATTGATACTGTTTTTGTCCTCACTCATGCTGTTTTTGTCTGTTCCAGAGAGATGTTTGCAAGGTAATGGAGGCTGCAGTCACCAGTGTGCAGTGATCCCCAGCAAAGGGGTGGTGTGCTCATGTCCCACCGGACACCATCTTGGCTCTGACAACCGAACATGCGAGACAGTGGACTACTGCTCTGCTCACCTGAAATGCAGTCAGATATGCGAACAGCATAAGACCACTGTCAAGTGCTCCTGTTATTCGGGCTGGAGACTTGATCCAGATGGAGAGAGCTGCCACAGCACAGGTATTTAAATTCTTCAAAGTTTAAAAATATGTATTTCTCTTGGAATTGCCTCACTTTGACAGCCTGGTTAAACTCTTATAACATATATCGAATATTTAC
>JAUMHP010000057.1:14260245-14271594 GCA_032361065.1 Enteromius trimaculatus
AGTTTATTTTTTAATACACAGCAGAATAGTAGTACTTCAGACTTCTTTCTTTCTTCTTTTTTTTCTTTTTTTTTTTTGAGTAAAACATTACACAGTTCCCATCCTTCGAGCCTAAACATATTTCCTTTTTTTTATATTTCCCTGTAGCGTTGCATTTATTGATAAGCAAAGTGCATGCTTCTTTTGTTTTAATGGCAGTCTTGGAGAAGATGCCTGAGAGTTGAAAGTCAGTTGTTGTTGTTGGGAGTCTATCATGCACTAGCCCCTCTCAGTCAGAGCTGTCCTGACGCTCAATTGAAATATCCTTCACTTGTCACAATCATTTTTACCACTCTGTCAAACTCTCACCATTTCCACTTTTGAGACCGGTTTTAGACAGAGATGAATTTTAGTGAAGTGATTTAGAGCGTCACAAAGAGGTCGCAACTATATTTCAATCATCTCACGTTCAGATACATACATAGTTACAGGGTATGTAAGGTTTATTTACTCCACACCAGCACTCCAAATAACAGTTTGTAACTGATTCTTGTTTTCCCTCAGGACTTTCAATTGACTTTCCAGCTGGGAAGATGTATTGGATCAGCTCTGCTAATGGTACTATCAACAGGTGCAATCTGGACGGTAGTGGCTTTGAGGTCATTGAAAGCATGAAGAGGGACTTAACTAAAGCCACAGCTCTAGCAGTTATGGGTAAGTGATAAAGTCTCTAATACCCTCTTCATAAGTCAGGCTTGGGTCAAAGGTTAACCACCGTTATCCATAAGATAATGGACACTTACAGTACATGTTTAGTTGATGGCATATGGCTGATATTTTATCTGCGTTTGTTTTTCTAATTAATGCTTGTGTTTGAGAAATCATTATTAAATTAATTTATTTTGTTGCTGTGGCAACACAAACCATAAGGAGCACATTTATAAGAAAAAATAATTGAAAACCAAAAGCGGTAAAGAGAATGTGTAAATTAATCTCACGTGGCATGCCCACATACCATCTGATTAACTGATTAGCAGTTGGCTGCTATTTTATCGAGACACAAACTTGTATTTTAAAGATACCAGGTTGGAAAAATAAGTGTTTCTAAATAATAATATAAAAAAAAAGTTAATGGATTTTGCCTTTGGATTTCGAAAAGCTATGTCTGTAAACAATTGAATTAGATACAATACTCTATACTATACTCTCTCTCTCTCTCTCTCTCTCTCTCTCTCTCTCTCTCTCTATATATATATATATATATATTAAAACAAAGTCATCACACATTTCCAGTTATTTTTGTTTTGCTTACATACATTGCTTTGGATATTGGTCAGATCTTCTGTTTATGTCAAAAAGGCCAGTACAAAATGAGTTGTGAAATTTACAGCACATACTTTGTCGATAGTCATGCCTGGCACTGCGAGTCTACAGCTGCATTGCTTGAGAAGGGAAAAGACAGACAACTCAAAGACATTTTGTCAAAATAGATTTTACAATTTCCGTTTAGCCCTAGGAAGCCCATCATGCTATGAGAAAAAAGACCAAATTTTGGTTCCCTAAGGAGTGTAAACATACATCTCAGCGTTAGAGAAGTGGTGAAGTATGATTGATTTAGCTTTATATAGACCAAGATAATAAAGGCTGTCTTGGAAGATATCCATTTAATTCACACAATTTTTAATCACACACTTTAGGCCTGCTGTATGACTCAAATTACAGCTCTAACTATTGCCCAAAAGCTGTAATTCCCTGGATTATACAGAATTCACTCATATTGGCAGCGTCAGAAGCGGCAAGAGTTGCATAACTTTTTTTTTTTTTACACCCTACAGCAAATGAAAGCACTAAATGTGGCAAAGCCTGTAATTAAGCGCTTTCACTTTTTTTGTCTTCCGCGAATCGCCTTTCTCTTTCTTAGGTTTTGCCTAAATATATTATACTCTTTTGCTTTAGATTGCATCTGACATGTTTTCTCACATTACTCTCTGCCTGTCTTCGTGGGTAGAAACGTATGCCCCCAAATTATTCATTAGCATGTATTTATTTCCCTAAACCCCAGTTTTAACTGATTACACTGTCTACGTGCTGCAAAGGTATTAATCTTTGGAAAACCTCTATAGTCACGTTCTATTTTAGAGCAGCTATGATGAGCTGAAAAACAAATGCAATTTGTGAGAAGTGGTGACAGACTCTTTTAATTAAACAAAGTTTGAGTCATTATTAAATTGGGAACAGAATGCAGGCTGCCACAAAGACTAATGGGTTACTTTCAAAGAAGTAGCACGGTACAGCAAAACAGCAAAATGATGCATTCAGTAGGTGCTATCTATCACAATTAATAGGTCTTTGTTTCATAGAGGAAATGCTTTCCATTACTTCTGCAAAAACCTATGGCTCTGTTTGGTGGACAGTTATGTTTCTCATTTATAGTATGACAAACTGCTAGGTGTTTTTTTTTTTTCTTTTTTGTGTTGAGACTTGCTGAGCCTCTTGGAAGGCTACAGTAGGATATGAGTTGAAATACTTCCTAGTTCAGAAAATCAGTACAGAAATCCAGTAGCTGGTAGATTATTTTTGTAGAAAATTTCTATTACATCAATTTTTTCAAAGATGAATAGGTAACTGAATCATTATGGCATACATTTTCCCTTTTAGAATCTGTAAGGGTCTGTATTTATTTATATATTTATTTATTATTAAAGACTACACTTAATCATTAAAAAAAAAAAATATATATATATATATATATATATATATATATCAATTGATTAATTTAAATATAAGTGCATATTAGTTAAGGCTACGTAATATAAAGTGGGACCAAATAAATAAATAAAAATAAATAAATGTAATTTTATTGTCCCCAAACTTTTAAATACAGTAGTAGCTATATAATAAATGATTAAGAATATACATTTGTGTATGCACACCAGCATGCATGCATATATCTGTCCAACAAAAGTCCTACAAATCTTTCAAGCTTCTTACACCCTTATAAAGGAAAGACCATCTCAGAGCTTGAATGGCCCGGGGCTGATTAGATATGCATGCAGGTGGGCGGATGATCTTGCAGACCCTTGAGTTGGTGTACGAGTGGGTGGTGAGTGGAATTTCACTTAGAATTCCATGTTTCCTAGTCAAGCAATAATACAACATCATTTCCTTCTTTCCTTCACAAATGGACAGCGTATTTACCTTAGCATGCATATGGAGTTGATTATAAGGTAAAAAAAAAAAAAAAAAAGTAATCACAACCTTAATGTGAATACGAAAGGAAACACAGCTAGGAGATGAAAGAGTCTCAGTGTGATTGATGTTATCTTTGTGATAAGTAAATCAGACTGGGGTTTGCACGTATAGTCTTTATGATAAGACAGCTATCCCTTGCAAGCTCACAAAACGCTGCTTTTCTTTCAAATACTGGCAGTCTGTGTTTTTATAGTGCATACGGCACATTGCCATGCAGGTTACCCACAGAGATCTAAAAGAATGATATATATTATTATGCAGCATGAGAATGTCATCAGAGAACAAAGAGTCCGATTCAGCATGGAGGAAAATGTTGGAATATATTACTGTCCCTTCAGCGCCACATGAATTACAAGCACACTTTCCAAAACTTGATTTAAATTATTTTTCAGAATTTCAAATAAGAAGTCAACAAACTATGAAATAAATTTTATGCACTTTTATTTAAGGTCACAATTCATTATTTAGGCTGCAGCTCTGCAATCTCTGGTCATTTTCTCAAACATCTTCATGAGGTTGTTTCTGGGATGCTTTTTAAACAGGATCCTATGTGTGCTGGACACTTATTGGCTGCGTCTGTTTTCCTGCGAGGTCTTAAACAGTTTGAAAATGAGTTGATACTACTAAATGCTACTAACATATTATTTTAGCCCAGTTTGTGCTGATTACAGTGCTATTAGACCAATTAGCCATTCATATGTTTATAAGCAACTAAAAAATGTAAGGGATTGTGAAAACTTCTCCAGACCCCCAAGATGCCTACAGACCCCAGAGTGTTAAAGATCTGTTTAATAATAGATTATTTATTTTACTAAATATATGTTACTTTTTTGCAATAATACTTATATAATAGATGTATTATATTAAAAAGGATGTTTTGCTTTTCACAAAGTAATGATATCAAATTGTGCTGTCTATACAGTATATATGGCATGTGTACACTTTTGTTTATCTGCAGCAGTCAAATGTCAAGTTTCAGATGTAATGACAATAATAAGTATTCTATAATCTAACTTGCAAAGAAAAGGAAAATATGTGCAAATGTGATAGCCATATAGCCTACAGTACATGTATTTTTATTATAAATATTACAACTTAAATGGCAAAGTCGCAGCTTTTCCCATCCATGCTTTGAACTTGCAATGAAACAAAATAATTCCATTTCCATGTGATGCACGTGGTAGCTGGGCAATGTTTGATACAAACTGTAAAAGATCTTCGGCCTCTATCTCCCTCCCAGCAAAAGCGACATAAATTAGGGCATTTGCCAAGGTTAACCTGTATAACACGTTATCAGTCGATGTCCCCGTAAATTTACTTTGGTCTTGCAGTAAGGAAAATGGTTTACGATTTCAGCCACCTGGCATGGTAAAATCAAGCACCCTGTAGCGTGTGTTGAAGGACAGGCCTTATCGTTACAGTGAGGTGTGCAGGGGAAATAAACTCAGCAGAGACTGATGATCATGAGATCGATAGGAGCCGCGGCTGCTTGAAAGATGCAGCATCATTATTAAAAAAAAAACTCCCAATGGTCGACTTGCATCAAAGTCACATCCGTTATTAGACCGTGAAGCAGTAATTGAAGAGCATGATGACTGAAGAAATGAAAGCAATTTTACTGACAGGATGCAATCTTGCCACCTTCTCCTGGTACAATCTTTAATG
The DNA here is from genome assembly GCA_032361065.1 of Enteromius trimaculatus. Classification (NCBI taxonomy): domain Eukaryota; kingdom Metazoa; phylum Chordata; class Actinopteri; order Cypriniformes; family Cyprinidae; genus Enteromius; species Enteromius trimaculatus. Next base: position 14,265,142 of record JAUMHP010000057.1, read on the forward strand.
GGATGTGACCACTCAGGAAAGTGCAAGCTGCTGTTTAGCAGGCTCCTGTCACCTTAAGACCTGTGCTGGTCTGTGATCAAACAGTTTAAGTGGACATTACACCCAGAAGCAATCATTGATGTCTCTCACCCTCGACAGGTAAAGATTAATATTGACTGCAGCGATGACCTATGCAAGCAATCTTTGAATGTCAAATATGCTTCTGACTACTCAGGGTGGGATGTCATTTATACACACCTGGCCTCACTACAGAAAGTAAATATCTTCTTGGAGGCTCACTGTGGCCTAAATGACACTTGTATTTGTTTCTGGCTTATGGAGGAGGAATGTACTGTTGAAAAATATTTGTGTTTGTGCTAATCATTAAGTGTACATATGAAAGGGTTTAAGTACACAGTAGACAACTGGTCTGTTTTAAAACCTAGCATGCTGCCTACAGAGACAGCATTTTAGGGTACGAGTTATAGGTGTACAAATGCAGGGCTGCATAATATATAAACACTTTGGTTCACAAGTTTGTTTGTTTTTTAATATAGATAAAAGTTTGTTTAAATATGTACCAAGGTTGCGTTTATTTGGTCAAAAAAAGTTAAAAACAGTAAGATTGAGATTTAAAATAACTGTTTTCTATGTTCATTTATTTTCATTTATTCCTGAGATGACAAAGCATAATTATCACCAGCATTCTAACACATATTATACAATCTGATCCCTAAAACCTTTTGTCGGTATTGTCCACTTTCAAGGCATCGCGAGTTCACGGTTTGCTGCAGAAGCTGATAAGTAGCCTTGTTGTTTTTCAACAAAAGCCGACAAGTCGATTTTAGCAAATCAGCGCACTGTATTCAGGTCATGTGACAAGGCTACTTTTACTTTGAAAAGGCACGCTTGCTATGAGAAGTTGAAGCTGACTAAAAGTGATAGAGGATTGATCTAAATTTTAATGAAGAAGTGTTTTTTTGTTTTTTCACTCTAAAACAGAAAAGGTAGAGTTATCTTGTTTTTGCCAAAAAACGACGATTGGAGTTATATGTTTTTGCTATAAAACTAACTTTAAATATTTAATCATTACTCCGATTATTATTACTATTGTAAAACTCGTTGGAATGTCCATCAAAAGTAAAAAAGCTTTAAAAATCATTATGCTGTTATGAAGTTGAGCAATTTGGGCTAAACTGTGATTTTGGTGATTAATTTCTTTTATCCAATTGATTCAATGCCGTTCGGTTCATTCAATCCTCTGTACTTTAACAAACACAACTATGCGTTTCATTTTACGGTTTCACGGCTATGACTCTCCTGTATTCCTGCAGCAGACAGATATGGTCTAGGCTCAGTGCCAAGGACAATCTCTGAGGCCCTTTGTGGCACACTCAGCCTTACAGAGCGGAAACAACACAAGGGGCTTGCTAGCTGCAGCGGCGCTGTGAGAATAGATGCACTCTGATGGCTTTGTGAATGAAGAGTCCTTGTCTTCAGCCAGGGCACGTAGCCAGGCCGCCCTGAGCTCTGCCTCATTGACTCACACTGGGAAAGGAACATGCATAATGCTCAAGTCCTATCTCTTTACTTTACCCGCTCACTCTCTCCCACCACCTTGCTCGCCCACCCATACAGTGTGGCGTAGCATAGTTTTGGCACCGAGGAAAGCACAGCACACCACCGGATTATATGCATGTGGTATAAAAGGAACAAACAAACGATAATGGCATGTGCCTCCATTGGCAGTCGGACCTGCTGGTTCTGTGACTTTGGGAAATGAATAATTCATCTGTTTTTCCAGGTGGCAAGCTGTGGTGGGCCGATGACGATCTGGCTCAGCTGGGAACGGTCGCCAAACGGGATGGACGTAACCCGGCGGTGCTGCGCAATAAGACCAGCGGAGTGGTACATATGAAGGTGTATGATAGAGATGGTCAGAAAGGTGCGTTGAGATGCAGTCAAGGTTGTTATAAAAATAGCATGACCAGGCACTGTCTTTGAAATGGATAACTGAAGCTTAACGTCTTTTTAGAGCTGTGCGATGTTTCCCAAAAGAACAAGAAGTTTAGGCAGGACATATTAAAGAGTTTTTTAAGTAGACATTATGCTTTAGTTAAATCACAGCCACTTGCATGGTAGTTAAAACCTGAAAAAAATTAAACTGAATTAAATTAAACTGAAATAAATATTTAAAAAAAAAAAATAATACATTTTCTCATTTAACTTGATAAACTAAATGAGCAAATGAGCATGAGAATTAGAAAACAATTACTTAAAAATAGCTTTGTAGACATATTGTAAAAATACAACAATAATACTCAAACTGCGGAACTTGAATTTCTATAAAATGATACAAAAAAAAAAAAATAATAATATACAGTATACATTAGCTACTTGGAATTGCGGTAAATGTTCATGTTTGAGAGAATTTATTGGACAAAATTCTTATTTGAAATAGCTGTTCTCCCTTTTCCTTGTTTAGGACTGTGCAACCATATAAATTAGCCTTAAAGTTAATAGACATGGACTAAAAGCCACAAAACTAATTTTGATTTTGTAGAGTCTTAAAGTAGAGTATAAAAATAAATGTGCTGAAATAAACAAGACCATAAATTTTAAGCATTTCTCTGTGTTGTTTAATTTATTTGCAAATAGCTCTAAGTGAGTCAACTCTTTTTTGTTTTCTACCTTTTTTTATTTTTTTTTTTACAAATATCACAAGCGTATCTTCCCAGAGATATATTCAGATATTGGTTTTCCATTTTGTGAGTTATTCTGCAAATAATTCACACTAATGGCAGATCCATTAATGGCATTGCTGTGGATTCCACTAAACTGTCGACTTGAATAAGGAATGACCATTAAACGGGCACAAATGTAAATCTATCCAGCCACCAAATTTCTCCGGCAGCAATTAGCTTCTCTATTCATAATGCAAAGCTGTCTTATTACTGTCGTAGATGTGCAAGCTGAGCTTTCCCTGAGAGCTTGTGCTAATACACAGTGGTGCAGTTTCCTTCCCCTTCACTTTCAGTTATACAATTAAGACGAGAGTAAGACTTCCAGGAAGAATGTCAAGTCATCTTGACTTGACAGCAACACTAAAACCTTTCATCAAATGAGGAGAGATACTTCGAATTTACGACCATTCCATTGTGACTGAACCTGTTAATGAATTGCTTTCATATAAAATTGTAAGTGACATAACTCAAAAACTGTCTCAGATTAGTCTACCGCTTCAGCTTTGCACGTATGGCTAATAAGCAGACTCAGATCGAATCTGCAAACTTTTTTATCTGCTAATTTGGGGAGGAAAGCAGCAATTTTTTATGGATTTATATATGTGTATATACAGTATGTATATTAGGGGTGGCACGGTTCATGAAAATAAAACGAACCGTTCGGTACGCTTGTCTCGGTTCGGTGGGAGAGAAAAGGAAGGCTGCCCGGAGTTGAAGGATGCGCCAGCGTTGTATAAATCTGGTGTGTGGGAACATTTCATGTTACCTATTAGACTAGAGGATGGATAAAGTTCGGACAGATATTTAGAAAGGATGCGTCTTTGTTATAACGGCGCTTTTTTCCCCGTATGTGCGCTGATGCTCACATCTGTTGACATTTCCGAACGCCTTCCTACAGTAGCTTAATTTTTAAGCAACTGTATCTTTTTGTGTCATTAGTATGAGAAAGAAATTCGGTTACAGTTCTGTCGGACTTAGGCCGGGCTCGGACAGAAAAATGCGGCCCGATCTGCGCTCTATTACCTATGATGACAGCAGAAATAAAACAATAGATAGAACTGCGACTGTATGCAAGTATTGTGCAACACGCATCCAATTCAGTTTATGAATGATTACATGATATAACTTTTTTAATACTGTATCCTACATTGTGGATAATTAAGCTATATATCATATGCTGAAGTACATTTCTGGAGTGTTAAAGATTAAAAAAACAAAAAAAAAAACAAGAACCAAACAGAACCGAAAACCGTGACCCTAAAACCACAATACAAACCAAACCTTGGAACAATGTTTAAGCAATTCCCAAAAGCCACAGTCAGCCGTTTTCTCCACAAGACTGATTTCTAATTCATCAACATGCTTTCTCCTCTTATCGTGGTCTCTTTACAGGTAGGAATGCCTGTCAGTTGAATAACGGCGGTTGCTCACAGCTCTGTCTGCCCACATCTGAAAACACACGCACATGTGCCTGCACCATCGGCTATAACCTTCGCAGTGACCGTCTCTCCTGTGAAGGTAGGCTGCTGTCGTGGTCTGTGTCCTCATGTCCACGTTTTGTTCTTCACTTCTGACAGAATTTCATGTCGTCTGTGGGTTAGCTGCTTGTTTTGTTACTTGTAAGGTGCCCAAAAAAAACTGTGTGTGACGTTTGTTTGACCTCCATCTAACATCTCTCGCTTGCTGTTGTCTATCACAGGCCTGAGTTCTTTTCTGATGTACTCTTTTCATGAGGGGATACGTGGAATCTCTCTGGATCCCGGTGACCATGCCGAGACCCTGATGCCCATCAGCGGCACCTTGTTTGCCGTTGGCGTGGACTTTCATGCAGGTACAAACACAGCTCTTCCCATGACTCACTCCTGCTATCTTCCACTCCGTTCACTAGTATACAGAACTGCTCTCTGAATCCTCTTTGTGTGCACAACAAAGATAAGGCATGTATTTTCTATGCATTACTTCTGTCAGAAGTACAGTACAGTCTCATATTAGCTATGCAGTCTCTTACCAGATCAGAAGGGACTTAACAACACTTATGGACTAACATGCAGAAGAGATAAAAAGCTCAGATGGGTTAAACAAGTAGATGCGAAGAGATAATTGTTCTATTTATGTCTCTTATGTCTACAACTATAAGAGACAGAGAGCGGTATAGTAGATAATCTAGCGAATGGGAGTAGAGCCGACATCACCACGCTGATGGCGTTGAGGGGTTGTTGTCATACTATGCATTATTCATTTTGTGAATGAGGTTAATTTGACAGCGGGCTGATCCGTTCAGCCTGTTTCGGAGGAGCATTTTGTGGTGACAAGTGGCATAAATGAAGTGAGCATCAAGGGGGCAGTCCACATGTGATAGTACCAAATTAGCATTCTAACAGTCAATAATATGAAACATTTTCATAAACATGCAAACACATATGCATGCGGTAATAAAGACTACCTGCTGCAGTCATTTAAATATGACCTGACCTTTCCTACTCCTACTACCATAAACAAACAAACAACAAACACTGTGCTGAAAATACTGCATAAAGCCTTCCAGTCAGTTTAGAGCTGATGTCAACATAAGTACACTGTAAAGATTGGGCTTTGTGTTTGTTTGTGTGTGTGTGTGTGTGTGTGTACTGTTTTTTGGGGTTTACAGGGACAATCATTTTTATAATGACATGGGAATGACAGTGGTATTACAGTTTGAAGGGGAGGACACTGTCTATGTTTCCGTAATTCAAATGGCTTAAAAAAACATTTAATGTTGTTGTTTTTTTATCTAAAAATGTGCTATTATTTGTGTTGAATTAAAGAATTAAAATTAGATAATAGCTTAAATAAAATCGCTTTAAATCTATATAATTTACAACAATAATTGCATAACTATTTGTCACTGTTAAAATATTATGTTTATTAAGTGTCTTGCTCACCAAGACTGCATATATTTTTGCAAATAAATACCATATAATATGATACAATTTAAATACAATTCAATACAATACAAATTGCATTTTTGAATTGATTGATTGATTGAATGTATTTTTACAAGCTAAACTCATCTTGTGTAATGTTCTATGTATTTATTCATTTAGTTACTTAAAGTATCAATATGGTAAAGTAAAATACTACTAATGTTCATAATAATAATGATGATGGGTCCTTAAAATAGCACTATTGCTATTACTTATAATAATAATAATAATGATAATGATAATAATAATAATAATAACAAGGATAATGATTGGTCCATACAAATAAGGGCAGTCGTTCAATAAAAAATATTTCTAAAACTATAATTAAATATTATAATATTGTGCATTTTGTTCATTGTTATTATTATTAGTAATAGTAGTAGTATATTTTAGCATATACAGTGGTTACGTAAAGTATTCAGAACCCCTTAAATTGGTCATATAGCAGCCATTTCCTAAAATCAAATTATTATTTTTTTTTCTCATTAATGTACACACAGCACCCCATGTTGACAGAAAAACACAGAATTGTTGACATTTTTACAAAAAAACAAACAAACAAACAAAAAAACTGAAAAATCACATGCTCCTAAGTATTCAGACCCTTTGCTCAGTATTTAGAAGAAGCACCCTTTTGATCTAATAATAATTTTTTTTTACACCTGGGGATCCTCTGCAGATCCTATCCAGTTCTGTCAGGTTGGTTGGTAAACGTTGGCAGACAGCCATTTTTAGGTCTCTTCAGAGATGCTAAATTGGGTTTAAGT
>JAUMHP010000057.1:14271694-14293497 GCA_032361065.1 Enteromius trimaculatus
GTTTTCCCCATAAGCGTCTTAGCAGACGCAGTACGAGTGAAATGTCTCAGGGAACCTGGGTTACGGAAGTAACCTATTCGTTTTGTGCCTGAATGACTCCAGACATGTCAGCATGGCCTGTACGCGCTCCCCCGTGAGGCGGACAGTCATTTCAACCGAGTCCAGCTCCATACCGAGGTAGCTGAGGATGCGGATGCCCATCTACCATAAGGGAGACAGTTATTTCTCCACCACCTTGGTAAAGACTGGAGACAGGGAGAGGCCAAACGGGAGAACCTTGTACCGATACGCTCAACCCTGGAACGTATACCGCAGAAGGGGTCTGTGGCGAGGTAAAATCGAGACGTGAAGGTACGCGTCCTTTAGGTCGATGGCTGCGAACCAATCCTGGCACCGAATGCATGTTAGTATGCGCTTCGGCATAAGCATCTTTAACGGCGAAGAGAGAGCGTGAACTCACAATAACTCTTTGTTGTTTCAGATCTTTACCGATAATAATCTCACTTTATCAGACTCGAACAGCATGCACTGCTTTAGACGAGGCTCTGAAGTGAAAAGCTGCAAGTGGATTACATCCGTGCCCTCTTATACTCACTCTGTAATTAAATGGACGCCAATATTCATTGTCCTTTTTTCATCTACTCAAAGACGATTGGTCTCTCAAGCGAGTTCCCATATGTAACGTTGGAGTGACTCGACTGAAGGGGAACTATGAGCCTGTAGAATGTGCAACAGCACCACATATTAATATAAATAAATCACAGATTTGAAGTTTTATTACCACATTATGCTGTATCGATTTTTTTTTTTTTTCCATCCACAAATGTAAAGCTCCTTTTTTTAATGATAGATTTTCAAAGGCAGTTTCGAAGGCAGTGTTTGACATGAAGGAGGTCGTATTTATTTATCAAAGTGCAAATATAAAAAATTCTGATAATGTGTGCAACCTAGATATTTAAAGCATTTTATGACTTAAATTTTACAAAACAGAATTTCTCCAATCAGGAATTTAAATACAGGAAATATTACAGTTTGCATGGTTAAACTTCAGTATAAGGACCAATTCTCACTATTAACTGTTTGAATATTACCATGTCTACATTGTTCATTAGTACAGTATTCTACATCCATAATCCTACTCTTACTAATTATTAATAAGCAACAAATTAGGAGTTTGAGGCAAAAATAATGAATAATGGTCGGCTAAAAGCAAGAATTGGGCCTTAAAATACATTTGCACACATCTGTATTTTATTGCAAATGTGAGTGGAGCACTGTAATCCAATCAACAACCAATGGACAAAAGTCCTTACCCTTGCAACAATCTGTTTTATTTAGATATGCATCACAATATGAAAAAAATATATATATATTGTTCACTGTTGTTCATTGTTCAAATCACTGTTTTACACAGTCCATGACAGTACCACAGTGTAGCTTAGCTAAACAAAGTGCAGTGGTAATATTACAAAGTGCAGAAGGGTAAATTTTGTTGTTTCTAAAACTTCTGTTCCCAGCAGTCCCTGATATTACCAAACGCAAGTTCTCTTACAAACAGTATGAAGATGAACCAGTTCACAGCTTCACAGTAGACTGACCTTTAAGTCATGGAAAAGGAGGGACTTTTGCTCTTTCATTGTTGTTTTCCTGTGAGCTTGTTTTTAGATTCACTTTGTGGTTTGGTGATTCACTTGAGCAGTACAAACAGAAAATGACAGGCTGTCAATAGCAGCTGTTAATAGGTGGAACCTCTGTTGTTCGCTAAAGGGCAGGGGGCATTAAATATCGTAGAAGTGCTTTTAGGGAAATAATGGAATGTGGGTTGACTTGCCCATTTCAGGCAACCTCACGTAGCTCTGGTTTAAAAACACACACCTATGTGCAAATTGCTTTGAATCCTCTGGAGTTCACTGTTAATCATCATTTTTGCAGCGGAATTCAAATGCCAGCCTGGGCGTTTTCAATGTGGCACTGGCCTTTGTGCCTTACCTCCCTTCATCTGCGATGGAGAGAATGACTGCGGGGACAACTCTGATGAGGCCAACTGTGGTGAGCAGAAGAATGCATACGAAAACTGTTCTTAAATGCCATGTTGTTATCGACAGATCCATTGCTTTTCCTCTCTGTGCAAGGCTATCGGGACTCCCTTGAAGAATTCAGTTCCTGTGAAGCATGTGGCGAGCATGAGCGAGAAAAATCTGCCTTGAATTTTCATCAGCAGCAAATCTTCTTTAGCACAGCTGTCTCTGAATGTTCAATTATACAGCCTCTTGCCGCTATCAAATGATCGATATCCACTTTAGAAGTATTAGAAAAGAGTACAGAGTGTTTTGTGTTCAATCGTAATTTGGGATGTATTGGACCAACAGCGATTTAAGATTTGAGACGTTTAGTGCTTTTAACAGTAATAATATTGTTTCTTTAGTCATCTCAGTTTTATTCTTATTGCATCCCCTCTCTTCTAAAGCAACCAAATTCAACTGGAATATGGATGATTGTGTTTCATTGATCCAGCTTGATGGTGTATCTAATGTTTTTTCTCACTGTATTGTCTTCCCTCATTTGCAGATACATACATCTGTCTGTCAGGCCAGTTCAAGTGCACCCGAAAGCAGAAGTGTATACCATTAAATCTTCGCTGCAATGGACAGGATGACTGCGGGGATGGCGAGGACGAGACAGACTGCCGTAAGCTACGCCATGAAACTTTCTGCTCCCTCCATTAACCACTGACAATAATGGGCCTCGTTCTCATACACTAAAGGGTGTTGTGACAGAATTGTTCGCACTCTGCCAAATTTGGCTTTTCCCCTGTGAATTTAATGATCCAGACCGACAAATTTCAAATGTGGCTTTTATGCCTCCAAAAGAGTTGGCTGGATAGCCAGGTGCTTATTACTGTAGGTATTCTAAAAGAATAGGCCCTTTCCTTGGAAATGTAGGGATAGTTGTCAGTGAGAAATAAAGTTAACTGGAGTGGAAATGTGTATAAGCTTTAGAAAGGAATTTCTTAAATATTTTTCAAACTCAGTGGTAAACATTATAGAAGAGTTTTTTTTTTTTTTTAAATGATCCATCGTAGGCATTTCCATGTCGTATAGATAAAGTTTTGAAAATAATATTTTTAATAAGATGGCACACGTTTTGTCTTGCTGATGTTAAAATTTATTTAATGAATCCAAAATAAACACGTCTAAATTTTGTATTAAAATTATGTATTTTTCAGCACACTTGAAGACGTTTAGTGATTTTAACCCAAAAAATATTGTTTCTGCAATTAGCTTGAAATCCTGTTCTGTGAATTTAAAAAAAAATTATAATTCTAAGTTTTCACCTTTTTCATATTTCATCTGAAGTGTGCATAACTCTGGAACTTTTGCCAACCTGATTTCCAAAGGTACAAATATGAAATTGTTGAAGAATTGTTGGTCAAGGTCACAAATGAGGGAAGTGTGGTAATTTGTGGACTCAATGTACACTCACCAAAATTATTAATGCTACCTTTTTTCCAAATGCCCCCATTTTTTAGGAACTACACTCAAAGATGTATACAAAACGCCTATGTCTGAGTGACCACGCTAAGGCAGAGTTCATGGATGAGTCATACGTTCATTGCCAATGCATGTCCATGGCTACGTTGAGGTCCTGCCTCTCGTTTGCGACACAGCTCCCCTTGCGTCTTTTCGTGGTAATTCGTTGAGCCATAAAGGTTTCTCGGCTTCCGCAGCAAGGCACTTGGAGGAACTCACAGGGACGATGCAGAATGTTCCACCAGGCGTATTCCCATTGTGCTGCCCAAGCAGATTGCTCTGAGCTGCTGAGGGGATCGTATGGGTGGTGGCCAGGGTGTCCCCGTCCAATCCTACGAGGCTGAATGATTGGTTTCTGGGATTGACATGGTACTGCCACGTTCCCCCCCGGTGCCTTTCTTCACATTCCAGGAGAGCTCAACTGTGCAGCTGATCGGCTCTCACGGCAGCCCACCCACCCTGGAGAATGGCGACTCTCCCCCCCGTCTCACCCTCAGAGGTGTGAGACGGGTTAACCCCCCTAGACTGCACCTCGTACCCACTTGGGATCTCTCTGTCACCATTCAGGTGCCTGCGGGAGGCCCCATTCGATCCGTTAGCGCTCCTGACCGCATTTGTCTCTATCAAGAGGGTACGGGACCTACAAGCCTTCTCTGTCAATGAAACGTGCCTGGAATTCAGGCTGACTGATTCTCACGTCATCCTGAGACCCCAGCCCTGCTATATGCCTGCGGTCCCTACCACGCTTTTCCACAAGCAGGTAATGAACCTGCAAGCTCTACCCAAGGAGGAGGCAGACCTGGCCACAGCATTGCCGAATCCCGGTCGTGAGTCCTGCATGCCCTTGTCTGCTATGGAGGTCAGCAGAAAGGAAATGCTGTCTCCAAACAGAGATTGGCCCATTGGGTGGTACAAGGTATCTTCCTGGCATATCAAAACCAGGGACAGCCATGCCCTCATCCTATGCGTTGGCTATCGGCACCTCTTTAGCAGCTATTCGTAGACACAAAATACCTTCTCGAGGTTCTATAATCTCTGCATCGAGCCTGTGTCCTCCCGTGTATTAAATTAGACATCAGGTGAGCGGGAGGACGGCTGGTGTCGGCTTTCTGCGCCACTTCTACAGGATCCATGTGCTATTTTCTCAGAATGTGCCCTCCAGCGAACTCTGGGTCCTCTTGCCTCTTCGACACCAGGCACCATGTCTCAGATCCTTCTGCTGACTTGTCCGCCTTTCAGCACGGGGGTCTGTGCATAGCGCAGCCTCAGGCTCATGACCTGTTCTGGTCTGTTCCCATATGTAACGTCGTAGTGAAAAGACTGAAGGGGAACGTCTTGGTTACGAAGGTAACCCTCATTCCCTGAAGGAGGAATCTGAGACGTTACAACCCCTGCCACGACCCTGAGCTGTGCTGTACGCCGGGTTACAGCTCGGCTCCTTAGCGAAAATCTGAATGAGTGGTTGCAAGGCGCCCATTATATATAGCCGTATGTCGAGGGGCGTGGTTCGCCATGCATGTATCACTCGCCAAATTTCATTGGCGTTTTTAATAAGGCTAGAGGTGATTGGTGTCTCATGTGAATTCCCACATGTAATGTCTTCATTCCCTCATTCAGGGAACAAGGGTTACCTTCGTAACCAAGATGTTATGTATGCACAACACAGAATTTCTGAGAAAAAAGAGAACATCATGTGTGCACATAACCAGGATGGTACCACCTCAACCTCATTTCTTTTCTTTTTTTTTTTTTGTAAAGTTCAGTACTGTTTTACATGGAGTGTTATGTTTTGTTTTGTTTTGTTTGTTTTGTTTTTTTTTTAAATTTTTATTCAATTTTTTTTTTTTTTTAATCCAGTATCCATTTTAAAAACTATCAGTTAATTAATCGGTTACCGGCAAGTGCGGTCCAATCTTGCTATCAATATCGGTAAAATTCAACATCGTCGACCTCTACTCTGGATCGGCGTATATGAGAGCAACTTCACACAGCCATTGAAGAGGAGTGGACCAACATTCCACAGGCCACAATCAATAACCTGATCAACACCAGGCAAATGGTGGTCACACCGGATACTGACTGGTTTTCAGACATTTTTCTCGGCAAAAGAGAAGTGCTCACTAACACAGATTTAGATAGATTTGTGAACAATATTTGAGAGAAATATGTCTTTTGTGTACAAAGTCTTAGATCTTTGAGTGCGGCTCCTATAAAATGGGGGCAAAAATGAAAGTGTTGCATTTATAATTTTGGTCATTGTAAGTATAGTATAAAGCCTATAATATAAAGTCTAATAAACACTGAAATAGTTCATGTGTGTTTTTGTCTTTGTGAGGCTAATGTAATTTATATATTTTATGACTAATATTATTACATTTTTAGATTGAAGTCTGAGCTTGAGAAAGTTAAACAGTAAATTCTATGCATAAAAGACATTTTAAAAGTAGCCAAGATATTACGATTTACATTTACATCCACAATAAAGCAAAAAAAATGGATCTTTTAGTCATAGTAAAAAAAAATTACAAAAAAAAAAAAAACAGCCCTGACTAAGTTCTAGGCTGTCAATTCCTCCACTCTCAGATGGTAATTTCAGAAGAACTTGTTATATTGTAAAGAAAGTAAAGATGTCACATATATTCTTTTATGTATGACCTTTACTAATAGTAGAAGTTTTGTATGATATTTTTTTTTCTCTCTACCTCTTACAATAGCTTTCACTGGCCTTATAATTACCTGCTATTTTCTGTCTGCCTTAATGTTACAGCTGAGAGCACATGTTCTCCAGACCAGTTCCAGTGCAAGGCCACCATGCATTGCATCTCAAAGCTCTGGGTGTGCGACGAAGACCCAGACTGTGCTGACGGCTCGGACGAGGCCAATTGTGGTGAGTGAGACGCAGTTATTATTCACAAATCAGAGCTTCGGTCAGCCACACGCGAAGACCAGTCTGAAAGTCTGATTGGGGCTAATGTCAATCCTGTATGCTCCCACAGTCTCTCTCTCTGATGGAGTCAGGCCAGCTTTAATCATGAACCACTCGGTTTTTATTAGCTGTGGCTTGTAACAATTCCCCTGGGCCTGTTTTGTTGCCTGAATGCCTGATTTAGTTTGACAGTGGCACATCAGCGTTGGCCTCACATATTGCATTCTTCCTCGGCTATGTGTTCCAGACATTTAAAGTGCTGATACACTGGCAAAACAATTTCTGAGGGTTCGCTAGGCATGTTTTGCTTCGAGTAGTTTTCTACATTCTATAATGAACAAACAAGCTGTGTACCTTGTTTTATTAGTCCCACTTATTTGATCTATATTGAAAAAATTGCGGAATACAGTGGAGGTTAACCTAAATGTCTCTATAAGCAGCTTTCTTCTATGACGCAATCCTAATTGAATTGTAACCTCGTAAATGACAGATTTGGAACACTCTGCTTAGGCAGCAACTCTGGGCTGTATATAAATAACATTGATCACACAAAGCTTGCAGGAGATTTCACTTATAGTTGATTTCAGCATAGCTTCCTTTAGCGCGTAGCTAAATATGCGATGATCTAATAAACACATTATATGCAAAGTACTTTTAAAAAATACAGAAAAGTTTGGGGGGAGGGGCGGGGTTGGGATGGGGATGTTATGAAGGAGGTTTACATATATTAATTAAACAGCAATACTGTTACAATTTAAAATAAATGTAAACTTTTCATGTTTAAAACGAAATGGCTTTCTCTGATGGCAAAGCTGAATTCTCAGTAGCTAGTGATCTTTCAGAAATCCTTCTGATATGCTTTTTTTGCTTATTTTTTGTAGAAACAGTGATTCTTTGATAAATATAAATTTCAAAATAATAGCATTTTTATGAAATATATTTATGTATTTATTTTAAACAAAGCCGTTGTTCCTGTTAATTACATTATCTTAATGACCCCAAACGTTTATACAGTGATCAGTAAAATTATTATAAATAATATTTTTTATTATAAAAGTTTTACTCCGTATTATAAATTAATTGCAGTTAATCTCGTAATTCCTGACCAATCTTCAGAAAACAGAAGTAAATATTAGTATTAGTAAATGAATGTGTTTATTCATTTAGAATTTACTGAAATGTCTCTTCTCTCTACACTCAACGCTATCACTATAAAGCTCTCTGTTCTTTTTCTATTTTATCTATTTGTTTTCATTTTATTTATTAAATAATAAAAATGACCTTCTAACACTAGCATTATTCATTATTCTCTATTCTTTTTTTGTTTGTTTTCCTTTTTAATTATTATAACAATAATTACTTGACCCTCTAGCTATCTAGTTCTATTGATTCTCTCTCTTTTTTCGTTTTTTTATTTTTTATTTTTATTCATTAAAAAAATTTAACTGCTAAATGATTAAATGTAAATCATTACACATACAGTAAAAGCATCCAAGTATGTTTTGTTAAAGGGTAAAGATAAAAGTGTCTTTTGGTCCTTCCCTAAATACGGACGTGTACCGTTTGTGAGCAGCTTTGGAGTTTTGGATCAGGGCCATAGTCTTTTGAACCTCATTAATGATTCATCAGAAGATTCCCTTGACAAAGAGGTCTAACTCTCAAACATTAGACTTATTAAAGATCTATTCTGCACGCTGATGTTGTTGCTTTTTTATTCTCACATCATTGTAGAAAATCGTTATTTATTTGCAGTGTGGACACAGCCTCTAAGTGGATGTCTTAAATGTAATCGTCCTCAATATATGGTGTATATATAACACTGTGACACGTCCCAGCAGGGATGATGAGCATGGCTTTCCCATATCGCTCTACAAAAGAAATGAAATCAATAGCTTGGCTGTTGCAAAATCACATTGTAGGAATTTGATTTGAGAAAATTGTTTTGAGTGCATTGGCTGAACATATCTGATGCTGTTATAGATTATCTACAACTCGGGGGAAAAATCCCCCAAATGAGTGACACATCAGTGGAACAGTAGAGGGGTCACTTTGTAATTGAGGTGTGATGGGCTCTTCTGGTGTCTCTATTGATTTTCCAGATGTGATGCACTTTATCTACATCAGCCTGTAAGTAATTATAGATCTATATCTCACCAATTGATGTCAAACGGTGGAATTAACATAACAGGTGAGCTTTATTGATACTTAAGAGTTCGCTTTTGGTCATACTGGGAATTACAGTCATACATAAATAAGTGGAAATTCATGTAGAAGATCAGTGAATAAGTTCTATCTTCACATGAATTTGCATTTTTTAATCTCAGAAGGCTTTATCTCATGCAGTGGCTTTTATGTTGTAGATTTATTAGTGTTTGACAGACAGTTTTAGTTATTGTATGTAAGAATCAACTCCCATATTCTCAAACAATGAGTTTTTTATATCTAGTATATCTAGCTGTTCCTTTAGATGTTTTCTATCGCTACATGTCTGCGCCACATTAGAGAATATTTAAACAAGTCTGTCAAGGGAGATTTTTTTAGGATGCTCGTTTATTATTTCTCACTAATGAAAACTGGCAAGTATTTGCAGTTCGCTTCTTTTAGCTTGTGCTCTGGGAGAAAAAAAAAAAAAACTCAAGTAACCTAAGGTTTGATCTGACGTTGTGGTCCTCATGCCTGTTCATTAGCAATTTATGCGGGCTCTAACACCTCAGGAAGTTCTTAGGTTATATAACATAAACACTACACGTACTCTGGAAAAAGTTAGAATGAGCTGGTTCAGAAATGCTCATCATCGATTGTGCCCAGGTGACAAAGTGTTTGATGTTACGTGTTACGTGATGTTAAGTGTGCAGGTTATTGAGGATGGAAGCTATCGGCAGCACAGTCAGGTATCTCATCTTATGGTGCGTTAGCCTCTTGAGTGTGGGCATGTTTTGAACTTAGTGTCAGATCTGGGCCCGGAACCCTGAGGAAATGATGATTACGTGTCGAAATGTGGTAGCACTCCATTAATATTCATGCACTTTTGAAGCCATTTTCATCTGTGTGTTTGTTTGTGTCTGATGAAAAAGATGAAAAGACCTGCGGACCTCATGAATTTCGCTGTGAGAATAACAACTGCATCCCGGACCACTGGAGATGTGACAGCCAGAATGACTGCGGAGACAACTCCGATGAGGAGCATTGCAGTGAGTCGCTCTCATCTCTCTGAGCACAATAAAGCTTTTTCTACACTCGTGTTTGTACTAAATTGTTTAAACTGTCAAGAAACATTGTGTGGGATCTTCAGAGGCCAGTTGTGCAGACTATTTGAAGATTTCTTTTTGTCTGTTTGTTTTCCATTTGTCTGTTCACTTCTGATCTTGCCCAAAAAAAAAAAGATCAACTATTTATGTTTTATGCCATGTCATTTACTTGTATTCCGAAACCCATATGTTCTTTCCATACGACTGTATTTTTCATGGCCTGTCAAATTTAAAAAAAGACAAAAAAAAACAAAAACAATAGGATAAAAAAAACATAGCCCATGGTAATTAGAAACTGGAGGAGATCTACGGAATGTCAGTACTTAAAAAAAAAAAAAAGAATTTAAATGACTTTTAATGACAAAAATGTTTAATGTCTTTGTTATTTTAATTAACAGAAATGTGTAAATACAGTATGTTTTGTATTTTTGGTTGTTAAGAGCTATTCATTAATTAATACTATAACCAATTATAATTCACTGGAGTTTTAAAAAATAAAAAGACAATTATTTAATTTTGAAATAAAATACATGAATAAATAGCATTCACATCCTGCTGATCTACACCATTTTGCAATAGTAGGCAGCACAACAGTTTTCAACATAATAATAAATATATTAATAATATACATAATATATAAATACTACTACCACTACTACTGACAATAATAATAATATACATTATCTGTAGCACTAACTTAGCATATTATAATGATTTACGAATGATCTTTGAAGACAGAAATAATTTAACTGTAACATTTTTTATAATATAAAAGTATAATATATCTTCATAATGTTGCTGGGTTTACTGTATTATTTGTCAGAGAAATTGGTGAGATTTTATTTAGAAACTCCAAACGTGTGAGTAAAACTACATGAAGATGTGTTTTCTTTATTTTTTTTCTTAGTTTTAAAATTGTTGTTAAATACATACATACAGGCATATGTGTCGATATGACAGGAGTCAGAGTAAGTAACGAGCATGTATAATGTCTAAAAAGGCTTTGCTTTAATGGCCCTTTTTCATACATTATGTTGTTAAATCAACAACCAATTTCTAACAGTTTATATTAACAGGTTTTTCGTAGCACCCAATGTGTTTTTCCAGCCATTAGAGCCTGTGGACTCTCTTTGAGAACAACCCTTTTAGACGTTCTAATTGCTGATTAGTCTGCAAATAGCTCCTTTTAAGTTCTTGGCAAACTTTCAAAAACCTCGGTAACAGATGGTACAATGCCAATTCAAGTCCAAGTGCGTGGCCACTTTTGCAGTTTTGATTTGCTCTTGCTGCCACACTGCTGTCCTCTGTGAAGGTTTTCTTTAGTGTTTTCAATGCGGACAGCTTCACAGGGCACGGTCAGGGTAGCTGTGCCGCTTTAGCTGTCTTATTCTGCTTTCCTCTCTGCAGAGCCGGTGACCTGTAATCATAAGGATTTTGCCTGCGCCAGTGGGGACTGTATCTCAGCACGCTTCCGTTGCGATGGTGACTATGACTGCGCTGATAATTCAGATGAGGTCAGTGAATGCTAGATGTCATTCGAGGACAGCACAGCGGTTGTCTTATATTCTCAGACATTCCCTTAAAGCCATTTATCATTTTAAAGCTGTTAACACTTAGGTTTGATGAAACATTAGTAGTCATACTTTTTTGGCTTCATCAGCAAGTTGTAAAGACAGTGGATATTTTGTGATTTACAAAACTTTAAATTCTGTACTGACTGCCTCTCAGAGTATTAAAGTGACAAGGCCGAAAATAATAAAAACCATACAAACTGAAGTTTGACGACTCTATAGTAAGTTTCCCCTTTGCTTTGTGCATTTTCAGAAGGATTGCGAGACTCACTGCGCAGAGGATCAGTTTCAATGCCACAACAATCTCTGCATCTCCCGTAAATGGTTGTGTGATGGCCAGGAAGACTGTAAGACAGGGGAAGATGAGAGAAATTGCCTCGGAACAGGTAACTTATTCATGTTTTGGCTGAAATGTATTGTTTTTTGCACCCACTAGCATTACCAAAGATTCATGAGTTTCCAGTTATTTCCCTAAACATTCCCCTATAAACTCATAATCCAGCACTCACTCCAGCACACAAATGCTTGAGATTCTCAAACATTTTATGTTTGCATTTTTTGTCTAGGAAAACCTACAGTATAAAAGACGTACTTAAGGTTGTCTCTGCACATTAATCTGGGATGGGAGACAGAGTGGAAACACTAAGAAAATCTAAATTTCAGCTTTAAATGTTTTATGATTACATTGTGTGATAAGTTCAAATGCTGCAGCTCACTTTTTGTCTTTTGAAAATGTTATGCATGATAAATGCAAGTGCCTTAGTCAACTCTCTAGTGTGTTTACTCCTTAGTTAAAGTTTAATTTAACCTTAGAACTTATTTTGATGCCTTAATATTTTATGTGCCTTTTGCTTTTTTAACGAAGATAGGTCACAATCCAATTTCAAAAATGTTTTTGCACATTTATCAAAATATCTGAATTTAGTAAAACAATTTTTAACATTTTATAATGGTATCTCTATTTTGAATATAAGCTGACTGTTAGTTGTTACACAGTCTGGTATCTTTTTACCACACAGCTGATGTTTTAGGAAAAAATAAGGATAATTTAGGATAATTCATGGCTAACCTTTATCTACGTAATTTATATATGCTTAATACATTGGCAATTAATTCTCATATTGATACATATATTTAGACCAGGTGTTTTGACTAGTACTGTTTTTTTATACGTGTGTGTACTGTGTATATTTATCATGTACTGTATATATAAATACACACACACATGCATGTATATATTTCAGAAAAATATGTTAATTTATTAAATATATTTATTTATGAATATATACTGTATGTGTGTGTGATATGCATAACAAAGATACACAGCCCTAGTTTTGACTTAAACATTTTTTTAGGCCAAATGCTAAAAATATGCATGGTATATGAGATTATGTACGTAGGTGACACAACTTTCTGTACACATCAGTTGTTTGTATGTATCTGTGTGTGAGGTTGGATTTTTACCCGTCATCTGTTTTGCAGTGCTTCCTTCCTGCTCTCTAAATGAGTATGTGTGCGCCAGCGGAGGTTGTGTGTCTGCCAGCCTGAGGTGTGATGGACATGACAACTGTCTGGACAGTTCTGATGAGGTCAGTCCTCTAGCAAGACCTTCTCACCTTACATCAAGCACTCCTCTCTCACAAGTGCAGTCGTGAAACAAAAACAAAGACATGTACAAGTAGATATATTGGAAAAAAGATTTGAGAAGGATACTAGCCACTAAAAAACCTCTCTGGAAAAAAAACATATCACAGCAGATAAAATTGGACAAACTGTTCAGTCAGTTCAAGCTGAAAATCAACATGAGAAACATTCAAAACCCACTCTAAAAAAAGATGGATTTAAAATATTTTTAGATGGAATTTGAATTCCACACTAAAATTATCAATTACGTAAATCAGAGTAATCAAAAAATGCAAAACTAAAACATGCATAGATTGCCACTACAAGATCATATGTGAGTTGAGAAACTTGATCATTTGATGAGCATCAAACAAGTAATTAATAACATGAAGGCATAACGTTTTTTCTAAGTTACTGTGAGATGAATGTGCACTGTATTGGAAATATTTAATTGTTGGAATATCTTGTATAATGTATTTATGTTCGACTCCATGGAAACTTTGGTTGTTGTTCTCATACCAGATGGACTGTGTCAAGGAGTGCAGAGAAGATGAGTTTCTGTGCAAAAACCATGCTCACTGCATCCCCAAACGGTGGCGCTGCGATGACGTGTTTGATTGCGTGGATCACAGCGATGAGGAGAACTGTGGTCATGGTATGAAAACTAACCACTAACCAGCATATTAGTGAATTGAAATATCTTTTTAAATATCTTTTAAATATCGTTTTTGTAGCTTTGACTTTGTATGTTACTGTAGTGCAAGTTGGCATAACCCAGTTTAGTTCAGTGTTCAGTTCATCCACGTGTTGCATTTTAACCCCCTGGGGTCTGCAAAAGCATACAGCACAGTATATGCGTTTTGAGGCGTCGTCTCCTGATGACGCTAATAAGTACTTAAACTACACATTGAGTTTTGATCGTACAGATAAGAGCAATACATCAATTGAATCTTTAAAGGGTCTACTTTAATTGGTATACACATGTGTGACCCAGGACAGCAAAAACAATCATAAGTGTTAATTTTCAGAAATGAAGATTTATACATGATCTGAAAGCTGAATAAATAAACTGCTCATTGATGTGTGATTTGGATGGATAGGGCAATATTTGACCGAGATGCAACAATATGAATATCTGGAATCTGAAAGTACAGAAAAATCTAAATGCTGAGAAAATAACCTTTAAAGTTGTGCAAATGAAGATCTCATCAATGCATGCGGTATTATAAGTTTTAATATATTTTCGCTTAGAAATTGACTAAATACCTTTATGTATTAACTAACATGATTTTTACTTACTATCCTAAGGATTTTTGGCTAAAAAGGATATATACAATGTATTACAGCGACTTAAAAACACAACTTTGTGCATGTAGAATATGAAGAAAACAAACAGGGCGCGCTGCCTGTCACGTTGGTCTACGTGATCTTCATTAGAAATGTGTCACTATAATGAACTGAAACTCAGCAAATACTCCACAAAGAGACATGGGAGTTACTGTATATCTGTAGAAAGCTTGACATGTCTACTATTACACTAACCAAGTCTTATTGAAAACAAATATTCTGTGATAAAGCAATTCATATGAAACAGTCCTTCGCGTCTCTTTCATTATCTCTTAATGCGGCCACGCGCCGTGCGCACAATAGATACGATAATCATCCACGAGAAACAGTTTGGTGTTTTCTGTTTAGATGCTTTCTTCTGTCGCCCTGATGAGTTCATTTGCAACAACACCCTGTGTAAGCTGCACGTGTGGGTGTGTGATGGTGAGGATGACTGCGGAGACAACTCTGATGAAGACCCCGAGATGTGTGGTAGGATATTCATCTCTCCCAATGGAATTGCATGACATACAGTGGCACTTCTTGCTTACTGAACTCAGATTTCAGATTCAATTGAAAAGCTTGTGTTGCAGGGTGAAACTCTTTGAGTTGAACTCCATTTGCCTGATGAAATACATCACTTATACTAGTGGTTCCAGTTTCCAACGTAAGGGTAATTGTCAAAATAGTTGTAAAATATTTATATTTTAGAATGATTTCCAAGGGATTATGTGACTCTGGAGAAATGATGCTAAAATTCACCTTCGAATATCAAATAAATGGAACATTGGTAAGAGGTTTCATTAAAAACATTTAAAATTCAGGTAACACTTTTGGTTTACAGGTTAGTTGCCTATTAATATTACTACAGTATTAGCCATTTATTAGTGCTAATTAAGAACGTATTAATGCCTTATTCTACATCCCTAATCCTACCTAAACTTAACAACTACCTTGCTAACTATTAATTAGCAGCAAAAATCATAAACAGTAGTCAACACTCAATTGCGTTACCAAGCATAAAAATCTGCAAATACTGTATACTGTAACATTTTGTTTTCATTTCTATAGCCAAACTACCTTGTCCTCCAGCAAGGCCGTATCGCTGCAGAAATGACAGAGTGTGTCTACGGCTTGATCAAATCTGTAACAATGTGGATAACTGTGGGGACAACTCAGATGAAGATGAATGTGGTAGGCTCATTCACAAGTCTCTGATGAGGCCTTCATCCTCACCAGCACAATGGGAAATCCATCTTTTGTGCCATACGTTTTTTTTAATTGACAAATAAAGGATCTAGTCTAGATTTTAGTGATCCTATTGTTTTGCTAGCAGTTCCTGAGGTCGTTTGGATAAGTAGTGCCCATTAAATCACTCACATGATCAGACTCTTTGGGTGTTGATGAATAAGGTGTCGGCTAAAGTTTGGAATGAAATGGATGTGTTTGTTCTTCTTTCCTATGGGGCCCGAATCAGAGGCTGTGTCAACTAGGCCCAAGCCCTGCGGGAAGGCAGAGTTTACCTGTAGCAATCGTAAATGTATACCTGCACAGCTGCAGTGCGACCTGTATGATGATTGTGGAGATGGAGGATCGGATGAACAGGATTGCAAGGCTTGTATGTGTGCTAAATTGCATGCGATACCAATTCTCTGAGATTAATCTGTCGCAAAACAAGCAATATTGTCAGATTAAAGGCATTCTTGGTGGTTTACATGGGAACATGTTGTACGTCTGGAATTGTTATATCAAAATCATTCAGGCTTATCTTCCAGATGAGTTTTTTCTTATACATATTTAATTTGTTGGCTATAGCCAAGCATCAAAAGACAAAAAAAAATCCCATCATGCACTGTGACAGTTGGATGCAAGCATAAATGTCACTTCAAAGCTCTTTCTCTCTCTCTCATTCCAGCTTCAAATGGAGACATATGTGGAAAGAGGATGAATCCATGTGGGGAGGATGCAGTGTGCAATCATACAAACACAAATGCAATTTGCCACTGCAAACCTGGCTTTCAGAGAAATCTCAGAAGCAGAAAGTGTGAAGGTACTGTCAGACTATCTTCCCTGATTCTGTTAGCGTTCAGAAAAATGATTCACTGCTTTATCTGAGAGGGGAATGTGGATTCAGACTTTCAATTTAAAGGTGAAATGTACAATTTCTGCCATACCTGTGGCACCAGACATAACTGCGGTCTTTGTGTTTGTGCAGGACAACATTAGCTCAACAAGGTTTAGACATTAATGTTTACATTCCCTAGAAAATCAAAATGGTGGGACAAGAAATCTTTAGAATGAATTCCTCTATTTCAATCAATAATAATAATCAATCCAGGGCAAATATCTCTGAAACTGGCCCAAACCAATGACTCAAGTTTGGACCTGTTTGTCCAAATATGGTAGATTGGGGAATGTTTGATATTTGTTTGAAAACGGTCATTATTTTGTCACTTCTGCTTGCTAGTGTTGCAGAAATTGAACACTTTTTGGTTGCAAGGTTTTTTCCCTGAATCCTGTCCTGTGAGGTTTTTTTTTATCATTTCAATGTTTTCAACATATTTTTTGAGATTCAAAATGCTTGTTCTTTTCAAGTCAGTGTATGCTGGTCTACAGCTTGCTGAAAATAGCTCGATTTTTTTATTTTTTATTTTTTTTCAAGGATCAAAAATTTGTCAAGGATCAGTGCTTTCCTCTCTGTGTGGTAAGACCAAACAGAGGCCAAATTTGAGCTTAAGCTCCTAAAAATGCTTAACCTACTGAAAAGGTTTTGCATGTAAAAGAACGTTTTCCCGTTAAAGGATTGTGTGCTAGCATACGTATAGTGTTTTTTTCTGGGAATAAAGATCAATGAGATGCAGTGAGCAGACCACATCAGACGATTTATTTTCAAGCACTCAGCATGTGAAAAAAAACCACATAGTGATCATCACACAGTTTCCAGAAAGCGTTATTCCTCGAAATCTGACTTTTATTCTTCTCTTTTTTTGCAGAAATCAATGAGTGTCTTAATTTTGGCACCTGCTCTCACTATTGCACAAACACAAAAGGATCATACAAATGTACATGTGACAAAAATTATAAGGATATGAATGGTAGCTGCACAGCAAAAGGTAAGGATCTATATTTTCTATTGACCTGACCTTTAGCTTCACTGTGAGACTTTATTTTACACTATTTTTTAGTAGATCTTTTCATACATTAGCTCAACACACAGGGCCTACATATAAATTTTAAGCCATTTCAAGCATAAGTAGTAATTCTATTGTACATTTATATTTCTGAATGTTTTAAGAACTATACAGTATTGTCTTCCTTTAAAGTATTAACTTTGAATTAAGGAGTACTGATAGATTAGAATGCATATTGCTGTGTCAGAATGATTTATCTGCATCTGTTGTCTTAAACCCTAAATGGAATTTAGCCACTTTTCATTTTTTTTGCATATTAATAACTCAACGGGCAGGACCAGAAGATCGAGTGCTCTACATAGCTAATGACACTGAAATCCGAAGTTTTGTGTATCCATTTAACCAGAGCCATGGACACAAAGTACATGCTCGCATCGAGGAAAATGCCCGCATCATTGGGATGGATACTCTGTATCACCAACAAAAGTTTATCTGGGCTACTCAGTTTAATCCCGGTGGACTTTTTTACAAAGACATCCTAAACAGGAGTCAAACTAAAACAAATGTTGGCATCATAGTAAGTATTGTGGGTCTTGTGTGGAGTCCATCATCATTTTTTTCTCAGGAATATTCTGGATTGGTATTTTTTCAATTAAAAGTTACTCATTTAATCTTTCTTCTGATTCATTTATTAATTCTGTGCTGTGTATATTACATTTAATAAAATAAAATCAAATTATATTTTTCTCCAAACTTAAATAAATCCAAAAAGTTTTGACCACATTTTTTTATGAATAATTTTCTCTTAAATGTGTAATCGTACAATCTTAAATATTCTATGCTGTCTTGGGCCACATGGGAATCACATTGTTATCTGGGTGGCTTTTGCAGTGTCCAGACTTTCGCAGACCCAGAGATGTATCAGCTGACTGGGTGACTGGAAATATCTACTGGACGGACCACTCTAGGATGCACTGGTTCAGTTATTACACAGCTCACTGGACCAAGCTTAGATACTCTATTAATGTGGGACAACTCAAGGGACCCAACTGCACCCGCCTGATAACTGACATTGCAGGAGAGCCTTACGCCATTACTGTCAATCCAGTCAAAGGGTAGGAGCATGTTTCAAAAATATGAAATTGAAGATCTAATGCAAAACTATTTTACATAGAGTGCATAAAATGTGCAGTCTCAATGGCCACATCCGTATGTATTTATCAAGTAAAGATTTTACCTGTTTCAGGATGATGTATTGGTCAGTAATAGGCGACCACTCGCACATAGAGGAGAGTGCAATGGATGGCTCCATGCGTAGAGTGCTACTGGACAAGAACCTTAGAAGACCCACGGGTAAGTTTTTAGCTGTGATGGGCATGCGCTCTTTTCTTTGAGTTCTCAGCTGTGTTTCTGTGAGTGTGATAAATGAGAGGTTGTTGTTTCGGTTCTTTCTAAAGGGACGAGGTCAAGGTCTGAATGCATTTATGAAGAAGCTTGTTGGTCTCGTATCCTGTTTCAGTATATCACAGCACTTTTTTCATTTCCGAGTTTGAGGGAATGTTTCAGAAGCAATGCCTTTAGGTAAACCTGCAGGCACGTTCCTCAGGGAAACACTAAGTACCTCTACATTTAACCATGGCCTCCTTTATAGGGGCCAATACTACGCCTCCAGTGCAGCTTTAGGAATCCATCATCTCTCGAAAAGGAACAAAAATGCAACATCCGAGTCTTTAATCAAGAGAGGAAATATAACGAGTCAAGCAACACTAACTCAGAAAAATATGGGACAAACTTTTGCTGAGTTTATTTTAGGAAGAGCAAAAGGACACAGATCTGAAGCTTCTGTGCTGAATATGTCCACACCGAAGCAAGGGTTCCTTAAAGGTTATTTAACTATATAAAAAGTTCAATTTAGCACCACATTGATCTTAACGGCAATTATCTGTTTATACCAGTTTGATGCTATTTAAAAACCTATTGCAGTCATACTACAGTCTCACGTGACCTAGATGAATGAAACTCTTCTTACATGTCTAGAAAAGCATTCTGTTTTCCTGAATTGGTTTATTGTGAGCTGTTGCTTTTGTGGAATGCTTTAGTAATGTAAGCCCTGCCAACAAGGATGTCTCAATGTTTAAATATGTGATATTTTCTACCATTCTGTGCCAAGATCTTATTATTATGGAAATAACTCTCTTCCCGTCATTTATTTGTAGGGTTGGCGATTGATTACTTCAGCCAACGTGTGTATTGGGCCGATGCCGAGCTCTCTGTCATTGGCAGCGTCCGTTTCGATGGCTTAGACCCATTGGTGGTAATCGATGGCAAGCAAGGTGAGAAGAGCAGTTAAAAGGAAATCTGATAGTATTTTGCTTTGTTCCTGAATCTTGTATGCCTGAAATCGTTAACCATTGAAATATTGTTATAGAGCGTTCAGTTTGTCTAATGCATTTGCCTCACTTCATGCCTGCACAGGAATATCACAACCATACAGAATAGACATTTTTGAGGATTACATTTATGGAACAGGATTGAAAAATGAAGTTTTCAGAATCCACAAATATGGCAAAAAACCAATTGAACCTCTTGACTTGGGTATTGAAAAAACAACAAATGTCCTGATCTCTCATCGTTTCAAGCAGCAGGATGGTAAGAGCAAACTTTTTCTCTAAATGTTTTCTATTCTGTGCCTTTTCCTTTTCATGTACAACTTGAAGAATGAAGAAGTGGTTCTTTTAGGGGTTGTTTTTGTCTATCTTTTTTTTCTTGCAGCTTCTACTAGGTTTTTAAAAGAAAATTCTTTTGCAGCGTTTTAAAGGTCAGAGTAATGCCCTTGGGCAGTTGAATATTTTGAGACTGTTACAGTGTCATGTTCTTATGTCTAAAATGAAAACCGACTGTAATCACCAGAGCTGTATCTATTCACAGATACAGTTTCTCAGATTTTTATTTATTTATTTATTTTGACCTGAGGTGAAAGTATGGTTTGCATATTCTGTGCATCTCAAGACAAATAACACTCTTTAAATATATTACACCCATTTAATTAGCCTTCCCAAGCATTGCATTTGTGACTCTAATATACTGTGTCTCAGAAGCTGTCCTCCTCTGCTGTTGGTCTTGGTTGCTATGTGTTATCTGGTTGTGTTAATGGCCTTGCAACCTCAAAAAGATCTTTCTTTTCTGGTGGGTTTGTAGTGAGGGGCAGCTGAACCAGTCCCAACTGACTCATTAAAGTCAGAGATCTAGCCTGGTGGGGAGACTTATGCACCGCCAGCAAAAAAGCTAAAAGTTTAGGTTTGATGTCCTCAGTAAAACACTGAAGATTGATACGGATGTTCCCTCATACTGCTTGCATCTTTAAGCCACGACTTTCAAATCTGTAACTTTTAATGTGCCAGTTCGACAAGCTGTTTTAAGCAATGAAATAAATTGAGCATTTTAGATGGCACTTCCATGAATGTGCTACAAAATAGGACCTGAAATCTCTTTTTTTGAAAGATTGAATAATATTTTCCATATATGTCTTAGTAATTTCCTAGCAATATTTCGCAATTAAATTGACAAAATTTATTTAACATAAGAATAAATACAGAATAGATACAAATGTTGCATAATTTTATATATATATATTATAACTATATCAAAATAATTAAGGTAATTATTATTATTATTATTATCATTATTATTAATTCTAATGATTATTAATTGAATATATATAAATTAAGTATATTTATAATTAATATATTAAGTTTATCTAAATGTCATTGCACATCCTAAGTTCAATGTATGCTTTATCTCTTTTGTATTCAGTGGCCAATCCCTGTCTACGGATGACCTGTGATTTTATGTGCTTGCTCAATCCAAGCGGGGCCAGCTGCACTTGTCCAGAGGGGAAGACCTTGGTCAATGGCTCTTGTATTGACCCCATTGTCTCAGGTCTGAAGCATCACTTTACTTTAGGGCTCACTTTTTTCATGTTTTTGTACTGTACTGTAGGTATAAAGAACATGAAGATTCAATGGAGAAAAATATTTATTTGTTTCAATATTGTAAAGGTGAGTTGTGCCGACCTGGCTGTGAGAATGGAGGACGATGCATGGCCAATGAAAAAGGAGACTGGCGCTGTTACTGCTGGCCTAATTTCTCTGGGGAGCGCTGTGAAGTCAACCACTGTACAGATTACTGCTTAAACGGAGGCACATGCACTGGTTCACCTCTTGGTAAGAAACTCTCAAACGGCTTTGTGTACATTTCACTTCATAAGTGAAATCTTTGCCTTGGTCTAAGGAATGAAGTATTTGAAGTGTCTTATAATCAGTACTTGCAGTCAAATTATATGCATTCCTTATGCAACTAGTGCCCAGCAGTTTGATTGGGAGTTCTTCTAAATTAATATTTTAAAGAATCTGTTAACAAAACTGTGTGGCAGTGTGTGTGTGTGTGTG
>JAUMHP010000057.1:14301847-14320316 GCA_032361065.1 Enteromius trimaculatus
TTTTGTATTTGATTTATTTATGTACTAAATTGTTTTGTATTTATGTATTTTGTTTATTTAAATTAGTTACTTTTTTTTCTTAAAACAAAGGAAAGGATTTATTGATTGATTGATTTTTGTTTGTTTATTTGCTTCTTTTTCTTAAAAATAGTATCATTAAAATATTAGTAATTTATTTTATTATTTTTAAATTGAAAATATAGTACCTTTTAAATATTTTACACAAATTTATATTATTTATTTATTATTTTAAGATACATGTTGTAGTATACATTTTTCCTACTTTTTAAAATATAGCATTTTACTTGCATTTACTGTACCTTATTTTCAGTTAATTAAGAAAATACTGTAAGTGATTTTCCATAATTCATCTGGATTTAAAAAAAAATAAAGTTAACATTATTGTGATAAAGCTCTAAATTGTAACTAATTGTACTGTTACATAAGCATTCATTTAAAATAATACAAAAAGCTAACAAAGAAACACATTAACAACACAGGCCCATATGTAATAGTACATTTTGCAGACGCTTTTATCCAAAGCAATTAACCATAAAAACACAGAATGATGCTTAAATGTTGTAAAATTATGATTGTTTTGGTTTGAAATGTCTTGAACATGTTTATCAGGGTTTTTTGAGTTTCATTAATTTATTTAAATGTGTTTTTGTTTTCTCTAATAATTGCCCGATATCTGTTTATCTGTGGATGTCCTTTCTATGTACTCTTTATTTCCCCTTCCTCCTTGCTCCTTTTCCCCTGCTCTCTGTTGTGTTTAGAGCATGTCCTTCAGGGTGTCAGCGACAGTGCAGGAAGGAAGCAGTCGTCGCCTGTATGAGAGAGCTCCTGTTAGCAAACGGCCAACGACTTCCTAGTTCACTCAAAGATCACAGAGATCTGCCCCCAATTCACTCACACACACAGATAGTGAAAAAAAACTCTGTCTGCTCCCCCGTTTGTGTTTCCTCCTTCGTATAACTGCTTTTCACATGCCAGAATTCCCCTCTATTGCTTTCTTTTGCATTTTATAAAACTTTCTGGACAATTTTTCGAAAGGAGTAGTTTACCCAAAAATTATTCTTTTTTAAAATCATACTGTGAAAGTCAGTGGTGACCCAAAACCTGGCTATAAACTTTTTTTCAAAATATCTTCCTTTGTGTTTGGCAGAACCTAAAAATTCAGACAAGTTTGGAAAATTTTTGTGTGAACTATTCCTTTAAGCAGAATTAGTTTTGTCCAGACTGGCCTCTTCTCACTCTAGTCACAGAATCTTTTAGACTGGTTTTTACGGAAGTTAAAAGAGACGTTGAAGAGACGTTTTGAACTTCAAGAGTTGGATTTAGGCTTTGCTTGAATTGTTACCCCACCAGCTAACCCTGAGAGGGAATCTCAAAGCTTCGATATAAAACACAGTAGGAGAAAGGGTGAGAAAAGAGCCTGTGGATTTTTAATGTTTTGAAACGTCTCATATCCTCACCAAGGCTGCATTTATTTAATCAAAAATACAGTAATATTTAAAAATATTATTACAAATTTAAAAAATATATTTAAATTAGGGGTGGGCATAGATTAATTTTTTTTAAATCTAGATTAAAATGGCTCATTTGAATTCTGCCAAAGGTATTCAGAATATGTGTGCTGCCTAAATAATGACTAAAAGTAAAGCCCTATGGGGACGGGACTAGTTTTACAGGGCGTCGTTAGAGAATGTTTTGTTTCACAGATGTACTTGGTGATTTTAATCCCATCCGAGTCATGTCTGTGTTTTTCTCTCACAACCTCTGTGATAATTCTAGAGTCCGAATGTGATGTCTGTGATATTATTTTTCACAACGCGTTTCCTTGTGTGTTTTAGCCAATGCGATATGCCGTAGATGCTCTTACCCCAAACACAGGTTTAATATATTTTGATATATAAAATAAATAAATACAAATAAAGAGCCAGATCACGTAAACCTTTAAGACTGGCTATTGTAATATCAGTATCAGGTAAGATTACTCACGTTCATTTCTGCACTATGTTACATATGTTTTACTGATCAAAATTAAACATGGGTTTACTACAAATAAAAATCAGAATAGTTGAAGTAAAGTAACCACACATTAACAGGATTTTGTTATACTAGCCATTTAGCTTCACCAAGGTATTTGTGATTATACTAACTGTAATCAATCGGAAAGACTAAAGCAATGCACGCATACAGAGCGTGATCTCTGCGATGCCCAGATGAACAAAACAGACCCTCTAACCTCTGTAATAAACACAGAGGTGTTAGTCCCGTCTGAAATGGTACATGAAAATCACAGACGTCAGGTGATGAGAATCGAAGCTCACATGTACAGTAGTTTAGAAAACTATTTCCGTCAAGAATAGGTATTGTTATAGGTTTTGATCCACTTCCAATGTTGACTACTGTATATATGTATGAAGTGTTCATTTTCAAAAATAGATCATGCAATTGTTAACAACTTTCAAAAATAATGTTTTTTTCATTGTGCATTCCAATTAATTTAAATTATACTGCAGTTGAGTTTTTTTTTGATTAGGCTAAAAAAGAAACAAACAACAACAGTAATAAAGTATACAGTAAAAACACTAATATTGTGAAATATTATTACAATAAAAAAAAAACGATTTAAATGTATTATTATTATTTTGTTTGGTTTTAAGGCTTTGTGTGAGTAAATGAGAACAGGGTTGTATTATTGGGTGAACTATTCCTTTAAGTAGAATTCAGGCCTGTTTTTAGTTTAAAGTCTGTTTAAACTGATAAACTTTTTCATTTGAAACTGACAGCCGTTTGTTCTCTTTTCTGACTTGCCTTCTGTTTGTTTTGACTCTGTTGTTTTAAATCAGATGCTCAGCTAATTGGTCGGGGACGCAGTGCGAGAGGCCGGCCCCCAAGAGCAGCCGCTCCGATAACACAGCTGGAGGTGAGCAATGAAGAGAGCTTTCACACTTTATAAAGAGCTCTCCTCTACTAATTCAATAAAGATTCAGTCCTTGAATTATTAAAATGAAAAGATCCGTTATTTCATCAGTCAAACGACACATCTGAATATACATCTGGGCTTCGTGTTAAATATTGGTTTAATATCTTTTCAGCTGCAGTAGTGTTTATTTAATTTCGCTTTGATGGAGTATCTAATAATTTCCTGTTCCACCTGCATAGACACCTGGGGACTTAATAGTGGCTTTTGCTTTTGGCTTTTTTCTTGTGCGAAACAGGAAGTATAGCTATCATTGTGCCATTGGTCCTGCTGGTCATTTTGATTACTACGGTGGTTACAGGTGTCTGCATCTGCAGAAGACGACAAAGGTACTTTTTTCATGCAATACATTTATTTCATTATTTATTTGAAGTGATGATGAAAGTATTAAATACACAGAATAGTTGTACATGCACAAAGAGCGCATTTTTTTCTACTGCATAGAAATCCTTGCTGGGTTTTTTTACTGTCACTGTAATCATGTTCATTTGAAAGCCTCTTTGCCACTTTTTGTTTGGAAAGCATGTTCAAAAATGCATAGTGCAATAAAAACAAACAGTCTCCAGACATCTGCAGCTATTTCAAGTGCTTCTGTGTCACAGGGGGAAACATGTACAACGGCAGCCCATAACTAATGGAGGCATTAATGTGGAGATAGGCAATCCATCCTACAACATGTATGAGGTGGATCATGACAACCACGCAGATGCCGGAAGCCTTCTCAAACCAAATTTCACACTTGATCCCCACAAGGTTTGTGTTTGCCATTTTTTTTAGCACCCTTAAAACAAGAAATCTCTGACGTTGATGATTTTGATCCATAAATATCAATGTGGTAGATCCAGAAAGAACATGTTTCTGTTCTCTCCTGTAAAATATCTGTTGAATAAATGACAAGTGTAAATATGTAATATTAACTATAGCTTTACACCAGGGCTTTTATCTTCTGCCTGCAACCTCCCACCCAATGAAAAATAATCACTGCTCTTGCGATTTCCTTTACCTTAAGAATTTGCCTCATTAAAGCTGCAAA
Organism: Enteromius trimaculatus; assembly: GCA_032361065.1. Lineage (NCBI taxonomy): Eukaryota > Metazoa > Chordata > Actinopteri > Cypriniformes > Cyprinidae > Enteromius > Enteromius trimaculatus. The sequence continues at coordinate 14,305,873 of JAUMHP010000057.1, forward strand.
CATATTTTTTTACCCTTACACAGAAATAACTCTGACATCTGTTTCTAAAGTCTAACGCCTCTTAAAAGCAATGCTATATTGCCAGTAACAATACTGCTTTGTCCTGTTTGTTTCATGCTGCTTTATGAACACGTTTCTGTCTGAATAGCAGCGTTTATGTAGATGTTGTTTAGTGACGATGCATGCTGGGGCAACTGTGTGTGTTCCAGGGCTGGTGTGTAAAATCCAGTGACAATTGCACGCTGAATATTCACTCTGTCCCTAAGGAAGTAATACCTGGACAGGTGAACACTTTGGGCTCTTTTGTCTCAATTATTTGACTTGAGTATCACAGACGTTTTTGCATGCATGTGTTGCTGTGATGGTATTTGCATGGCTTTATGGCTCAAAATGTGCTGTTATTTTTTACGTTTCTCGTTTTTAGTGGTTGATTTATGCAGGTGGTGAGGTTGATGGGGTTGTGAGTGACAGATATTAAATATTTATCATCCTTTGCTGACATCAGCATGTCACTATAAGCATGATTAAATATGCTTTTCAAAAAACCAATCCAAATGATGCTACAGAAACCACATTTGAGTCCGGCTGCAGTGGAAGCAACTCCTTGAACCAACTTTCTAAACTCCTGCACAATTTGTTTTCGACTTTTTTTTTCATTTTTGTAGTATTATTTAATTCATTGAGATTCATTGTAAACCACTTTTTTCCCTTCATTATGTTTTCCTAATTCTGATTTGACAAATGTCAATGTTCCACAATTTTTTTCTTTTTCAAACAGCCAATGAACTACTCCAATCCGATGTATGCGAAGATGTACCTCGATGGTCAGAACTGTCGCAAACCAGTCATCAACATTGACGAAAGGAGAGAGCTACTCCCAAAGAAACTTGAGGGGACGATTCGAGAAACCGCCGCATAGCCTGACTACACTTTGTACTCTTTTTTTTTACTTAAATGTATAAAATGTATAAAACACAAGGAAAACAAAAAATTTTCTATTTCCTATCAGGTTCCAGATATCTTGTTCATATTTGGTTTCTTGGCACCATCAGCATTGCGCCTTCATATCTGTTGCGATATTTGGAGACATACTTGTCCATGTATTATTATTATTATTTTTTTTTTTGCGTTTTCGCTGTACTGCACATGTGATACACAACTGCTCATTTGCACATTGTGGACAGTTGACAAAACTACAACAGCAACATTTTTTTATTGTTTTGTTTTTTAATTGGTGTGTTCATTTCTTCCTAAACTTTAAGTCCATTGCCTTGGGGCATCATGACAGCTTTGCCTTTTTTCTTTCTAGTGTTTACTTCACATTACACTGTGAAAGTTTTCATTTCCTTTTAATATTAACCTCATTTATCATATTTAATTATGCTAGAAATGCCATATTTGTGCCATCTATAAGGGTTTTTGTTATATTCATGTAACGTTTTCTTCTTTATTTTCCCCGCTTTCTTCCGCAACATAGGGCTACACAAGTCAACCGCTTGACTTCAATCAGTTCTCATTGAAGAATTGAGTTTATATCTATCAAGTGTTGTTTACTTTTGCTTCATGATGTAATTTTTCATTTCCACCACCCAGAAAAATGCTGCAATTATAAACCATGTTTATGAACCCCCAACCATGTGGCATGCTGGGATAGCTGAGCACTGAATAGAAATATTGACCAAGTGCAGTCTGGTCTACGGCTTGACGACACTCTTGCAGAGATGATGTCAGTTCGATGGTGATTAAACTACAGTCTGGTAGTTTGAAAGAAGACTCTGGAAGAAAAAGCTACTTTTCTGCTACATTGCCTGCTAAAGCTACATTTGAGCTCAGCAATACAACTACACCGGCTTCATCACGCAAATTAAAGCTGACAAAATCACTGACTTCATCACTGTTAGACAATAGACCTAGGACAAGATATCATGTATAGGTCACGGATCGCTCTTGACATGTCATGGATACCGGAGAGAATCTGTTACATGGGAATTTTAGAGATTATGAATTGAATCATGTTACAGGTTACTTTCAGAAGGGACGCTACTAAGATTTTATAATTTTGTATTTGATTTGTATGTCGTTTGGCTGCTTGTATTTTGGAAAAAAATGTATTAAATGTAAGTACTTTTTATATAAAAAGCAAATCAATATAAAATAAAGACATTTTATTTCCATTTCAAACAGGATTCCTGGTTCTCGCTATACTTCACTTCTTCATTAAATTCTAGCTTTTGGTTTGAGTGACATTTCTTGCTTTGTGCTTGGACAGGAGTGACAGAACCAAAACAGTTTGAGATGTGAATCAGTAAGTTGAAGTTGGGGGGCTCAGGTCTCAATGTTGGCAGGAGTGAAGTTAGAAAGGAGAACATTCACTCTTGCTATCAGTGTTAACAATTATAATTTGAAACTATTTTAAACCTGCATGCACAGACTGTAGTAAATGCATTTCCGTGATACATGTTCTTGGTGGCCATTACAAAACCTTTCCGTGTCTAATTTATTCCGACATGCATGTGGCATTGATGCTGCACATAATTCCCAAATCTTTTTGTACTGGATTGTGTTTAAGAAAATAAGTCTTAAACTAGGGTGACATTATCATGGTAAAATCCTTTAAATCCTTTTAATGAGGTAACAAAGCCAATTCCAAATGAAGGCACGATTCCATGCTGAGTGCAAAGCTCCTTCATTTGCTATTTCCCATGGGTACATTTCTTGAATTAGCAATGATTCTTGATCATTTCCATGGGTTTAATGTACTTCCCTTGAATACACATGGTCACGTCTTGAAAACGGATGTGTGTTTTGATTCGTTTTTGTACTCAGAACAGAAGAAGGTCTATATGGTAAGAGAAGAGACATTTTAATAATGATGCATCGGACAAAGTTGTATTAATAGAACATTTGCTATTTTAATTGTTATAGTACAAAATGTACATTTATTCAAACAGACCAAGAACATTTACATATTCAACTGACCAGATTTGAATTGAAGATGCGTCATAATAGCAACACTATAAATGCAAATGCTTAATTAGCCTGTAGGCTTTAATGAAAAGCAAATACGTTAAAATCAAATTTATGGAAATACGAAATAATAGCCCCATGAATTACAATAAGTGTCAAAACTCTAGTAAAATATGCCACTTGGCGAGTTCTGTATAGGGCCTTCAATTCAGCTTACCCCAACTTTATATTTTTATTTTAAGGGTTAAACATCACCCTCATGTCGTTCCCAAACCATAAGACCTTCGTTCATCTTCAGAACAACAAATAAAGATATTTTTTATTAAATCTGAGAGCTATCTGACCCTCAATAGACCAAAACACAACTGAAATGTTCCCAGCTCTAAAAAATGTAATCTTACAAAATACATTGACAGGTCCATGCGACATCAGTGGCTCAACTATTTTTGCTTTCTTTGTGCAAAAAAAAAAGTATACACGTAGCGTTGCAAAACCAAAATGGGTTCTAAAGATGAGCAAAGGTCTTACAGGTTTGGAATAACACGAGAGTGAGTAATTAATGACAGAACGCACACCCGCAGACACGCACACAATTATAGATCAATACTTCCTAGAAACACAAAATTTGATCAGTTGACCTGAAAACCAACTAAATGTGACCATGTTGTGGAGAGATCAAAATGAAAAAACAGGCATTCATCAAATGTACTTAGATGAGACTTTGTCATCTTCATTAACAGATTTTCAACCATTCAAAATAAACAGTTCCTGGTAAATATTTTAGTTGTTAGGTTTATATTGTTGCTTGTTTTATGTTTAATTTCGAAAAGGGCATTGATAGTGAGTTTGTTCTCCAGAAAGTGCTTTCAGCCTTCTGGGACCTTTTCCATGAGATGTTAGAACAAGGCTGTGGGAATTTGCTCTCATTTAACCACGTCAGTGAGGTCAATACCAATGTTGGCTGATGGGATCTGGCTCATACCAAAGCTGTTCAGGTATGAGTTTGTGAAAGCCAGTCGAGTTTGTCCACAACAGAAAGCATCCTTCACAAACTGTGGTTAAATATATTGTATGAAGATAAATATATCAAATTAAATTAGAAGAGGGAAAAAAAGCATCTTTATTATATCTCAGATGTGTATGCTTTTTCATCTTTGTGTGGGCTGTACTGAGGATAATACATTTCTCATGGATGAAATGAATTTCTAAGAAATGTTTCTTGTGATATTGAACTTGATGAAAGAGAACTATGGTGTCATATACTTTATCTCATCGCCATTATGATAAAAGCTTGCTAATGACGATATCAAGTGAAGCCTGCCATCGATTTCTTAATGGAGCTGGCTGGTTTTATTCATAGGACAAAATTCGCCATTGGTGTAATAAAAGTAAGCTGGAATCCAAGTATTCATTATAGCAATCAATAATGGGAGGAAGAGACATGGTAACAATGAAGAGCATTCTGCACACTGGCACACAGATTTATGTTTCTCATTTAACAACTCTGCTATATTCAGGTAGAGCCATCAATTGTGCTTATCTGAAATAACCGAGACACAATTCATCTGGATAGAGGTGAAGTGGAAATAGATATTTCCGTTTTCATTGTCCTAGACAATGAAAGAGGTAAATCACATGACGAATTCATGGTTTGTCTTGAGTTAAACAATACGTGAGACATCTAGATTGACTTGTGTTGCTTGTGTGATGAAAATGTCGTAGCAGCTTGGCTTTGGAGACTCTTGATGATGAATGAAATATGACATCTATTGTTTAGTGGCACTAGTTAATATCTTTATGACATGCGTGCGTTTGCATGCATTATTCAGGTATGTCTGAACGTTATCTTGGGAAATGAAGAGAAGGATCGAGACCATTCATAATAAGAGCATGCGTCTGCAGTTTTATTCAGTTTCATCTCCTGTTCTTTATTTCATACAGATACAAATGACAGATACGGGGGTTTTAAGGACAGTGAGACATGCTTCAGAAGAAAGATTTGACTTCCACTACCAAGCCTTACATACATTTCACTGTATAGTTCTTAGAACAGGACAGGTACTTCAAAGTTTTGAGGTTCCTTTCATAAGTTTTTGGCAGCACAAACCTATGTCAAAAAGAATATTTTATTAAAAGTCATGAACATGAAGGTGAATAAGTGGAAAGATTCCAAAAACAATGAAAAAATGTCTACCATTATGCCTGAGATAAATGTATACACTACTGTTCAAAAGATTGCGTTCAGTAAGATGTCAAATGTTTTTTGCATTTTTTATCAAATATACAGCGAATAATAATAATAATAATATTGTGAATTATTCTTACGATTTAAAATGTTATGGCAGGGAAGCTCATTATACATAGCTCTCTGGAACTCATAATTCTGACTTTATTTCTCTGACTTGCATGTTTGATTGTGTTTATTTTTACATGCAACTTGAGTTTATATAATGCAAAGCTGAAGAAAAAAAGTCAGAATTAAGAGTTTCTGCCCAAAAAGTCACAACTGCCTTCTTTCATTTATTTATTTTTTTCCAGCTTCTATGGTTTCCTATTTTTTATATATTTTGAAATGTAATTTATTCCTGTGATGGCAACGCTTAATTTTGTAGTCATTACTCCAAAAGTTTTAAAATATACATTTTGAATATATATTTTTGTTACAAACAAATATTATTTTAATTAATTTACCTTTACTGATTAAAATCTAAATCTTTCTGACCCTAAATTGTTACACACTATGTCATTTTTTTTTACTTTAACTGGGCACTCCTTAAAAGCTTTTCACACACACACAAATTATTATATTTAATTTATTTATTATTATAAGTAATGTATTATTAAATAATTAATTTAATTTTCATTATTTAAATAAATAATTTATTATTATATTATTATAAGTATTATATATCAACATAACATATTTTTCTTATACTGTGCATGCATTCAGACAAGTCCTTCAATGGCATTTTTGTTGCAGACATTTGAGCAATCACTTGCAATACCCATTTTCGTTCAACAGCTACTTTTGTTGCACAACAAGGTCACTTTGTAAGGTCTTACAGCTGAAACAGCAGATCAGGTCAAACATTCTGTTATAGAGACTAAAGGCCTGACCTTCAGTGTTGTCAGAACCCATTGGATGAAATGAAAGAAACTGTGCAAACAGCAGCCATCTCTTCAGTGTTTCATAGATTGAGTCTCTATAGGAGATCAGTTATAAAGTAACCCCATTTCCGAATAGTACTGAATGGTGCAGTTTTCTGTAAGCTACTGTAAATGTAGTACAACACCAACCCTACAATCAAACACACTGGTTTGAAACTGGAAAGTATATGAAACACACTTACTGACCAAACAACTCCAGCATTAAAAAAGTAATAAAAATACAAATCTCTCCCTGTTAATCCACACATTATATTTAAATGTATTCAGCTTCATTTTTGTCATTTATTTTGATATGCAGATGATTCTTTTCAACAACGCGTGTAAGAGCTATGACAGACACATAGCTTATAGGCAGTGCTGGAAAGTGTTGATGATTCTGAGACAGGGACTTCCTGTAAGGATCTGTGTCATCTCCCTCACTCCAGGCAGTAAGATAAAACAGCAGGGGAGATGATAGGCAAGACACAGTCAAATGTCTCTATTCTGAAGATCAGCACTTCAAAGACTGATGTGACTTAAAATTCAGGACCTGCTTTCTTTACATGAAACCTCCAGTTTTTGGTGACATTTTTGTCTTTTTGTGGTCTTTCAGCCAAAATGTCACTCTGGTGAACTCATTTGCTCACATAAAAGTAAAAATTCTGTCATCGTCTTCTCACCCTTACAGTATGTCATTTAAAGCCTGTGATTTTTCTGAGACGTACAATAGCCTTCTGAGAGGACATTAATCCACCATAGCTTTCAAATCGAACAAAATGAAAGTTAGTCACAAATACATGAGAATCAAACCTTCACTATGCTTTTTGAAGACTGCAGTTTTCAATCCTATACTTTTGCTAATTTGGAGCACATAAAATGGTTCATTGCAACACACATATTCATGTAAGTTTCCAGTTCAAATGTCTCTAGTGGCAATTCCAACTATTTGAATCCTTCTTTCATAAATTATAGAGGCAGATTCCTTTCTTATTATAAAGGAAATATGCAAGGTCCCTTGCATAATATGTTATGGCATTGTACCATAGACAAGATTTGAAACAAATAGACTACACCTTGTTGGCATTAAACCTGCCCCATATGGTTCCACTTTTTTAGTAAACTAATGTAGTAAACTTGCTAAATAGCTCACCTGGTACAACATTAGACTTTGAGATATGGACCATTGGGTATGAGATTTATTCATTAGAAACATCCTCAGGTTCACACTGATTTGTTTTGGATAAAACTGAACATGTTTAGAACCTTTATGGCATAATGGCATAAGCATTTTTTTAATGTATGTGTGTGGTTTTGAGAAGGTACTGCAAAAAGAAAAACCTTTTACTAACATTTTTTACAGTATTCCATTGTCTTCAAAAACCTTTGGGAGATTTATTTCAAATACTATAAAACTCAAATTGAACCACATTTCACTCTATAAAAACAGATCTTTGTAACACTCCCTGGAAATTGATGCACAGACTATTTTCTCCGTCGATGATGTCTGCGGACAGAGTAGAACGGAACATTTCACTTTCCTCTGTATCAATAAATATAACAAGACTTATTCACAACTGACAGTCATTTTCCTTTTTATTTCCAAAGAGGTTTAAACTATATTCCGTACATACGTCCAAACAGATATCATCTTTCCATCAAATGTGATCAGTGGAAGGACTGAATTGGGTTTTGTTGTATCCTTGTAAAAGAGTCATCTCTTTCTATTTTATGCCTGATCACTCCCGGTGTAAATTGTGGAAATGTGAATCTGACATCAAATTGACCTTTTCTTAGTAATGCAGCTGCCGTTATGTAATGAATGTTGTACTGCAAATATGGGAAAAAAAATAACTAAAAGCAGATTATTTCTATTATTTTTATTTCCTTACATAAAAATTATTTAGATAATAAATTCATAAAATCTTATTTTTAAAAATAGCTGAAGCTTAATTGACCTGCCACTTTGTTCAGTGCATTAATATCAAATTACAATTCTGAGAAAAGAAAAACCTAAAACTGCCTGCTTTTATTAGTATGATAGTTTTTCAGTTCTGACAGCGTACTGCAATAATTGCTTGCATAACACTGCTGTCTTAATTTTGAAATGTTTTATTGCTTCATGCAATTGTCTTATTTTAATGTAATAATATTTACTTAAATCTCAAACTTTATTTATATAGTGAAGGACAGTGTTAAATAGCATTTATAGATGCTTGCTGAATATCAGCGTATTGGCTTGATATTTTACTGGCATTGGCATCCAGTACTGACAAACCTAATCTAACATCCATTTGAGTAATCCAATATAAAATTGCATGCTCAGATATCAGAATTACTCCCTCCACATTTCTCCCTTTCTGAGTCAAATTGGATTTAAAATTGAGCTGTTATTGGCCATTTCGTTCTTTCACTTATCCAGCAAGACAGCAGTGACTTTAAGAGGAAGCATCATTAATCTTAGAGAATACTGGACACACTGTATGTGCCTGTGTCACTGATTAGCAAACTCATCTGTCTTTTCCCTGTCTGTGACTTCACCTCCCACTGAATTTGATGGATCTTCCTCTTCCCCAGCAGTCCAGTGGAGCAGAATAGTCAGCGTGAGGCCCACTGTGTGAGGCCCAGACGGGAGAGGTGGAAACTATCACCTCAGACACAAACAGTAGTCTTCTTTCAAAGAGATCTTTTAAAAGCAGACTGAGGGCTTTACTTTGAACACTTGAAGTGATGGACGTTTTGACAGAAATAGTCAGAGAAAAAGGGAAATGGAGTGAAAAATGATCTTGAAACCTCATTAAAATGAATGTGAGTTTATGTTTGTATTGCATTGCAAAGTCGAAGCAAGCACACCATAATTTCTGTAATTATATTTCACAAATGTGTGATTTATTTTCCAATACGACAATTAGCAAATATCATTCACTTGAAATCTTAATTTTCAGAACAGTTTGAAACAATCACTATTTGCTCAAAGGACAGAAAACAGATCTGAAAATGAATTATTTCGAGGCAAACGTGCAGAAAATGTTATAATTTATTCATGAAGGACGACAATGAACCGAAACAGACATATGAATAATTGTGGAGCGATTTGCAAATATCTTAAATTACAAGCAAAAAGCTTCACTAATGACGAATTACAGATGCTTTGCTACTGCCGAACAGCAAACAGCACAGGCTGTCACAATCCAGCTAGCAGTTTGACAACAGAAAAAGAGAAAAGGAGGGCGAAAAACATGAAAGCGAGGTAGATTCAAAGGAATCCTGCTGGTTTCCAAGTTCAAGCTGAGGATGAGTGATTTGAGCTCCCATCAGCAGAGACCTGAGCACACTGAGGGAAAATGCTAACCGTGTAGAACAGCAGCTTTCCCAGCTCATCTGACTCAACTCATCTTTGTCAAGGTGAAATGGTTGTTTGCAGGTGAAAAAAATAATAAAAGGAAGGAAAGAACCGCCAAAGCCTGGAGGGGGCTCAGACTGCTATTCTCTTCTGACAATCATCGAATGCTCTCCGTCAAGCTAATGGCATGCCAACGTGAGTTTAGAGGAGAGCAATTAGTCCCTGTTAAAATGATCAAACAAACAGAGTGAACACCGAAGGAGGCGTTTGGAGTTTGGATTAGACCAAAGGAAAAATGACACTTTCAGTTTAACCCTGCTACAAAATGTAAATGTACTATATATATATATATATATAGTGTGTTGTGTTTTGCTAAAATCACCTACAGCAGTCCAGAAACTTCACCTCAGTGGTTTTGTATTGTAAACAAGGGCGTTGTCAATATTGCTGATCAATTTGAGCTTGATTGAGACCCAGATAATATTAATGGATTCCACAGGTATGTATATATATATATATACATATATAGTTGTATGATACATCTACGATGCTAATATACACCTATTTCTAATAGGCTGAAGCCTTGGCCTGGAAGAGAGGTCATCAGGTGGTCTCCAGGCTTCACTAGATGATGTTTCGACCCTTAACCACAACACCCTCTAGCTGGCGGATCAGCAGTGACTGGCCAGGTCACTGCCCCTCTCTACCAGGCTTCCAGCTTATACCCTCTCTTTTGTGCCAGAGCCAACAGGAGGCTGCTTTCCTCAAGTGGCCTCTCAGTCCAACCTTTGTCATCAGATTCCACGCAGATTTAGCTGGGAATCCCTGACACCCAATTTCCAGAGTCATCACCCATGTTGTTCACCCCTTGTCCTGACAGTCTTGAACAAGTTGCTGGTATTTGCCCTTTTTTCTCTTTGCAGCTTCCACACGCACGTCCTGATTTTGCTGAGTGAGGCGTGTTCCTGGGTCAACATATTTGGTATGTTGACCCCACGGTACCGTCAGCTCCACCAGGATAGTCCTCTTTCCATCCAAAAACCACATAATAATGTCAGGCCTTAAAATTGTGGATAGTACTGTCTCAGGGAAATGGAGTCTCCTCCCTAGGTCAACCTCCATTTCCCATCCCTGGGCTGACTGCGATTCTGAGAAGAGATTCTGTCTGACTTGGCAATGGGCAATAGGTCTTTGGCCCTCTTTCACAAAGGCGATGGCAGTGGTCTTGCTTTGGCTGGTTGTCTCTTCCCCCTTTCCTTCTCCAGAATGTCCGCAAGCACTGCCAACACCTTATCATGGCGCCATCTGTACCTCCCCAGTGTCAATGCGAGCTTACACCCAGACAGAATGTGCGTCATTGTTCCTTTCCCACCACATAACCTGCACATTGGATCCTCCCTCCTCCCCCACCTGTGCAAATTAACTGGGGTTGTTAAGGTGTCATGACGCCAGACCAGGACGTATATAAGGCACATGCTTCCTGCTAGTGCTATCTTTCAAAATCATGAAGAACTGCACTTTTTAAAGGTATGGCTCAGAGACGCAGTGTCTCGTTCCCTAAAGGAACCATGGTTATATTCATAACCTGGAGACGTGCTTTTCGGGAACTTGAACTACGTCCAAAGACGCTATGAGAAAGATATACCAATGCTGCCATGACTGCAAGTCCCTACGTTGTGTCTATGTCTCAACATACACCACTAGGGTCTATCTAGGGCCGATGACCCAGTGATCATACGTGTGTTCAAACCGTAGTAATGGACAAAGTGGAGGGAGTGGACCATCCCGCAGCGTTGCAGATGTCCGAAACTGGGACACCTGCCGAATAGGCCTTTGAGGCCGCCATACCCACCCCTTGTGGAGTGATCTTTGACTCCCATCGGTGAGGGGAGATCAGAGGAATTATAACAGGTCGTGATTGTCTAAACAATTCAGCGACTGATGGTCTGCTTAGTAGCAGGCTGACCTCTCTCAGGTGGACCGACACACATTAATAACTGGTCAGACTTCCTCCACAAGGCTGCACATCCGTGTCCAATGCTCGCACAGGACGCATACAATTTAACTTCTTCTGGTCAGGATCCCCGAAGGTATGAGGATGAAATGCCTGTAGCTCGATCGGTAGCAAGGACCTTCAATGTGTAACCCACTCGAGGGTACAGAAACGCAAAGTCAAAATGAGAAGGTCCTACTGAAGGGCCTGAAGGTCTCCTACTCGCTTGAGAGAAGAGATCGCAAGCAAGAATGTAGTCTTGAGAGTAAGATGGCGATCAGAAATCTCCTCTATGGGCTCGAATGGCGGTCCGCACAGAGCCTCTAGCACCGCGGCCAGGTCCCGCGTGGGGTAATGAGAGTGTACTGCAGTCTCAACCTTAATGCACCGTGGAGGAATTATACTATCATTGGGGAGACCCAATGCCATGAGTTGCACCCTCTCAGGGGCCACACTCACAGTCTTCACTACCCTAGGCGGGGGCAAAGTATCGCGCCCCCTGCCTGTGAGAAGGAGATCTTTCCTGACGGGAATCTCTCAACACCGTGTCGGCGACTCTCAAAGAACTTCGGGAAGCAGAATGATCGGGGGAAAAACTGTACAGCCGTAGCCTTGGCCAGGTCTGTACCATAGCTTCCAGTCCCAGGGGAACTGGAGGATCTAGAGAGAACTAGAGGAGACATTACACGATCTAATGACTCGCGATGAGGTTCAACTCTGCTGCTTAACTCGTTCTCTGCTTCATCACCTTGAATCCTCCAAAAGGAGGATCTGACATGCCAGTTCGTACAGTGGCTAAATTCGCAGAACCCCCTGGTGAATGATATAACGACCACGGCAAATACATGGTGATTGTTAGGTCTGGGAAGAAGTGTTTTACTACTTGAAACATGGCCAGCATCTCCAGGCAAATGCAGTGCAATGTGAGATGGCGACCAGTGCACAGACCAGTCCACGATTTTAGCTAGCGACCGGGAGCTCGTAAAACCGGGGCCAGTTTTAGAAGCCAAGGGTTTCTCCACATATCTAAGGCTCGCACACATAGTCGGGAGACCTTGATCGCACAACCTGAATTCCTTTCCAGGGAAACCTCCTTGGTCTTGAGCCACTACTGCAGGGGTCTCGAGTATAGCAGGCTGACAATATCACAGCTGCCCTCAGAACCCACAGTCTCTGAGACTGTATGACTGTATGGTAAGTGACCAGCCTTCTCTCACTCTCTTGACTCAACTTGAGCAGGAGACATCCGTGCCTGCATCGTGGTCGAATCCCGTACCATGCCTAAGTAAGTGGTCTTCTGACTGGAGAGAGAACACTTTTCTTGGCGTTCAGTCTGAACCCTAGATGCTTCACGTGAGCTAGGAGGACATCTCGATGTCCGATGTCCGATCGACTGAGCTAGTATTTAGCCTGTCTGTTATGTAGTTTTGAATGCGAACACCCTAAAGCTGCAACTTTCGTAAGCGTCCAAGGCTAAAGTGCTACGCCAGAGGGAAGATCCCAATATTGGTATGCTTTGCCCCTGAAAGTAAGTCTCAGGAACTTCTTGTGAGAAGGACAAAAAGACACATGGAAGTATGTATCTTTAGATCTATCACTACAAAGCAGTCCTTGGACCTGACTTGTTATAGCACTAGTCTTAGTGTAAGCATTTTGAACTTCAGCTAAGTGACTGAGTGGTTCAGTTGCCTGAGATCTAAAAGGAGCCTCAGCCCTATGTCTTTCTTTGGAACTATGAAGTATTGACTGTAGAACCCAGGCTCTTACTCTCGAGGAGGAACCAACTATATAACTCGCTTCCTCAGAAGGGTATTTACTTCTTGTTCGATAAATTTCTTCTATAATCTGCAGGGCCCACTGAGACAACTTCAGCAGTACTTTTTAATTTGCTGAACTTTGTACTAAGGGAACCAGCTTCTCGAAGCTGACCTCTGGTCTTACTAGCGGTGATAGCTTGATGCTCTATGACGGCTCGCCGCCAGGGAGAGCCTGAACTGTCCGTCTTATAGACCCCCTCAGGGGTGAAATGCAGCTCAGCCCCACAGCGATATTTTGGCCAGGCGTAACGTTGAGGGTACTGGGGAGAGTGCAGTGGGCGGAGCTCTAACCAGAGGGGCCTGCCCTCGGAAACCCTGAGCCCCAGTGCATCAGGACTTTTTCAGCTGGGCCCTCCCAGACACAATGATTTTTCTATCTATCTTGGAGTTGGAGGCCCTAGCAGCAGAGCGTCGCCTCCAGCTGCGACTCCGCCTCAGAGGAGTGCACGTGGCAACGACTGTTTTGAGCCTGTGGTGTGAGGAGCTGATACTTGGTCGGGTTGCTCCTTTTCGCCAGCAACCCCGGGATTTAGAGAGCAGCCGCTTGTCTCCTCGCCTCCTGAATCCTGTCGACGACCGAGATCACAGTGTCATTGAAGAGGCCGGGAGGGGAAAGCGCTCATTTTATTTTATTTTATGTGTTTGTGGTGCAAACGATCGGTCTAGACTCCAAGTCTTTAAACTACTTCACACACACACTTCAGGGAGGGGAAATAGGACTTTCACTCGTTTTCCACACATACAGGCTCATCTAAATCCCAAACATCAGAGCCTTTAAAGACAATGCCATATCGGTTGACAAATAGCTTGCGAGCGTCTGTTCAAACATGGCATCGATTTATATCCGTATTTTCCCCTACGCCACGTTTCCTATTTTTTATAGTCGCTGGTGGGAATGAAAATACAAGCCTTTTTAGAATAGTTTCTAGCTCCCGATTCACACACCTCGGTGTACAAATTGGAGAACAACGGCAGGCTCTGATATGGAGGTGGTGGCTGAGCATGCAAAAAGCGCTCATTAAGCACATATCAATGTCTTTTTCTACATGATATTATTCTACATCCCTAATCTTATCCAATTACTTAACTTAACAAACTACCTTACTATTAATAGGCAGCAAATTAGGAAATTTGTTGAGGGAAAAGTCATAGTTAATAGTGAAGTGTTACAGATATTTTT
>JAUMHP010000057.1:14321721-14347052 GCA_032361065.1 Enteromius trimaculatus
TCTTTTAAGGAGGATGATTTGTTTTTCAGTAGAAGGCTTTAAAGTGGGCGGCAAACACAGAAAAAAAGGTTGATGTTGGCTTAACAAAGTCTTGTGTGAAAGTTTAAAGTAACTGAATTTTGTCAGAGAAAGCCAATAAAATGTTGTGAACATGTTTTAGCATATTGCTGACATGTTCATAGCATTTTAACATGTTAGCATGGTTTAGCATGATCATAAATTAGCACATTGCTAGCATGCTTAAACATTTTGCTAGCATGATTTAACATGTTGAATGTAAATGGCACAGTTTAACTTGTGATATTTACCATGTTGCTAATATGATCTACCAGTTTTAGAATGGTTTAACAGGTTTTCATGCTGCTAGCATACTTTAGCACATTGCTAGCATGTTTTACTATGCCCTATGTTACTTGGCTTTTCCATAGAGATTGATAGACAGATAGATTGACTCTACTATCCTTTTTTTGTATGCATGATCCATATTGGAATGAAAAAACTTCTGTTTCCAAATAGAGTAATAAAAGCCATACAATTTAATATAGATTTTAGAGATCCAATTTCATCTTTGGATAGTGTAAGCAGATTTAAATCATTCAAATATATGTTTTGTTATACATAGTTTTGTGGGTTTTACTGCAAATAGCAAAAGCTGGTTTAATCTAATCATAGCGATGTACATTAAGTAGATGTTATTGCCACACCATGTTAATGTATCAGGTTCTCTATTTGAGGTGTTTACTCTGATCATTAAATTTTCAAGAAATGACATTTGGCTCAGAGGCAAAAAGGAATGCAATTACATGAGTAAAGTACAGCAAGTATTTCAATAAGCACTCTAGTCTCCATGGCTGCACATCTGAGCGCTGCAGTACATCCATCTATTTTATACATGCAGTGAGATTTTAGTGTGAGCTCCCAGCACATGTACCTATTATCTGTGTCACAATCAGGCCTGGTGCTCTGGGAGAAACACTTCTGTCAAGAGCCAGAGCGAGAAAATCAGCTAACATCCATAATTACCTTGCCCATTTGGCTGTTGACAATTGAACTTCTTTAATCAAAACACAGCAGGCTCAGACTCTGCTCATCAGCAATAACAAGCTGGCCGAATACGAGGTTTCCCCAGCGGACATGCTGTATCCATCTTACTGTGCATGTGTGTACTATTCAGCCACAAAGTGTTGCAGTCTTTGATTTACTGTCACTGCCAAAGGTGTTGGTTGTAAGTGATAGCAAGATTGCACACATGGATTAATAGCCCACGTTTGCTGTCTTTTACAGCCAGGACTTTAGTTGGAAAGTACAATATTCCCACAATAAAAAATGTGAGGTAAATTCAATATTGCTTAAGAAGTAATACAAGGGACATCGGGGCTAGTTATCACACAGGCACGTTGTCATAAGTTTAATAAACTATTTTATGGGCAAAAGTTCAATTGCACAAATGCAAATTTTCTCTGTTGTTGTTTTGTACAATGTTAGGTTTTTTAACACAAAGATAGTATTTTTTTCTTAAATGGACATTTTTTTCCCCCCCACAATTCTGTTAATATGCCAAATTTCCAACCTTTTTTATATTTTTCTTATTTCTTAATTAATAAAAAGTTAATTGCAACTATTTCATAATTCTATCTTATATTGTGCCTCACAATTTGGTTTCTCAGTTTTCTCTTTTTTTCTCAGTTTGAGTTAAATGAAAAGTCCACAATTGTGAGATGTAAAACGCATATTCAAGAAATTACTTTTAATTTCATTGGCAGAATTGCAAAATGTAAAAAAAACAAAGAGAGAGAGAGACTGACACAATTTTCAGAATTTTGACTCATTCATCTAGAAAAATAAAACTATTAAGATTAAATTTAAGTGCAGATTTTAAGCTTTAATCCAAGGGGTAGAAGAAAAAAAATTATAACATCAAATGCTTAGGAATTGCAACCATTTTTACACAGTCTCCCCCATTTTCAGGGGCTCAAACTGGACAAATAACTCTAATCATAAATAATCATAAATAATTCCTGGAACTTGGGCATCACCAGAGACTGGGTTTCCTCCTTAGTAATGCTATCCAGGCCTGCAGCTTTCTTTGGTAGTGTTTGTTTGTGGGTCTTTCTGCCTATATTTGTCTGCCTCTAGCAAGTAAAATGCAAGCTCAGTCTGGTTGAGATCAGGAGATTGGCATGGTCTTTGTAGAATATTTCCTTTTTTATTTTTAAAAAATGTTGCTGTATGTTTTGTGTCATCATCCATTTGTACTATGAAGTGTTGTCCAGTCAGCTTTTTTGCATTTGGCTGAATCTGGGCAGAGAGTATATCTCTATACACTTCAGAATTTACCCAGCTGCTTCCGTCCTGTCACATCATCAATAAACAGCAGTAACCCAGAGCCACTGGAAGCACGCATGCTCATGCCATCTCACTGCTCCGCCATGTTTCACAGATGTTGTATGTTTTTATCAAGCCTTCTTTGTATTTTTTCTTCTGTTACAGGTTGACCCTGATTTCAAACGTACAAGAAATGTGTTCAAGAAGTGGTGTGGCCTTTTTTTAGATGTTTTTTGGCAAAGTCTAATTTGGCTAGTTTGCACCTTGTGGTGAACCCTCTGTATTTCCTAATGTCAACCTCCTGGAGAGTTTTCTGTATTTGGCTGGATGTTGTTTTTTTTTAGAATGGCCGCTTTTAATGTTCCAGCTATCTCTCTGAGGCATTTGTTTTGTTTTGAAGCATAACAATTGTCTGTTTCGCTTGCATGGAGAGCTCATTTGACTACATGATATGGGTTCAGAGCAACAGTTTCCAAATACTGGCACACTTAGAGTAAACACATTTAATCCATGTGTCCAAATATAAATGAACCTGACTGCATAAACTTATAATTGGCAGGGGGACAAGTCACCTTTATTCATTCATTTGTTCATTCATTCATTCATTTTGTGGTGGAAACAGGCTTCCATACAAACAGACTGTTTAATGAATATACACCAGTCAACATTTGGATCAAAAAAGTTCATCACAGATGTCCTAAAACAAGAACACAAACTGGTTTTAGTTTTTAGGACAACTTCTGATGAAAAGTTTTGATCCACTTCAAATTTTGACTACTGTAGACTAACTATGTTCTCAAAACATGATATGTTTCATAATGTCAGGACAGGGCAAGCGTTCACGCTTTCTAAATGTAAATATACAACACCAACTAATGAAACAATAAAAAATAAAAAAAACATGAGCATTACCTCCTGTCTCCTCATGACCCCTTAATTAAATAAATTAATAAAAGTTGCTCATATTATCTTAAACTAACCCCTAAAACTGTCTTTAATATTATGTACATGTTAAACAACATCCACTAGGGAACATTTACAATTTTAGTCTTGGGAATAAAATATAAATCCATTTAGAAACTATACCCACCAGCTTTCAATGCACTATTAAATCAATATCAAATGCAAGTTATTGTCCTCCATGCTTTAAGTTTCAATGTCAGCACATTATTCATGTCTTTCATATTACGGTTTTATTATGAACAGTGAAGTGGTCTTCTAGCCCTCCAAAGCTAGTCTTATGTGCTTTTTCATCCTTCATTTGTCTGTTTTTGAGGCAATGTTTTACATCCAAGACACTCTCATGTTCGCTGCCATCAAGGAGCTGATATTTATGCATAGCTGAGAGTACAACTTGAAATGCAGGGGTGAAAGCACAGTAATTATCTTCCGGGGCAATCAGACACTCTTATCTCCAACGATATGTGGGCTGTTATCTCTTGCTTTGTTATCTATAGGACATTTTAGTGGTCTTTAGTATATATTTTCAGACAAAATCAACAATCCCCATTAGAGCAAATGACCTACAATCAGAGCTTTTGTCCTTGGAAGAGTTTGTTTGTGCCACTTAGAAATAAAAACATAAGTTTGTTGATGATAACTAAATGAAAACATAAACAATCCTTGGAAGAAAAGAAGGAAGGAAACACCATGTTCTCAAATGCATTCTAGTCATGTGTGTCAATCCTAAGTGGTTATACTTTCTCAAAGGCCTAAATAATCTGCTAGTTGTCCATAGAATAATGTCATTTTAATTTACTTTAGAGAGATAGAGATAATAAAGCATCCCTGAAAAATACTTGTCTACCTTTTTATTAATGTTTTATCAGTTTTATCTATTTATCAAGTTTTATCTATTTATTTAAAAAACATGTTATTAAAAAAACATAGGTGAGAAATGATACATTCAAAGTGCTAAAGTCTGTTAATGGCAGGTGGGGTGTTTAAGTGTTGATACAGGTATACAGTATATATAATATATATAACCAGCATATAGCAGTGTGGGTTGTGCACTCGTGGTCTACAATTACTTACAGTAGTTTAGTTGCTGCTCTTACAGTATAATTGTCTGAATGTTCCTGGGCCATAATTCCAGTAATACATAACGCTGCATAGCAAACATCAATTTGCTAGTGAATAGAAGCCGACAAACAACCAAAAACTGCACATACTGTACAGTATAATAATACAGTATACAGTGCAAATTGCATTCAAACCTATAATGTGGCAAATGCTTCATTAATTAAATCAAATAAAGATTTGTATGTTAATTGCCAGGACTCTACGCTGATATACAGTTTAAACAGATTATAATGCATTCAGATGTTTACAGGAGACAAATGTAGAAGACAGAAAATCAAACTAAAATTAATTTTTTTTTGTCTTGGATATGGTAACTGCTTTTTTGTTTATGTAGAATAACAGCTCTAACACTGCAGTGAAACAGTGTTACACTTATTGAACCGAATCCCACAATCAATAGCAGTGTCTTTTGAGTGAATTAAAGTAATTAGATTGAAGAATTAGTGCATCAGCACAAAGCTCTGGTTGTCTCCTGCACATTAGGGGCAGGACCTACTTTTTCATGTCTTATACTCATTAGATTACAAAGAAAAAGAACAACACTAGTCAAAACCTTTTTTCTGTTTCTGCACTGTTTTCTTGAACTGGATTGGTTGAGAGTCTTTTATGAGTGAGTGAGAGAGAATGGCAAAGAAGCTATTTGAACGAAGATGGATTATTTTTGGCTTCTAATTGCCACCGAATAGAACTACACCATCAGAATTGAAATGCATTAAAATGACCATTTCTGTGCATGATTTCCTTAAAAGCAACTATTAATCATGTCTTGGGAAATGTATGCCTGATGATGTGCACTGTATAAGGTATAGACTCTCTATAGTACATTTTAGATGAGCCTGAATTCTTCAAAATTTAAATTGCCATTCCTCTCACTGCATTCCATATCCCCCGTTACTGTCAGGATTGCAATTATGCCTTCTGCCAATTCACACCTCCGGCTTTTATAAAAAATATCCATCAAGCTAAAAACATAAAAAAAAGAATCCATAATATTCCGTATGCATAATGTATATTATATAACACAAACTATTTTACATAGTCCTTCAATTATGAATCATTCCTCTGTAGGGCTAAAATGCAATAAAAATGCACAAGAGCGTTTTGGCACAAGTGTCAGATTGTGAATGTTGGCACCCCTCAGGGACACTGTCTCATCCCAAGGATTTTTCTTCTTGTTTAGCTCTAACAGTACTATAACATGCAGCAGTAATCATGTCATTACATGTGCTCACAGACAGTGTTACATGCATTCAAAAGTACAAGAGGTAACCTTCTTCAGTCTTTTTGTGAATTCAATCGATTTGTTTAAAATGCTGATACATTCATGAATGAAGCAAATCTTTTTTAATGAATCACTAAATCACTAATAAATCATTGTTATTATAGTCTGTTTAAAACACACACACACACACACACAACCACTGTTGCAGTATTGATAAAACAATACACCAAAAGCTAAAATTAAAGTAATGATCAGAAGTTATTTAAATATATAAAATACATATTGTATACATTATATAAAAATGGTAACACTTTTCAGTAAGGTTATTTAACAATTATCCATTTCAGTCAAACTTTATTTTAAATGGGTCTAATGCCTCTAAAAAGACCATTATTTTGTGTATTTGGTGTAATGCAATACATTTTTTTTTGGCTCCTCTAAGCCTGCCTAGCCTGCATGTCAGACTTTGTACTTCAACTCAATTTCAGTTCGCTTCTATACTCCGTTTTCATGAAGCAGGCTATCTCCGGCTCCAAAACGGCCGGACAAATCAATGAACAGAGGGCGGGCTTAGAGCCGTGACGTAGATGCTAAGTGCTGAATTTAAGATTGTAGTTTAGGTTGGGGAAATCTAAAAAGGCGGCAGACATGGAGATACGGTATGCTGTTCGCTCTGTTGTGGAAAAGATTCCCGGCATTGAGTGAGCTTCTTTTGCCTTATGCGCTGTTTTTCCTCCTCTGTTTCCCTCAAATAAGCAATGAAAGCACCTTTGGCAATAGAAATTATTGTAAATGAGCATAAGCTACATACAGTCTGCCATGCTGGTTTGTTTACATCTAGTAGCTACCACAATTCCTTGTGCTCAGGCAGTTTGGCGTGACTTGCCTGGAACCCTACAAAGTCATGAGTCTTGAGGTTTGAAGTCATGAAAAAGTCATGAGTCGTTTTGTGACTTACGGGCTCAAAAACCTGCCTGGAACGCAGCATTAGTTCTGTCTTCACAACAACACACAGCGCGTCCAGCACGTTGCACCCCAGAAACACTACAGCTAGAACAAGAATGAAAACACTTGTTTAAACAAGCCGTTTAAGGCCGTAAAGCTGTTTCTTTATAGAACTTTATTAAAGAATATCTCTTTGGTTTTTAGTCTTTGAAACCTTAGAGATCTTCTTTATGCACCAGGAGCTTGTAACACTCTAAAGAGAAAGGGAAATTTTAAATCCCATAATATGAAGTTAAGTTGAAGTTAAATTTCTCACTACTAACAAACCATCAACTGTGACATTTACCTCAATAACCTAATTTGCTGCTTATTAATAGCTTAGTGAGGTAGTGGTTATGTTTAGGCATCAGGTAGGATTGGGGATATGGTCATGCAGAAAATGTCGGTTTTGTACATTTTTTTCCTTCAGGGCCATCAATTCTTTCTAAAGACTCTCTATAAATAAGATATATCATTACAAACAAATAGTTGTAAAAATACAGTTTTTCAAAAACAATTTATCAGAACTGCAAGCTGACTGATTGTATTTCAATATTTTTCAAAAATCTGTGAGGCAGCATTCTTATTGACAGCTTTATTATGTGTAATGGCAAATAAAGGACTGGATTTAATTCACTTCAAAGAAGCCTATCAACAAAAGAACTGTCTCTCATAGTCTGTTGTTAAAGTGTTGCATGTAAAGTCTGCGTCTAACTGAGACTGTGCTTTGAATCAATAACTACTCCTGCAGGATTTATTGTCTTGTATCACACCTTATCCTAGTATACAGGGGCAATCCATATTCCCGTCGTACTGAGAATTACAATTATGCCAGTGAGAACAGACATTCAGAGCAATTCAGAGGGAAAGGAGATGCATTTTAAAGTAATGACCATCTTTTAAATAGCTCCATCATGCTAATCTATCAAATTAATTTATACTTGCCCTGAAGAGCACACTAATGCATACACTTCATGCAGCAGGTAAAACATAGATAGCACATCTGTTCATCTGAACAGCATTTCCTCCAGCAACAGTGACATCAGAACAACATCACATGTCTCTCCAGGGCATTTTCGCTCAAGACATTTGTCTTCATTCCTGCTACAGAAGGAACATCATAAAATGAGTAGAAAGACATACAGAAAACACATTGATTCTTGGCTCAATACTTTAATGCAATACTCAATACACGGTATTGATAAGGAAATTAACAGAATAATTGCTTCAAAATTAAAAAAAATAAGGCAAACCCTAAATTCTGCTATAAATAAACTCTAATAAGACCATAATGCTATTATTCAGTTCAGTTCAAAACCTTTGGGAAGGTTATTCATTATGAATAAAGTCACTGATAAGCAGCTCTACTGAAGACAGCAGTGTTATTATTCAGCTCGAGCCAGTTTAGTGTGGATTCAATTCAGTTCAATAACAGTGTCAATGTTGCAAAATTCAATTACGAATATCAATTTGATCCAGCATAAAGATGAAGACCATGGTTTCGTTATTCAGTTCAAGTTTTGTTCTCCTCTGATATTGTCAATTCCATCAAATTAATATTGCTGAAAAGCCTATTAAGTGTATTATGTTGTCATATTTATAAATTATGGTGATGCATTTGAAGCAATATTACATGTTCAGTACAAAATTGTTTATGGTTTGATGGTCAGTGAACTTATATTATAATTTTAATGTAAATGCAAAAGGTCCTATACTAATTTTCATGATTAACTATTAACTATTAACAGTTTTTGCCTTAATAAAATCCCAATTTTCTGCTTATTATTAGGTAGTAAGGTAGTTGTTAAGTTAGGTAGGAAGTGGGATTAAATCATCTAAAATATGGTCATGCAGAATAAGGCATTAATATGTGATTTGATAAACATTCTAGCATGCTAATAAGCAACTAGTTAACAGTGAGAACTGGTCCATCTGGTGCTACATGCACTTTTACAAGCAGTTTGGACTGAAATGTGTTGGGAGTGTGTGTACACAACCAGCCTACAATGATAAAGATCCACCAGTAGTTTTCTTTTAATTTAATAAAAATAAGTTGCCCCTTCTGAAATCAAGCCATTCTCAAATGTATGTGTGTGTGTCGTCACACCGACAAAGGCCACTCCCACAATAGTTGATTGACAGCAGCGTGTCACACAGACTGAACTGTTGTCCTACCTCAGACCCGCCCTGAGTGATCCTTCATCAGACCGAGATGCAGAGACAAGCAAGACTCCTAAGAGATTGAGGTGTTTGCTGTGGAATGTATTTATGAACATAGCAGTGATTTACTCCCAACATCTGAAGTGACTGAAGACGCAGAGGATTAACGTTAAGTATGGTTCTGAAGGGAAACGCGCCCTTGATCAACCAAAATGCGTTTATGTTCGCGCGAATCATTCATGATCCAGCCTCACCTACAGAAGCAGTGAGTATAATGTCTTTTAATCATTCTTTGCAAAATACCTTTCCTAATAATGTGCTAATTAGCAAGTTTCACTATGAATACGGCTAAAAAAAAGATCCTCCAAGAGTGCCTGGGAAAAGAGGGGCGGGATCAGCGGAGCTCGTGAAGATTTAATGGGGAAGTAAACAAAACAGAGTGATTTCAAAAAAGATGTTTTTGACTGGGTAAAATTTGCGATTTTTATAATATCTTAAAGAAATTTTAAAACAAACTATATTACAAACTTTCCATTGAGACCCAAATCATATTAGCTTGTGGAAAACTGGCTTTGTATGACTCCCTTAAAAAAGTAGTGTCACTCACTATAATGGAAACTATTCAGAACCCATTAAATTTTTCACTCTTTGCAGCCATTTTGCTATTTTTGTCCTCATTAATCTATACACAGCACCCAATATTGACAGAAAATCAATATCCATTTCTTCTGATCATCCTTGAGATGGTTCTACACCTTCATTTGAGTTCAGCTGTGTTTGATTATACTGATTGGAGTTGATTAGGAAAGCCACACACCTGTTTATATAAGATCTTACAGCTCAAAATGCATGTCAGAGCAAATGAGAATCATGAGATCAAAGAAACTGCCTAAAGAGCTCGGAGACAGAATTATGGCAAGGCACAGATCAAGGTTACAAAAGAATATCTGCTGCACTTAAGGTTCCTAAGCGCAAAGTGGCCTTCATAATCCTTAAATGGAAGACATGTGGGACGATCAGAAACCTTCCTAGACCTGGCTGTCCAGCCAAACTGAGCTATCAGGGGAGAAGAGCCTTGGTGAGAGAGGTAAAGAAGAACCCAAAGATCACTGTGGCTGAGCTCCAGAGATGCAGTCGGGAGATGGGAGAAAGTTGTAGAAAGTCAACCATCACTGCAGCCCTCCACCAGTCGGGGCTTTATGGCAGAGTGGCCAGACAGAAGCCTCTCCTCAGTGCAACATGAAAACCTGCATGGAGTTTGCTAAAAAAACAACTGAAGGTCTCAAAGATGGTGAGATATAAGATACTCTGGTCTGATGAGACCAAGATAGAATAACTTTTTGGCCTTAATTTAAGCGGTATATGTGAAGAAAACTGGAGAGAATCTGCAAGGAGGAATGGCAGAGGATCCCCAAAGGTGTGAAAACTTGTTGCATCTTTCCCAGAAAGACTCATGGCTGTATTAGATCAAAATGGTGCTTCTACTAAATACTGAGCAAAGGGTCTGAATACTTAGGACCATGTAATATTTCAGTTTTTCTTTTTTAATAAATCTGTATTGTTAGAGACAAAGTTATTGACATCTAAAGTGTAATTCTTCTGTCCAAACACTATTGCAACAAGTAATAATGTTACACAAGGCACTGAAATGTATTGCCCTGTTGCCCTGCTTGACATGATGGTGACTTCCACTCCTGAAGTGCTCCTGCACAACAAAGCATTTGATTTATTGCTCTCTCATTACAGTGACATTACAGTCATCGGGAGCATTGTGAGAACCCTCGGTCTGTAATAATGACGGCAATAGCTACGGTTTAGAGGTTATATTGGAGTTGAATCTGGGCTGTGTATTGGTGACATCATCTTTTCATGGGTGATCATTTATTAAAGTTATTTTTAATATGTTCCTTAGCTACTAGCTGAGCATGTATACAGTAAATTGCACATCCTATGTAAAGAATCTCATTTTATGTGTGATGTTGGTGGATGTGCATGCATTCTAATTATAAATGCCTTACAAAGCTACATCTTCAAAATCAACTTACAGTACAAGTAACCAATTTAAAGTTTGTAAAATGCAGTGAAAAAATTTGAATTAACTTTTGAAATTTATATATATATAAATAAACAGTTAGCTACAATCTTATTGTCAAGAAGTGGACTGGATGCTGTAGGTAAGTGAATCAAAAGTGTCTTTATTTACAGTGCAGTTATGTACAATGGTCAACGGAGGATCAACACAGGTGAGTAATGCAGAAATTGATCGTTTGCTGAGAATGAACAGTTCAACAATCTTTGTCTTTATAGGAGTCCGTGATCAGAGGAGAGTGAAGGAACAATGGAGACGATGGAGAAAGAGAGACAGACACATACCACACACGATGAGGATTACACGAAGAAGCCTGGGATGAACACAAAAGACTGAGGGAGCATGGAGAGGAGAGACGGGTAAGTAATCAGGTAAGTAATCATTAGAGATATGTCTTGCCTGGAGTTAGTCCACTTCATCTATCGATGATCGAACGACGAACTCGGACCAGGAGTGCTGTGTGGTGTGTGCTTATAAGTGGTGGCTGATGAGTGACTTGATTAGCAGCAGGTGATGATGACAGGTGAGACTGATGACTGATCTTTGTGAAGTGAAGCTTATACCGTGGTCAGAAAGTGACTGTATTTCTTGACAACACTTCATTACTAAGTTGAAAACATAAATGTTCTTAATTTAATAACAGGAAGCTGCTTAAGTTGTATATACTGTATATACATATGTATATGTGTATGTGTATGTATAAATATATATTTACCCCATTCTTTTACCTTCAAATCACTGGTATGGAAAAATTAGAAATGGACATTTTTATGTGACAAAGAAAAAAAAGATAGATAATAATAATTTAATTGTATTGTTTTTCTTCACAGCTTAATGCAAATTCTGAAATAAAAGTCATTTCTAATGATGACTAAAAATTTGATATAATTACTATCTATTAAAATGACAATATCCTTGTTTATTGAACTATTGTTTAGGACTATATGTGACTATCATGGAGAAAACGTGCTGGAGGGCAAGACAAAGCTTTTAGTTGGGCCACTCTGAGATAATAAGTCAGAGTTGAGAATAATTGTAAAGCCTCAGTCTTAGAAACGTCTGAAGCACTGCCTGAGCCAGTGCGATAAAAACCTGTGTTTTCTGAAAACCAATCACTAATACTCAGAGGAGCAGAGATCCAATTAATCTTTTGTGACATGATCTTCAGAGGGATGGCTCTTCTAACTCCTTGTGACATGCTGGGTGCTTGGATCGAATTTCTGCATGTTTCTCTCTCTGTCAGCTCTCTTGTAACTGACTGACTTTGAGTTACAGCGTGCTTTAACACTGCACTAAAACAATGAAAAGGAAATCAAATACACCCAGTTTGCTAATGCGTTCTCACAGTGGTCACTACAAGCTACATCTGTTTAATTGCTGTTTAATCAAATAAAACAGATATCAAATGGGCTCAGGCGGTGTTATTGTTTGGTTGTTGACTATCTATTATGACAAAACATTTATTAACAAAAAAATTAAGGTCCTTGGACAAGCTCCAGGTCTTTAATATATCTAAATAACAAAATAATTTGGTATTCCCATTATTATCAGCCTTTCCCAATGGTATCACAGCATGAGATGGCACCTTCTGGGCAACATACAGTACTTCATTTGCAAACTGCAAGCCGAAACAACACAAATACTCTACAAATGTCACCGTTCACTTTTCTGGTGGCAAAATATACCATCCTTGTTCTATGCAAGTTCACTTTACTAAATCATTTCCAGGAACAAATTATACCTGTGAATCTTAGCATCTGTGTGTAATTTGTGATTAAGTGGCTTGGATACAAAGCATTATTGTGAACTAATCCATGTGTGCTTGTTCATCTGCGTCATGATGTCATTAAAGACTATTTGCTCATCTGCAGTAAACAGATTCTTAACCCCAAACATAGACAAAACAACTATGTAAATCACCACTTTTAGATGGTTGTTTACAATTATATGTTTTTCAGATGACCTGACCTTTAACAGATGTTGTGTAGTCAACCTTTCTGCCTTTCAAAATACCTTTCTGCACTTTTTGTGCAACATAATGTCCACTGAGTGATGCTAAAACACAGCTTCAATACGTGAACCTCGGTACATTTTAATTACACTGATAGTAAGTATGTGTTGTGGCAGTTCAGAATTGAAATATCCATGGACTGATGTTAAATGTTAATGAAGTCATGTAGAAAATATGCCCTACACCCAATCCAACTTCAAACCTACCCGATAGTGTTTGTGTTAATGCAAAACTGGTATAAAAAGGCATTTGTTGGTGCAACCGTACCATTTCAACTTCCTTTTACACAGATTTGAGCTGTTTTGTCAAACAGTAGTTACACGGGATTGAACCTGTCAAGTACATCTCTGTACACCGTGAGCTACTTAACAAACCTACTGTCTGTGAAAACACATAGATACATATGATATGTGTTATGCAAAAGCATCAGTTTTCAAATATCACACCATATTAATATCATTTTGAAGTATTTGTGTGAAAATGATACTTTATTTATCAAAACTCATGCCATGAGACCACACTCTTAAAAACAAAGGCGCTTCATAAGGTTCAAAGGCGATGCCATAGAAAAAACACTTTTGGTAGCACAAAGAACTATTCAGTCGAAGGTTCTTTAAAGAACTATTTTTTTACATTTTTATAATCTGAAGAACCTTCTTTCACCACAAAGAACCATTTGAGTAACAGAAAGGTTCTTCAGATGTTAAAGGTTCTTTATGGAACCATTTAGATAAAAAGGTTCTTTTATGGCTTCATGAAGCACCTTTAGTTTTAAGAGTGCAGGTAGTGCATATTACATGGTAAATGGTTTCCTCAAGATTAAAAAAAAAGTGACATTAGCAGTGAAATGTGTTATTACAGTAAAATATTGAATTAATTGAATGTTACACCAAGTTACTGCTTAACTATGTCATCATAACTATAGCAACATTTTCATAGATGAAGGATGTCATGTGAAGAAAATAAAGGAAGTTAAGCGCATACGTTTTTATGCACATTTTTAGAATTTATGTTCACTTAGGCATTTCCACCTCATTGTTCCACCCATTTTTTTTTTTTTTTAAGCGATATCTCAAAATGTGCATAATAATAGGTGGCTGGAAATATAGCTAGTCTGAGTTAGTTGTTTGTTTGAACGTGATGCAGATTATCTTGCGATTGACGGAGTCACAGAATCAAGGACTTCCGAGAATGACCAGATGTTTAACTTTCTTTCTCATGTATGCATTTTTTGTTACAGTAAAAATAGTTTTCCGATATTTACCAATAAATTGCTTTCATGTGCACTGTTTAAGTAGATCTTGCTGAATCGTTCTTGCAAGTACATGATTTCGTGGTCAGTGATTTCGTAGATTTTCCTCTCAGTATGTATGTGCACGATTCACTTTGCAGAATGTTTTTCCTATCCAGACGAGGTTAATTCGAGATGCCCTGAGACAAAACATGTTTGTGCTTAGCAATATGAAATAATATTATTTAATTTGTACAACAATTTCGACCATCTGAATACCACGGTGAAATGAGACAAATGTATGCATACATGAGCACTGACTCTGACTGCAGGCTTAAACAAATAATACTTTTTTCCTCCTTCTCTCTCGCTCTTGATAAACCATGAACCGGGGGAAAAAGGAAATGCATTTTGGCTGAGATGTTGTTTGTATTAATGGAAAAAGTTGAAAAGGACCTTGAAGTGAAATATACTCATACACACCCTCCCCATATGTTTGGATGATCCATCACTTGAAACCAACCACATAGAAATTAATATGCAGTCCCATCGGTGGAACAGAGGGGTGCGTTTCCAGCAGAGCTTCTGCGGTGGGCACTAATTCCCTCCCCGAAGCCCAGTCTTACCCTCCTCCTCATTCCCACAGGAGCAGAGAGGACTGAAGGGGTGACATATCAGCTTCCCGCCACCCCACCACTCAGGAGATTCAGTAGCTGTGGGCTCGACCGCAGCTGCCACGCTTCAATTTATCATCCTCAAAGGAGAAGCCTGTGGCCCTCAAACAATCCTGATAGGATGTCCCATCACCAGAATACTGTTTATTTTGGCACTCATTATGACGCTGCAAGGCATTCTGGAGATGTCAAAATAGTACAAGACCATTTTTACGAAGAGTACCGCATATTAAATGTTGAGCACCCTAACTAGGGAAGCTTACTTTTCACACATAATTTGACAAATCCTTAATGACTACATAATCTCTACGGCAATGAATTGCATACAGTTTAATATAAAATACAGATTTAGATAAATACCTGGGGTTTCTGGTAATGAGTAAGCAAGGCACTAAAAAGAACGTAATCACATTACGTTGAGCTAGAAGGTATAATAAACACAGCCACTACCACAAACCGCCCCAATTTCTTTTGTTTTCACTTCATTGCTCCAGGCTGACAGACCTCCTGTGATCCCTCACACTAGCAGCTCCAACCTCATCTCGCCAATTAGACAAGGAGAACCAGAGACAATTGCCCTTGTCTGATAACTCACTAACTAACTAGATTCAGCCTTGGGTTCTGCTACTTCTTATAGACTACTGGAAGGTTTGAAGAGAAAATGCAACCAGAAGTCTTAGAAATCTAAGCTCTATTAGTGCTGATCCCAAAGGTTCAGGGTTTAGCTGGTTAGCCCATGCTAGTGCGTGCTGGAAATTATACAGGAACATGTCTGTAACTCCTGCAAATAACACATTACGGTAACACATTAGAATAGTGAACATATATTTCAGGGAACAAACTCCTAATTTGCTGCATATTAATAGTTAGTATGCTAGTAATTAAAATTTGTTTTACTTTTTCCATTAATGCAAACAAAATCTCAGCCAAAATGCATTTTTCATCAAGAGATAGAGAGTAGTGATTACATTTAGGTGTTGGGAGAATAAAGGGATCTAAAATATCATGTAGAATAAGGCATTCATTTATGATTTATAAGAACTAATACACAGCCAATGTGCTTGTAATGTGAATAATATGCATATGTTGTTAATAAGCAACTAGCTCATAGTGAGAATTAATTTGTAAAATAAAGGGTAACACTTTATTTTGAGAGTCCACTTTAGACATTCTACAAACAGAAAGCAAGTTTGCAACTACATGTCAACTAGCAGTCATTAGTTTTAGTAGACTCTCTGCTTAATATCTTCTAAGACGATATTTTAATGGATCCACAGCATACAGTACTACTTACCTACTATCAGAAACTTTGCAAGTATATGTCAACTTATTCTACTATCCCTAAACCTGCAAATTAATAAAAGTTACAGTAGTTGGCAATTAATTGACATGGAGTTACAAAGTTACATATAGTTATTAGAATGTCTAAAGTGGACTGTCAAAATAAAGGGTAGCCAAATAAAGTATTACCGACATTACAGGGGCTAATATCAATATACAGTGAGAAAAAAAATGTTGCTGTTATTTTTTTTTTTTTTTTGTCGCTATATTCTCTAGGGGCCTGTTCCATAAACCAAGATTAGGGTATAAGCCAGGCTTATTTCTGTTAGTCTGACTTATTGCTAGTTCATTTGTATTAAAATAAGTCCAACTATCTGCCATAAGCCTGGCTTATTTGGTAAACTTGTTTTATGGAACAGGCCCCAGGTTGTAAATCAGTGTAGTGTAAGCCGTGGGTTCAAAGTGGTCTGTGAAATAGGTGACTTGTCAGACTTCCAAAAAGGACAAATCATGGGAGCCTGGTTTGCAGAAGTGAATAGTGGGAGAAGACTAAACATGAATGATAGGAACCATCAGAAACAAAGAAACTCAAATCTACCGTGGGAAATGACAGCAAACCTCAATTTACACCTTGAAGATCTTTTTTCTACAAGAACCAGCCACATAGAACTTTACAAAGACAACATATATGGAAAGAACTGCAACTGATAAAAAGCTATATTAAGGCTGAATGCTGGTGAAATACCTTAATAAAGAAATATTGCCTATTTCACAGGTGTTCATATTATTTTGCAGCCCCAGATATATGTGTAGTTTAAGAATATACTATCTACTCTACCTATTCTCTAGTAGCATGAGTGCGTGCACAGACACACACACACACACAACTCCAATGTATTTGTTATAAAAGGGAAAACAAGAAAATTGTTCAAAAGCGTTAATTAAATTAAGACAAAATTGACTTGAATGCAATGATGAATTTGGTATCATTATTGTTTTTTTGTGCCAGTAAACTCAGCTCATTTTAACCAAATCATATCATCCAAAAAAATGCTGATTGCTTTAGTAGAAATGGATTCTGAAACAGCATGAGGTTTCTTTTTTCATTTGCTATGTTTTTGGCTAAGATTTACATGTTATAATTAGGCAGATTGAAAAAATATATCAGAATCCTGAGGTGTTTTTGCCATGATTATTAACTGAGGGTAGAGTGTAATGTTTCATGGATAAGCATTGAAATGGGGCCTTTTAGATAATATGCAGTGATTAGATAAACAGCTGGTGCTGTGAAGATTAAATATACCCCCACGTACAGTATATAAGGTGATCGTTTTAATTCCTCAATTTAAACAGCAACAGTTGCTTCAAAAGGAAATGCCAATTAAAATCAGAACTTAAAGTCATGTTAGCATCTGTTTAATAAGCCAGTTTGAGTTTCAAAGTGAGGGGATGTTCTGAAGATTATTCTGTGAATCTATGTATGATGGAGTAACATAAGGGTACACACCTTGATGGATTGCATCAAACTAGAGTCCATCTCAACGAAGCACAAAGTTCATTCGACCCTCTTTCCGAGAAACCTTCGGCCAGCTGAGGACCAGAGTGATTTAGTATAGCGTGAAGACCAAGGCTTGCATTTGTGACTCCTGAGGCCAAATGGACTGTTATATTTCAGGTGTGGTGTGATTTATACTCCGCTCTGCTACAGTTTAACTCAAAGGACTGCATTCTAAAGCCAACAATAAATCAACATGTCTCTTTAGAAAAACCTTTTGTTTTTCACTAGTCTCCCTCTTACCCTTAATTTATCGTGGATGTTAGTTTATTCCATATGTTTCCTGTTTTGTTTTTTTGTTTTTTCACATGTTTAATGTGTATGATGTAAGAGAGTAGCAAACATCCCATAGCTGCTCAACATGCAGATGAAGTTAGAAGGTGATTTGCGGATGCATAAATACAGCAGCACAATCCCATTTTGCATAGCATTTGATTAGTTCTCCAAAATAACAGCCTCATGCTTTACTCTTTACAATAAACATGTCGTTAGTTTAGTCGTTAGTTTACAACAGCACAGCACTGGTAAAGTAATGACCAAAGTTAAGCATAGAGTACTTTAAACCTTATGATAATTCTCTATGGAAATACTGGTAGCATGTGCTGATGAGGCACAATAATAGCACCTTGTCTTTCCTATATTATAAATTATTTTAAAGTATTATAAAGACGGAGTGCTCTGTAGGCCTCTCCAGGTCCAGAAGGAGTTTGACATATTCAGGTATCATCTAAGGCTAGCATTAAGTTCACTTAGCAGCAGAATACTATATTTGGGTTTGACAACGTCTCGAAATGTCTCATTGGACACGACAAGAGTCCAATTTAGCCGCAAGTTCTTTCTTCAAGTTGTCATTAACTGACAGCATCTTTTCAATTTGGGCGAAGAGAGAAACATTTGAATTGTGCGGCTAGCGCAGAACACAAGACTGACGTGGAGCGGCTCCAGTGGAAAACTGACGGCATAAAACTTTCAGATCAGGCAGCTTATTTCTCCGTCACTGTTGTGAGTCTGGAAAATGTACAGGTGTAAGTTCGGTTACAGAATGCGGTTGCCACACCCATAAATAACCGAACTGTGCATGAACGCAACTGTATTAAGAACTCAAAAACAGGATTGACAACCGTATTCTGATTCTGTGTGAACGTAAATGATTGTCTGTGATTGTGCAGAATTTAAAATGAAGTTCTCAAGTATATGGTTGAATGGGTGCTGTTAGAAAGAGAATCCAGCTGATAAAAAGATCGCAATAATCTACACATGATCCAGTCCACCTATTAATGTACTGTGAAGCAAAAAGTTGTGTTTATAATAAACAAATGTATTATTGTAACAATGAGAGGTAGAGGCGTGCGGATCCATGTGCAGACATTTATTAGTAACACACACAGTACAAGCAAGCATGGTCTTGGAACGGCGAACAGGAACATCAAAGGCCAAGACAGCAGAATAATCCAATAAATGTAGCGTGGGACAGAAAAATGGTTAACAGTGTCCAGTGGCGAAAGCGAGAGTCCGGGAGCAGGCAGGGTCAACAACAGGAACAAAAGAAACACAGGGAAACATGGAAGGCTTTACAAGGGGTTTAGACACACAATGATCAGCAAATCTAACAGAGACAAACAGGGATTAAATACATATCATGACAAGGTAACGAGGGGGATGAACCAATCTGTAGACATGGCAACAAACAAGCAGGGTGGAGACATTACAGGGTTGGTATGGGAATAACGCGAGACACTTCAAAATATAAGTCCTGAACATAGAACAGAGAGACATACGAACAATGCACATAGTCCGGGCTGGAGTGCCCTCTGGAGGCCTCCACGGGCAACTCCAGTGCAGCTTGTGACAATCATTAGATGTTTTTAACTTCAAATGATCACTTCTGGCCAAAAGTCAATATCTAAAGTAACTCTAAAAGTAAAACAGTTCATCCTCTGTTGTCCTTGCACATCCAAATCCACTAATTGTTTAGAACTGTTTTGGACTGTTTTCTTTTACAAACTGTGCTTAATCTGTGCATATTTCTCTGCTGATTCACTGGAGGAAGAAATGTTGGATAGAAGACTCACATTTTAGCTGGAAGAAATTTTTGAAGTTAAAATGTCTTAATGATGGATTTGTTTATCACAAACATACAGATTTTCACTTCACAAGATGCTAATTAATGGACTGGAGTGGTCTGGATTATTTGTTATCAGCTGTGTGACCTATCATTTTGACAAAACCCATTCACTGCAGAGGATCCTTTGAAAAGCATGTGACGCAATGCTAAATTTCTCCAAATATGTTCCAATTCGCCGATTTTGCGCAGGTGGCAATTTGAAATTGAAAGCGAGGATTCGGTGGGAAGAAACTCGGAAGTATCGCCTTGAATCACCGGAGTAGTGATGTCTTATTGTTGTGTAGCAGGCTGTACAATCCTATCAACAAAAAGACTGCGATAAACAGTTGTCATTTCTATCACTTTCTGAGTGACCTGAAAGTCTGTCATGACTGGATTGTGAAAATAAAAAGAGATATTGGACCTTATTTTCAGGTAAGCAAAATATCTGTATTAATTTAGCTACAGCAGAGCCAGTTTTTTACAAGCTAACGTTAGAAGTTTTACTCATGAGTCATCAAACTCATGTTATCAAAACTGATTCTCCCATAAGGTTACAGACAACACAGACAACATAAGGTTACAGACAACAGAGTATGCTCCAAACACTTTACCTCGGACTGCACTGTACGATCACTCACTGGTTTACATGACTGAAACATGGGTGCGTGCCAACTTTGTTTATGTGGAGCTGTGAACTGAAGCCCAGGATGAGGCTTGAGAGACGGAAGTTCGTGCCGTTTGTCATATTTCATAACCTAACCAAAGTGATAAGAATTCAATTTTCTTTCAGTTGTACAATTTGTACAGTAAAGTATCATTTACAGTATTGAAAGAATACTATTTATCCAGACTTAAAAGTATTGGGCATGTCAGATCTTCAATTGGTGATAAATTTGATAGATATTACAGATATTCTGAATTTCTGTCTGTGACATTTGTGCAATATAAAATATTTTATTTTTTGTGATTTTCCTACTCAGTGTTAATGATATCGAGACATCTGAGGACGCTGAAGAGGAGGACCAAGAGGAGGACCAGGAGGATCATTTTCTGATGTCTTACATGGGCTTGATAATTGTTGCATAATGACTCAATTGCTACATTTACATGCACCCAAATGATCTGTTAGTGGTGGTATTGATAGCTCAAATACCTTGCACGCATGCACAGTGCTTGGATGAATATATTTACTCATCGGATTTGGAGGAATTAAGCATTACAACATTTGCTCAGTATCTTGGCCTGAGTGGAAGTACATTTTCACCAATTTTCTTTTTTTTTGGTAAACTATTAATTTACTCCCCAAACCTACATTTTAGCTTACAGTTAAAAAAATAAATAAATAAATAAAATGTACATAGATGAGGTGTCATTTAAATGGTGTTATCTTGGTTTATTGTAATTTGTACAATAATTTATACAATTCTGCCCATTTTTTTCCATGTCGAAAATATTAAACCGCGGCAGCAGTTCTGGTAGTCCAAGTCATTGTTGTTTACCTTTCCTTCCGGGTTTCTTCCCACCAGAACCTCGCTTTCGCTTTTTTTAAATGGCGGCTGCGTGAAACTGGCATATGAAGAAACAAACTAATTTCCATCTTGGCCTGAGGGTGAGTACTTTTTCATTTTTGTGGTGAACTATTACTTTAGCTATTTAGGGTCATTCATTAGTATGTAAAAAATCTAAATGAAAAAAAAAAAAAAAAAAATACATCGATTTAGCTACTGATTACCGATTGTCTGAATTTGAAAGACTTCCCTTTAGCAATAAAGAGGAAAAAAATCGAAATGCCACAGCAGGGTTGCTACTGAATGGCAAACATGATCGTTCTATTGGGGACACATTTAAACATGTAACTGTATACAACCAAATTAGTTTCCAAGGGGATGTGATTCCTTCGAGAGCTGCAGCCATTGTTATTACTGCCTCCTCCTCCTCAAGAACTCCTAAAAATTTAACAGCATTCCTGATGGGATTTCTCACTATCATGCTTTTTGAAGTAGTGTCATTAGGGATGTAATCATTTCATTCTGCATTTGGAGGACATGCATTCGACAGGTCAGTTCTCAAGCATGTCACTCCCGCTCAACACAGATGATGTTAAAAACCTGTCTGGTCTGAATTTGTCATTGATTTATGTATGAAAGCACTACAATATAAGGTTCATGGTTTTTTTCAAGATCCATCTTTTTTTCTTTTCTTTATTTATCAGAAATGTTGGAATGAAAGAAACACGCAATTTTAAAAAATGATGTCCCGTACTAGTAGTGACATCATCTTTGATGTAATTACAAATGAGTCCCTATTCAGCATTTAAGCAGCCCAAGGGCACAATGGTAGCATTTCGAGCTTAAACCTTTACCTGTGCCAGTACTACATTTTAACACACTAAGCATTTTGTTAATGGACAAAAAATAAATGTATAAAAAATACCACTCATCCCTGAAGGTATACACTGCAGAGGGCATTTATCATGTGATATAGTGAGAGAGTCATAGTAATTTATTAGGAATTAGGGGAACTCAGACATGACCCAAATACATAAAGCCCACTTAATGCCGCCTCATGGTACCGCTCGAGGAACGTTATGTCAACACTGTAAATGCACAAGTCCGCCACATAAATGCCAGAGCATTACAATAAAGTATTTTGAGGCAGATTGAAACAAGTAAAATATGTATAGTAATGATTTTCAGGTAGTGACTCTGCGTTAACCTCTGCACTGACCAC
The DNA here is from genome assembly GCA_032361065.1 of Enteromius trimaculatus. Taxonomy (NCBI): domain Eukaryota; kingdom Metazoa; phylum Chordata; class Actinopteri; order Cypriniformes; family Cyprinidae; genus Enteromius; species Enteromius trimaculatus. Next base: position 14,344,173 of record JAUMHP010000057.1, read on the forward strand.
AGAAGCCATGGAAGATGCATCTCATTGCAAGACCTACGATGTGCTTCAGCTAAAAATGGGATCAAGCCCATTTTCTGGTGTTGTATTCTGCTCAGGGCTTTAGTTGGCACCAAGGGCACAAGAAAATGCGTTTCCATTATCGAAGAGCATCAGCAGCTGATTATTCAGCTGCCCTATTGAATTAGCAGCTCCACAGGGTCACCTGTGATCTCACTCATTACCCCTTGCTCCTCTCCAAAGTCTCCACTACCATACTGATCACAAACTGTACATTTTTGGGGGCGATAAAACCAGTTTGCATCTGTAAATATACAGTATGCATACCAATTCTTTAAAATTCCTTAATATTGTAGTGTTCTCCAATTTGTTTAATAAATTCTACCGAACAATGTCAGCTGAGACCTTTTCTGTGGTTCTATTTTCCACTCTTTTCCTGATTTTTCAGCCCACTGTGCCTAATTGATGTGGAATATGAGAACTTCAAGCCTTGGCAGTGGTAAATGGCAGTTCATTCATTCATCTTGGTTATGGGGTCTAACTCGTACCCACAGTTCCTTATTTTCCTGTGCTATTAAAGGGCAAATGGAGAGAGACTCAACTGAGGTGGATTTAAAGGCAGACACACTTTATCATGGTGAAGTTTAAGGCCATTTGGGGTGCTATTCCTGTCGGCATATTCCATTTCACATAAGAAATCAGGTCAGACAGTTTCATAAACCATTCATGTTTGCTGGGGAAAAAAGCTATACATTTTTTATTTGCATTTAACTGATGAGAATTACATCAAATATCATAAGACATTCTGTAGTTATTAGATATTATTATGCAGGCTAGTATTTTATGAAGTGAATATACAGTCATTAAATAAATAAATATGAGGGCACACTCCACTACAATATGCAAATCCCAGCAACAAGATAAACCGAGCAACACAGTAATATTAAAATCACCTAATGAGGAAATAATTGAGATGGTGTCATATATTAACTAATAAAAACGTTGTTTTCAGAAGAGTTTTGTTTATATGGTGATAATGCAGTATAATATTTCCTGTATAATATATCCAGTATAATTCCCATGTGATCTCAGACATTTTACAAAATGTGAATTTTCCAGGCACAGGATTTACAGACAAACTTCTTGGCCTCAAATCTGAAGAGCTGAAATTTTACCTCTCAATACAGATGACATCTGCTCTTCCGAGGAGTTATGAGAAATCATTCCTTATTGAACTGAAATAAATTATTATACAGGTCTTATTATTGTGCACAGATTTAAACCAATTGAGAGGTAGAGGCTTCACATGAAGAGTAGACCCCATAATTGGGTTAATGCTGTAAAATAAGGAGGAAAATAGGAAAGAAAGTGTAATTTAGGCACCATTTCAGTGCATTTAAGTGTCTTAAAAGGTCATAAAAAAAAATCATCTCTCAGTCTTACAAATTTATGACAAAATAAAGTTTTGAGCATGATTTTAAATGTGCTTTAATAGGGTTGAGGGACTATAATGAATCAGCCTCAAGTAGCCGGACATTGGTACTTTTTTTGGCATTTTCCTTAAGCACAATAAAATAAGTAAATCACCTATAAACAATAAATTGACATGTATGTCAATTGAATTCCTTCATATATTACACTGTGGCCTATTTTATGACTTTGTTTTTTGTAGTCAAGTAGCCGAGTTTCCAAGGGGTGGACCAAACACATCCAGCTCAAAATTAAATTAAGCTGGTTAAATTATTTTGATGAGTTAAAGTAATGGAAAAAATAAAGAATTCTAGGGGATTATTATTATTATTAACACTGGATTGCATATAGTAGAAAATTATATCAAAAATTAAACTGAACCCTTTGTGCTATTACTTTTGAAAGTTGATTAAAACGTAAATATGGAAAATCAATATGCATTAGATGCTCGGGGAGCAGGCTCTGGGTGGTCTTTGGGTGGGTGTTTAATTTTAATTCCAAGAACCTAAACTTCAAATAATTATACAAAAAAGTGCTAAAGGTTGTAAAACTACTTTATTCACGGTGTTCACAGATGTGTTCTGATTCTGTGAAAAGAGTACTCAGAAAAGCTTTTTATCACTAATCAATTCAAATGAAATCAGTGTACTTGGTTGAAATCCATCTCATTAAAATTTCTGAACCACTTTCTACCTGAGGTCATGCAAAGTCAATTTTATGATGTGAATTACAGCAATAAGGTGTAGGTTGGTCTCATCTTGATTCAGCACGTTGATGATTCGTTCTTTCCAACAGCGGGCTGTTTGTTCATAGACCACTGCAGAGGGGCTCCTTCTTTATTGGTTTTCCCACATGCCTTTTAGATGCTGTGATGAACATCTGTTATGTGTGCACACTGCTGCAGTGTAGTCATAAAGTGCAACCTTAGCCCTGGTGAATAATATCCATTGACAGCCAAGTCTTGCCCTCTAGTGAATTGTGCGTTCATGATTCCAGAAATATCCATGAAAAATCCAAGATGAGCCTCCAACCCCATCGCACTACAGGAGACAGACCTCATACTGTGAGGCCTGCACTGTTAAAGCAGAGGGAAGACATTGTGCTCTTAATCATTAATTATACTCCGACATTAAGCATAATGTTGTTGTTTTTTTAGCTACAAAAAAACCCAATATATATTTATGTGTGTGTATATATGTGTGCGTGTGACCCTGGATCGTGTGTGCTGTGTATATTTATTATGTACATATAAATACACATATACACATGCATAATTACACATGAAATATATTTACATAATATTAAATATAATAATAAAAATATATCTTTGCCAGTGTATCAATATACATATAGTGCTGTCAAATGATTAACTGCAGTTAATTTAATCTAAAATAATTGTTTTTGTTTACATAA
>JAUMHP010000057.1:14347152-14364508 GCA_032361065.1 Enteromius trimaculatus
TATATATATATGTATGTGTGTGCGTATGTGTGTAATGTGTATATTTATTTTGGGTTAAATAAATATAAACACATGCATGTATATATTGAGGAAAATATGTTGTTTTTATATAATAATATATTTCTACATAAAATATAATAATATAAATATATAATAGTCTAAACATAAATATATTCAAAATATACTGTATGTGTGTATTTATATACAGTATGTAAATATACACAGTACACACAAATATATATTATGTAAACAAAATTATTTAGACGCGATTAATGGCAAATAATTGTTTGACAGCACTAGTATATACACATGTACATTTTTCTCAATATATACTGAATGTGTGGGTATTTAATGCAAAATAAATGCAGTACACATATATTATCACCTTGTATAATTTTATACAACAATTCTATTGCATTTTAACTGAGCAAAAGCACTGTTGAGAAACTGCAAGGGATCTTTTTGTGGCTGTGCCTGTACGTCTGATCTTCCCTTCTTACAGTAGCAGCCTGAAACGTGACAACTGGGCACAGAAATCATGCTCTGATGTGGAAAATTGCCCCATTATTTTATCATCAAGGGAGAAGTGAGGTTTATAAAAGCCAGGGACAACAGATGCTGAGTGGAGAAAGGCGAACAACATTGAAAATTGTCTTTTGGTTGATATGGTCATCTACGTCTCATAAAAACGCCCTGTTGTGAAACATAAGTTCCCTTATATTTTCCAAAGTGCACAGTGTGAAGGCCACATCATACTGGGAGCTGTATGTAACTGTTAGAGCCACTTTGGACTAGTAAATAAGCGATTGTAAAAAGAATATAAAATTGCACCCTTCACAAATTCACTTTCTCCCCTTGACAACTTGTTTCAGAACAGATGGTGTCACAAACAGGGGGTAGCGCTATTAACAAATTCCTCTCTGACTGGGCATAAGTTGAGAGCTGTGTAGGAATGCCAGGACATGGCACATGTTCGTCAGCTCAATGAGTCTTGCAGAGAAAGAAATTTGGTGTCTGACACTTTGGCATCAAATCTCTCAGGTTTACCATATCAAACTGTTTCGCTCTCAGACACATAACTATCAAACTAGCGAGCCATGAAGTTGAGAATTGTCCAGACAAATTACAGTTTTCAAGATGTCATAATAGTGAAGATGTCACCTCCGGTCTGCAAATGCTGGGTGACAACAAATATGTTCTCCTTGCTAAGATAATACACAGCGCACAAAACTAAACCGCAGATCTCATGGGTCACCCTGCTAAGTCAGCAGAGAGAAAGAGCATATGTTCACTTATTTCCCTCGTAAAGCTCAAACTGTTTCAAGAAAAGAGAGTGGCTATGCAAAGATCTTGTTAGCGGTTTCTTACTGGGCTACTGTTTAGTCAGCCGGTCATTATCGTATATCATTACAGGTCATTATCGCTGTTGTACCACTCAGAAGGGGTTTATTTTGTGATAACAGTTAGCTGACTATAAATTATCCTACTAATTTCATGGCTACCTAGCAAATAACATAATTTGATGATTTGAGCTTTAATTATTGCATCTTATTTGTACCATTTAATGAAATACTGCAACAATAGTACATTAGTAATTTGTTCATTACTGTATATCTGCAATACAAGGTTTTTTCTATGGGCTATTTAACTCACATAATTAACTACAGCGATATATCGCCCTCTATTTTAGGTCTGCTCTCATGGAGCTTTGTGTTCCTCATATTGGCGTCTTGCTTTTTCCCAAGATATTACATTTTTACAGAGCGGAGTGATAAAAAGGTATAAAAAAACACAGTTAAAAGAAAAAAAAAAATGTTTCGCTTCACTGTAACATCTAATAGGACTATTCATTTGCATTTATCCAAGTCCAAAAATTATGTAATATCATTAACATTAGGTTGAATCAGGTGAAAAGGCTCTGGTCATTTGCCGTTTACAAATTTTTTTTTTGTTATTTTTTCAAAATTTGATTAGATTTCTGACAAAAAGCTGTGTATTTAACACAAACAAAAGGCATTTTAACTTTAAACCATGCATAGATTATGGACAAAATATGAGTCTGCAATCTGTAATAACAGTGATAAATCCTACTTGGTCTCATGGCCTTGGTGCACCTTTTAGTGAGACACAGAAAATACGTACAAACAAATACATATCACTGCGGTTTCCAAAAGAAATGAACACTGGGGGGGGATCAAATGCCGCTTAAAATAAACAACAATACAACACCGATACATATTTGCAGTAGAATATAAAAATCAGTTATAAAACATGGAACATAATGAATAGTCTAGTCGTTTCAATAATTGAGAATCAATTTAGAATACTGTAATAATTCAGCAGTCAGTGCTGGCAGCCGGTAATAGGTATTTCTTTAGAGATTACTTATTTTTGTGTCATTTAGGCAAGACTAGGTTGGGTTTTTTGTATTAGTGGTGTTATGTCACTAATAAGAGGGGGTCTCGCCCAGGGAGTAATTCCATGTAGAATCACAAATGCACAAAATCTGAGTTTCGATTAAAAAAGCATAATTTTCGCACAATTACTGGAAGCATATCATGTTATGACTTCAAAACAATATTAATATGCGGGGAGATTTTCTTTTGAACGTTAGTATCAAGCATATCCAGCTTCATATCTATGGGTTTTCACAGACAGTAGATTTGTTCGGTAGCTCACAGAGTACAGAGATGTACTTGAGAGGAGAGGCGCTTCGGTTCAATCCCGTGTAACTAGAGTTCGACAAAACAGTTCAAATCTGTGTAAAAGTAAGTTGAAAAGCCACGGTTGCATCAACAAATGTGTTTTTATTTCAGTTTTGCATTTGTTAACGCTATCAGGTAGGTTACTATCAGTAACCTTTAGCGACAGTCCACAGATATTTCAATTCTGAACTGCCACAATACATACCAATACCAAACTGATGAAATGTGCCAGGTTTCACATATTGAACCTGTGCTTCAGCGCGCTCAGTATCGTAAGGCATGTAAAAACGGTGCTGCACAAAAGTGTACAGAAGTACATCTTTTTAAGAGACCAGGTTGGATAAATCATGCCCTGTGTTCGTTTCACATCAAATATAGAGATATTTGTTATCAACATTTTATAGTTTCTTACAAATATGCAGCTTTTTTACATCACAAAATGTGCTTGTGGAATGTTGTTATGCTTTTGTCGTTCGGGCTCGCATTCTCACGCAGCCATTTTCAAGGAAATGAATGGATAACTCAGCGTCAACAAAGCCTGAAGTTGCTTTTTAAAGCTCAATTTTTTGTTGCTTACATTACACGGGTCGTGAAACACTCACCCCAACAGTCAAAAGTCACTCTCTGTGGGACAGCCTGGCGTACAACCGAGGATGAGTTAATCCGGCCGCTTAATTCTGTGCTTACAGCTTCAGATGGGGTAGGAATTGTCTGTCTTTGATCTCTCAAGGGTTCCGCTCTCGCTCCCGTAACCTGAGCATCTGGTCACACAGATCAGTGATCAAAGAGATGAATTCGCTCGGTGAAGTCAGTGGGTTCAGTCAACAACAACAGACCCTAATCCTGTTGTGCTTACTGAAATTGAAATGGTACCATCCTTTCAATTAAATGTATTGTTTCAAAACAGTTGTTCAGCTCATTGTCATAAAAAGCAGAAGAGAATACGTAATCAGCAATTGGTTCCTTCTGGATTTTTTAGTTTTGTTTTTTAGCATATAGGGTAGAGTGGGGGAAAAGGTCCCCCACGTTTATCCTAACTATTTGGTTGAATTCTACAAATATAATACCCACTGCAAATTAAACATCTGGTTCCATGTTCAGAAATTACAGCCTCAGCACCTTCAGAGCGTCTAAATCTGGAAACATCTGTTCAGCTAGCACTTTCTGCTTCTTGAAATCAAGGCTCAAGAAGTGAGAAACTGCTCTCAAATCAAAATATAACAAATTACTCAGCATCCTTTGAATGTACGCCAGTGATTAAAAGCATTAAGATATCGGGATGATGTCAAAGTTAAACGCTGCATGAATATTTAAGACACTATTGTCTAATTACACATGATTACTGTAATTAAGAAGTTCAGGACAAAGGGTCGAGCAGTTACTCTATTTCCTAAATGGTAGCTGTCAGTTCAGCAGCAAAGCGCTCAAAAATTCCACTTTCTTTCCCCTTCAGTCCAACATATTGATTTTTTAAGGCTGGCCAATTTTGCAACCGAGGAGCATAGCAAGGTTAATGAGGCAGATGGCACTAAAGGAGACTTGTTAAAAGTCTTTGTTGATGACTATTCAGTGTTATAACATTCTGCGTTGTTTCAAAAATACCCTCAAAAATATACCCCTATTGTTTTTTGTTTCTTAATATATAACAATATTTTCCTTCAGAAGGCTTCAAATGTCTTCTAGAAAACTCTTAATGTTATCCTTTCTTAGGCCAATTTCCCAAAGAGGCTCAGTCTGTGCCAAAGAGATTTTTGACGTCTGGAAAGTTTCCATTTCGCTGGCCTCTTGGACCCTTTTCTGACAATTGCCCTCCTTATCCTGTTGCTCAATTTGGCTGGAAGGTCTGATCTCAACAGTGACTGGGTTGTGCCACAAATTTTCAATTTTGTTTCAGTGGACTTCATGTTGCTAGGAAGGCCCATAGCTTCAGCAATCTCTTTATAACCTTCTGTAGCCTTTCTCCCCTCAACAACGTCAACTTGACAGCTTCACAGCTCCTAGGACTTCATAACTTCAGGATTGATTTGAGCAGTTATTTTAGGGGGAAAACTTCACAAAGTCAGTTATATTTCTTGTGCAATCAAGCAATGAAACACTGGTCGATTCAAAGCAATCTATTAGTTGACATTACATATTTGCTAAAATATAGTACCTGTTTACTTAATAACTATAACGACATATTCAAATATTTGAGGATAGTATGATTTTTTAAAAATAAATTAATACTTTAATCCAGCAATGAAGTATCACACTGATCTAAAGTGATAGTAAATACTTTGACATTGTCATTAAAGTGTATTTAAAATTAATGCTGTTGCTACTAGTCATCAAAAAATAAATTAATTAAAAATGTAGGTCTATGAAGATTTTAATAATTTCCATAAAGATAAAAAAGGATAACAATACAGAATGTTCCTTGAACATAAAATCAGTATAATAGAATATTTTCTGAATGTTTATGTAACTTAAAAGAATTCAGCCATTATGGGAATAAATTGCATTTAACATTTATTAAATGTAATTATTTAATATTAGCAGATAAATACTATTAATTGTATTGATATTTCACAATAACACTGTTTACTGTTTTAGAAACCTCACTGAACCTGGAATAACACTGGATTCTCATGAGACACCCAATGAAATACAACTGACAAACTCTTCTTCCATTACTTTCCTGAAGTCTGTCCTCCATCGGGTCACAGAACCACTTACTTTTACCCATGTGAGATTCAAACATGACCTTTTTGAACAAGAGTAAACACAGCACTGCCCTCACTTGACTGGTGAAGAGTTCTCAAGTACATGTGACCCATCGTTCTCCTGATAAACTGACATAAGCTTATTTGTACTTTTTAGATTTAAAGTGCATTTTTATAACCATATCTAGATAACCTGATTCATGTTGGACTTTCAGATGACCTGAAAGCACCTATAAACATTTTATTGAAATGCTGAATCTGTGTCTACCTGCCAGCAGCTTTCACACAGCAGGTCCATTCCACAAAGTGCTTGGCTTTGATGAAACCATCCTGAACTGCCAATGTGTCCAACCCATATTCTCTTCTTCATTATCACTCAATTTATGAATTTTAAGAATGAGAAGTTAAGTCTCTTTCACATTTAGGTTTCCCCTGTGCTGTTTACTTAAATCCAGTTTATTCAAATACCAAAGATAGTAGAAATGTGCAATTAGAAGCAACAAAAACTACTTAAGTCAATATTGTTTATTCCCTTTTATTTATCGCTCATGCAATTCTGAACACCGTAATGTAAATGTATTTAATTAAACTGATTATAACCCCTTATTCTCTGCTTCAGTCACCATTCTATAAATCTTTTTACCTGAGAAAAGGAATTTACAGGATGTCAAATTTCATAATTAGGTGAAAAGAATCTGACTTCATAGTATCTTTTATTTATGATGTTTATTTACTTTTACTTAATACTTATGCAATTCTGCATACTGCAGAACATCAATAATCACAATTAAATTGATTACTAATTTTAAAAAGTACATTCAAAATGAATTATCATTAGAGAAAGGTCTAATGGAATATAACTTCATTAAATTGTTCAATTTAAAATGTGATTCAAAGTGGTATCATAATACAATTTTGTCAGATATCTTGTGTAATAAAGTGCTTAGACATCTGCACTTACAGTAATTCATCACTGCTTTTTATATTTCACTGATTGTCAAAACCTTGTACTTACAGCCAATGGACAGTGTCACTTTGACATTGATTTTGAGAGAAAAAAAAGAGCCAAATGCCTTCTAAGAGCATACGATGGTGATAGTTGCCTAGTGATTAAAGCTGTGGGTCCCAGAAAGGCCGATTCATGAACTGTCACCATTGTTCCCTTGAGCAAGCTACTTAACCTCAGGCTGCTCCTGCAGGACCAGTCCTTTACTAAGTGAACTGCGAGGCACTTTGCATAAAAAAGCATCTGCTAAATGTCAAAAACCGTAAAAAGCCTGATAATATATTTACAGCCAAAGTGAGAAAAGGTCAGTGATATATGAAAAGAGAAATGGATGTCAGTAAAAGCTCAAGCGGCTCAGACAGTGAGAGAGAACAAAACTCTTGATTACAAAACAGGAGATTTGCTAATTATTTGTTTAAAAGGATTATTTCACCCAAAATCGGCATTTGAACCCAAGAAGCATATTATTCAGACCAGATTTGTGAACAACATCAAACGATTCATTTAAAAGATCCAATTCTAAAGAATGTTTCTTCCATACTAATGAACTCTCTTGAACATGCAAAGAGAGTAAGATTACCACTGACTCTTATGACTTCAGAAAACTTCAAATATGGTATGTGAGTCATATGAACCACTTTTTTTTTGTCATTTTGGAGCTTGACAGCCTCATTCACTTTGAATATACTGAAAAGAGAAGGAAGTCGAGCAGATGTGCAACGTCACTGGTAAATGATAACATAACGTTCTGGTGAACTACTTCTTTAAGGTCTGCAAAGCAAAAGAAAACCCAGATGTAAACTTACTAAGAACACAAGTTAGACTTGTGACTTGTGAATTACTCGAGGCATGCATAAGTCCGTTGGTTTCTCTTTGTCCCTGGATATATATTATTTACAAGCAGTCTTTTCTAAGTATATTTATAAACAGGATGAGTTTAAGGCTGTCATATCACTATACGCTGAAATAAAATCTCAAGGCTTACATGAAAGGGATATAAGAATATTTCCATCTGATCAATGTTTTCCACAATTTGATGTTGTTTTTATACCGTTAATATTGATTTTACAAGTAGAGCTGAGAGACAGGGCAACAGGCCAATAAAAGTGTTCCCAGTCAGACAGAAAATAGTCATTTCCTGCTCTTTTAAATGGAACATATGGTTGTATTGCTAACAAATATACTAAAAGGTTTATTAAATAAATAGGTCAGCGCTGATTAAATAAAGTGTTGTGAGCAGTATTGTGTGCTCACTATTCAAATAAATGTCATTTTGACAGACCAAGGCGGAAAGTCAATAATACCAGGAGGTCAGATAAGCAATATAAATAAACCTGCCTAAGCATTTCAAGCGTATTAGAACAGTGGCTTCAGGGTCATGTGACCAGATAATATTTGCTTCCTGTCCATCACAAATCCCGTAAAAAACCATCAGATGAAACCTCTCAGGATTTAATCAATGACATGGATTTGGGTCACTACTGTAAACGTCCATCGTTCTTCACTGGGGTGAATCAGTGTCATTCCTGTAATAGGATGTTGGCAGCTTACAGAGGCTGGTGTTTTATGATGATAAGTTGCAAGTTTCCAACTAAATTTTACAACAGACTTTAATAGGAATACAGTAGCCCTCTTCCATAAATGATTTGCTGATGACTCAGTTTTAGTCTTTTTACACTGCCTGGCGTGATGCCCAGATCAGAGAGGCATTGTTTCTTCATAGTGTACTTGGCATAGTTGATATTTGCATTTAAAATATCCATCATCCTTACTCTGCTTCAGCCATATTGGTTATTAAGCAGATTGTACAGACTGTTAGAGAATATTATGAATAATAGCCTTTCTAAATATTAGATTACAATGACTTTAACATTTTACAGTAAGCAATATATATATATATATATATATATATACACAGTACTGTGGAAATGTCTTAGGCCACTAGTATTTTCACCAGCAAAAAAAGGTTTTAAGTCAGTTATTTCTATTTTTTGTGGTAGCATATCAGTTGGAAATATCAGTTTACATTTCCAAACATTATTTTTGTCATTAATTGTAATAATGCAGTTCAATTATTGCCTGCACAAGGAGTCTGACAACAGCCAGTGCCAGACTAAATACAGAAGAACTGTGGCAATGTCTCCAAGTATCTATAATATATATAATAAAATATTTTTTTATAGAATATATTAAAAAAAATCTTACTTTTTCCAAACTTTTGACTCATGCAAAAAAGTAAATATTGTATAAATTATATAGTGCATATAAACACAAACTCATATTAGTAATGCATCATTTATAGCAATAAAATAAATAAAATGTAGACTGACAATTATTATAGTTTAAGTTAGCTGCTTTGTTCGACGTGATTAAATTTATGAGAGCAGAGGACCGCAAGCAAGTATCTATCAATCTTAGTGGTACATGTCAGCACAGGAGTCCACAGAGGCTAATGAAAGTGTTTGGTGGAAACTAATGCCAAACAAGAAGTCCCGCTGGATCTAAATATAGCAGTTTCGTATTTTCCATCACTCCCCACTGTTTTCCAACTGGCCTTATTTCAGGACCCATTTGGCAACAACATCAGTACAAATATTGCACTAAATAAACAAAAATATATTTAAAAACAAACGCTGAAACTAATTAATATTAGCATGAGCTATAAAGGGCCGTTAATACATGTAAGAAAAGTTATTAACATGCATAAAAAAGCACCAAAAATTGTATTTTACCTACACTTCAGTTCACATCAACTAGCAATAATTACAATTTATAAAGTATTTTATAATCAATTTAATTATGCGAGAATATGAACGTCCACTCCAAAACCGATTTAATTTATCAACAGCATTTTGTACTGCACTGTATTTCCTTGTCTTGAGCAATCAATCACAAACAGTAACTATTCAGTCAGAAAAAAATATTGTTTTAGCCACAGATTACCTGACAGACGTTATTGCCGAAGTATTTCAAAGCTACTGAGCTTTTCATGCCACACATATTGTTCAGTCACATGAGGCTATAATCAATTCTGATGATGGATCAGTGTTGTTTAGCCATAAATTTTAACTTTTGGCTTCAGAGCAAATCTGCCTTGAGCCATTTGTTATTTGTTATGTGTAAAACTATCAATTCATTGTCTTCTTTTGGCACAGCTCACCCCTCTTGGAATTCAATTAAACTGACTTGTGGATAAAAAAAAAAAAAATATGTTTAAGACTTTAAACAAGGGACATCAAGCTAATGGACGATTAGCACAATGCCATTTATGTATTTTATAACCACAAGGCAAAAACAAATATTATGGAGGAAAACTACTAGTGAAAAAAAATTTATATTAGCACCCATTTATAAATAAATCTCTAAATTACAGTGCATTCCCGTTCAGTCAAAAAAAAATCTACATGACAAAAAATGACTTATAACACTAATAGAGATTAGTAAGCTTCTGCTCAGACATTGATCACCAAGCCACAATAATCCTAAATATTCAATATATAAATAGTTATATATTCAAATATTCAATACTGTTGCAAATCATTCCATGAAATGGGCACCTTTTACATTTTGTAGAGTCATTTTTAAACATACAAACACACACAAACATGGAATATGAACCAAAAGAAATTAAACTTTAAAACTAAAACGCATTCTGTTCCCAATGTTATCAAAGTTATGGTTTATGATCAAAAATATGTTTTATTAAGACAATTAAACAAATGGTTAAAATTTCTTTTAAAATGGACTAGTCCCTATGCTAAAGTGTTACCAAATAAACAGTCTTTTAATGTGACAGATAGATATGTTATGTTTGAAGAATCTTATACCTCAACTTGAATGTCATATGAGAGCAGAACTTGCCAACTTGAAACTGTCTCCTATGGAATCTTAAGTAAAGTCACTCCTGAAACAGAATAAAGAACCTTTTTAGTTCAACTGAATATTAATAGTGCATAAAAAATGCTCAAATATTTGAAAAATTCATATCTTTTTGAAGGGTTACCTGCAAGAGGATGCAATATGTGCAACATTCATCTGTTCATGTTTTAACTTACACACCATCCCACAGTCCTATCTCTCCTGTGCTTTCTCAACTACACTGGCTTCCAGTTCAGTCACGTATTGATTTAAGTTTTTATCTTAACTTGTAAAGCAGTACATGGGCTGGCCCTAGAGTATATTTGTAAATTGTTTACAGTGTGTCTACACCACCTCAGACTCTTACTCTGTACCAGCCTCGTTGTAAACTCAAAACTAAGGGTAAGGGGTCGTTCTCTCGTATTGTTGAATTCAGGGAAACAAGAAAGACTGATAAAGGGGAAAAACACAGGTTACATCCATAATGACGAGCAACTAAACATAGGACAGTCAGGTGCTTAAATACAAGACAAAATGGGCGGAGGAACAATGGGCAGTCATGACAACAAACAAGGTGGGTGGAGACATGAATGAAAAACCAAGACAACAGACAAGGTGGGCGGAATGAGTCTATGAAGCGCTGGAGTGTCGTCCAGTGGCCCATTCAGCCTGGCCGTTACAGTAAGAAAGGCACATTACAAATACAATGCATTATTATTATTATTATTATTATTATCACATTAAACAATCTTTGTAATGTATATATATTTAATACAATAAAAAATTATAATAAATTCAACTCAACAACAGGCTTTTGTAATCACTGCATAATATGAAATACTACTCCTTTCATGAAACAACTCATCTACCTGTGCCAAACAATGAGCAGATCTTTGCAGACGAATCCAAGCTTTAGGCTGTCACACTCTGGTTTATACACTGCACACTTGGCTGATGCAAAGTAAAGGAAGAAAGAAGCTTGATAAGAAGCAGCCGGTCAAAAAAGCCCTGCAGCCCAATTGGGACACAAAGAACTGTCCAGGCCCATTACAAAAAGACATGTTTTCCAGCACATCACTTAAAGTGCTCTCACTACAGAGCCACTACAGCAGCCTAAAGAGTTCACATACATGGTGGCCCGCATAAATCCTTAATAAAACAGAGGACTGTGAACAAGCTTTGACAAGCTCGCATGCACTCAGAAAAACATCCACCCACCTTGTAAGACCACTGCATTCACTATTTGTTTTAAAGCCAGCATACATCTTTTGATTGCCAATAGCTCTTTAAATCTAAATACTAAACCTTAACAAGCAAGAGAAGACTGAAATCAAATTGTTTGACTTGGATGATGATTTATGTACTTTGTAAAGCCAAAAACCCATAAACAACTGCATTCAATAGCCTACTGAGAAAATTAATAAAATAGCACAAGGCAGCTGATGGTTATGTGACCGCCATCCACTACAGAAGAGGTCAACACTGTCCGAACCTGCTATAAATCAGATGTCCCAAGCATTTAAACATTTCACCTATATACTGTCATGACTGATCTCTTTGGATAAAAAGCCTCTGCGGATAGTCTCTTCACTCACAATCTCATTACACATATAGAACAATAGAGCTTTGCAGGATGTTTTTATTCCCTTACACAGTTACACACTGCATGAAAGGTCATTTTCAAAAATCCATAATAGAAGCACTTTAACTAAAGTTAACTAATAAAACGTCATTGTTGCATTATCCCCCAAAAATATCTTGTTGCTTTACACGTTTATCATAGGTTTTGTTGCAAGTTGCAAAATTGGCCCTGATTTATGCTGAACTGACCCTGCTCAATTAGTTTTCCTCAAAATGAGGTTACACTTTATTGTTTATAGTCTCATTTAGCAGAAGGAACATTGCCTGTTTATTAACAACATTAGAAAATGTCATTTAAGTCAGTGTGGTTGCTCACTTAATTATGAGATACATGGTTTTTCTATTATCTATAGCACAATGATGTTTGGTGAACTTGGGGATATTTTGCATAACAGCAGCAACGCCTCATCACAGCAAGCAATGGAAGTTGTCTTAGCAGTCTATGCAAATAGCCAGGCTTATGAAACATCCCAGGGTTCAGCATAATTGTTCACCAAGCACCCAGTTGACATCAATTTGTGACAAACTACTTGCTCCTCTCTCATCAGGAACCTGCCGATCCTTTGATTCCACAATAGAGGGCCGTCTACATCAAATCGCTTCACTCTGGGTGTCTATCTTTTCACATCACTGATGAGCACAGATGCCTACTGAATGCTACACTGGCTGTTAATTTATCTGACATTACTAAGATTTAGTAATTGCACTGTTGATTTGCCTGAAAATGGCAATCAAGGACATACGAAAATACTTGCAGAGCCTCTGTTCACTAATTAAAAGATGTTGCATTGCGTTTTTTGTTTGTTTGTTTTTTTTTGTAGCATGACTAAACTATAGTCCATATCTTCAGACGTGAAAAAAAACCATTTTATCTTAGGGGAAATAAAAATTTTGTGACTGACATTTAAATGCAAATTTAATTTATTATTCTGGCGAATGGAACATATATATATATATATACAGTATATATATATACATATTAAAAAAAAATTTATTAAAAAAAACTGTAATTTGACTGTAATGATATTTTTGACCTATGAGGGTATAGTTGAACTTTTTTGCATTATTATGAATATAATATGCAACAAGAACTGCTTCTCTTATAACTTATAAATTGCAATACACCAACTTCATGCCGGTGATTTCATTGTCGATTATTAAATCATCAGCCCAAAACGAACCAATGGATTACTTCCTTGCTATGTTGTGTGTGTTCAAAGTTAATTAAGTATCATAATTTTTTACTAATGAGACAGTAGCCGTGTTCCTCTTATAATTTAGTTTGTCTGGTAACAAACTACTTTTCCCAGAAAGTAAAAATGTCAAAAACTTTGCTGGTCCAATGTTGCATCACAGCCTGTTGCATGCTGCTTTAGAGTTGTGCAAGAAAAAAAGATAGTCCAAGCTCCTCTCCTAAACTGTCTTAATCCATGTGTATGTTAAGCCTGATCTCTTCTAGTGAGTTGGTTCATATTCTAAACCAATTCATGAAAGATTAACCAATTCAAACCCTACAGAAGCATCTGTTTGGCATAAAGGTTTTATAACGCAATACTGGTACCAGTTTACAATGAGGTTTAATTTGCTGGCATGCATTAGGCTTTTACAGAATCTTTGTTAATTCACAGCACATTAATTTAAAGTGCAAGTATTATCACGTCAAATAAATAACTTTAATAAACATTATAAAATTCACCATGACTAATTTACAATACCTAATGCACTAATGTTAGCAAAGGCCTGTTTTCATCTAGTCACTTAATACGTTTTCTCTGATCAGATAGATATCTGATTGTAAAAAAAAGCCATGTGTAGGAAGTTATTTGTTACGCATTCCAGACGAAACCAAACTCTGAATTGAAGATTTACATTTGTTTTATAGACACACGTTTATGTGGCCAAAAGTGTAACATATATAGAACCTTTAAACAATCCAGATAGCTATCCGATCAGAGAAAACACATGGAGTTACAATGCTTACGCGGCAATGCTTACATATTCTTTGAGGTGGCTAATTCGTACAAATTCAGACAATTTTTGCTAAATCGTGCATATTTGCCAGTTCATATGAATTTTTACGAATTACCTACACCTAACCTCGCTCCTAAACCTACCCGTTAAAGACTGGGGTTTAGACAAATCAAAATCGTAAGGTCGTATGATTTTGTACGAACACACCCCAAGCGGAATACTATTAAGATAAATATATAGTCACGATATTAGATTTCACACAAGTGAACGATATTTCCTTTTTTTTTTCTAAGCACATGCACGTCTACCGCTTTAAATTTTCCAACACATCCTAGCAGAATAGATTCTGATTGGATGTCAATGTTTGTATCGTTCATCAGCTGGGAAATATCGCTCAGGAAGTGATTCCAATGATATAGTCTCTCTATACCTTTATCGTTATAGCTGTGGTGTGGACTCTGCTAGTCTTTAACATTGAGAACGATTTTTATCTTTATAGTTTTGCTTGGTGTGAACAGATTCACATGCATCTAAATACTATATCACGACAGCATTTTGTAAGAATTCAATAATAAACATAATTACACCAGCCCAGGTCTGAATGTGCAACATAATATATAGTTTTCACGAGAATGGCAATAAATTATTACTCAGAGCAAAAACATCAATCAAGAAAGCTTCAATTAAAGATGAGGCACATCAACTCTCGTCACAGCTCATTATACTATATCTGACCCGAGCCGTAGCTAGTTCAGACATTAGAAAGACACGCCCCCTCCAACTTTCAGGAAGCGGTTTTCAGTGGTTGATTCTTAAATTTGGTCACTTCAATCATCCTGTGTGGTTCTCTTCTTGTGTCTAATGTAGCTTGAAATTGTTTAGTACAAGATGTTTGATTTAGCTAAATCTTGCATCATTGAAATGTCTTCATACTCTTCACAGATGACACACATACACAGCTTCTCATTAATTAGCTAATTAGGTAGGTAATTTGTTTGTTTCTTAGTCTTCCTTACACTCTTTCTATCGCTCATAGTCATAGAAACACACACACAACAATATGCATGCTCACAAACATAATGAAAAAAAGAATCAAGATGATTTTCTGGTGTTGTCATGGCAACTGTGTCATTTTTTCACACGGTTTAAGTGACAGACCTCAGAACTTGAACGTGTAGATTTTCCCAGGGACTGTGCAACCTCAAGGATTATGCCATTCTCTGTGTACGGCACACAAGCCTTCCCCACAGGGAGGAGAAGCCTGAGTGTGATGTTGATTGACTTCAGCTCAGCATTCAATACTATAGTTTGCCTCAGGCTTGTCATCAAGCTCAGGGACATGGGTCTGAATTCTTCACTCTGTCTGCGAATCGGTAACTTGTTGACCGACAGATCTCAGATCGTGGACAATGGGTGGGCTTTGACGACTCTGGTACTTCACACCTCACGCACTATGGTCAATACAATGTGCTATCTTTTTGAATCATAATAGCTTTATGTAAATTAAATTTACGTCACTATTTGCTGTGATCGAATCCTTCAGTAAGTTTGCGAATAAACTATTCAAACTGGTTTTTATAAACTGGATCAAGTGATTCACTGAGAGGAAAAATAACTGACTGAGGAATAATGTTTTCATGAATCTGACATCTTTGTCTGAACTTTCAGAAATGTACCAATTAGAACAGAGGAATTTCTGCTACAAATACTATTACAATCTCTACAAACCATCCACTGTTAACCATTTAAGCCATCCAGTACCAGTGTTCACAATTACAAATTGTAATTGATTGAAATGTGTGTATTGAAATATTTGACATTCTTTCAGTGAGTTTTGTGAAGGCCTTTAAGTTGCTTTATGAAAACGGCTTTAAATGTTTATTATTACTACTAGTGATTGCAAAGTCGACAATCTGTATAACTCATAACAGTGACTATAAAATGTTTATGGGAATGGCATAGGCTATTTTGAGTTTTTTGTTATTTAGATTGGATCATTGGGCAGTTGTTAAATGCAGAGCACAAATTTTGGGTCACCATACTTGGCCACATATTACTTCATTTTCACTTTTACCTGATTGCATTACTCTACATCCCTAATCCTGATCCTACCAAATACCTAAACGTACTAAACAACTACCTTACTAGCGATAAATAAGCAGCAAATAAATCACTTTTGATGAAAAAGTTGTAGTTAATAGTGAACAAGTCTTCCCTATTCTAAGGTGTTTGCAGATTTTTTTTCTCTATATACAGGTAGTGTTGATATGGCAACTAAATACTGTACTGTAGGTTTTGTTAGGCTAGCATGTATGTTACAACTAACCCTCTGTTATTTTTCCCCAGTGCGGGCCTACTCTATCAGACTGTCCCACAGAAAACTATTGTATGCCTACTGATGTCTTTGTACTATAACACGCAAGTCACAAGGACCATTTTTGTGTGGTTTTATGGTACTTTCGATTGCTGAAAGCCTTTTTATTCAACCATTGTAACTCTGCCAGTATTTTTCTTTCATTTTCTTAAGTTTAAAGTTATTTTGGTCCACAGAAGAAGTGACATCAGTTTGGAACAACATACGGGTGAGTAAATGATGAGAGAGTATTATATTTGTGTGACAAAATCCTCTGAACAAATCAACCACAGCCTTGATTATGGTTAGTTTGAGGTCCATTCCCATGCAGTCGCCTCTCTTCTCCCACTGTCTCATCTACAAATAAAGACAAAAAGACCACAAATAACTTGCATTACCTTCTGATTTCACCACTACATTTAGCGATTTGAGATAAACATTAGCCTTGTTTAATATCAATGTTGTTTAATTAACATGATTGTCTGTTTCACAAGAAGTGCACTTCCTAACTGGAAAGACAGGATCTGCCATGTGGACTATATGGCAAAAACTAAGTGAATTATTAAAGCTGCCCAGACAATGGTCTCATATTGCTACCGTAGCAGGGAAAACACTACACCACAGCTTGAGGGCCAGCTTGGAGAGAAGCTCAGGAGGAATTACTAGCCTCAAGCCATCCGGAGCTTAAATAATGATGCATACTGCTCACTGACCTCAGCAGAGCAGCCCAGGCTACTCTTTCATGCTTTTGCTGTTTATTATTATTTCTACAATTCCTCACAATAACCTTTAGGCACTTCAGTAAAGTTCGCCGCTGTTGCAATTCTGCACTTGACACATTAAACTTGTCCTTTAGCATTTTATACATCCATAACAGTGTGCAAAATCATTCAGCATGTATGTGAGCCAATTTACTACACAAAAGAATATTAAAAAGGAAGCCACTAAAGGCTGTGCATTACTATTACAATTTAATTATAGGTATAGTCAGATTAATTATATAAAACATAATTTAATTTAAACTATTTTAACAAGTGATATTATTGATTGTATGCTGTTTTTGCAGTTTATGATTGACAGGCAATGTAGCAACACTGGCATAGAATAAGTGCTTAAAATT